>JARUPZ010000020.1:4363312-4370029 GCA_031213475.1 Nereocystis luetkeana
TTGCCTTGCCGTGCCTTTGCCGTGCCTTTGCCGTGCCTTGCCTTGCCTCGCCTTGCCTTGCCTCGTCTTGTCTCGCCCTGCCTGGCCTTGCCTGGTGTCGCCAGTCTTTCTAGCCTGTCTGCCCGGAACGAAATTAAAGTGCTGATAGATAAAAAACGAATCTCCCCCCCCCCCCCCCTTACCTCCCCCCCCCCCCCCCCCCCTCCCTCGCCCCCTCCCCTTCTGCGGAACCTCCCCGGCGTGCCCCCCCCCCCCCCTCTGGCCCTCCTGCGCGCCGCGTCACCAGAATTTACGTGCAGGCTCAGGCCCGCAAGGCTGGACACGCCCTGCTTCCTGAGGTCCCGCTACCGACGCCGATGTGCGCATCATCCGTGCCGGGGCGTTGACCAGCCCGGGCTGCCCTCGGCGGCCGGCGGCTTATTATGTACCCCTCGCCGACGCTGGAGAGCGCGGGTTGCGTCGCTCAATTGACTTTTTTGTGTGGCGCGAATGACAAGTGGACTTAAAACAGGCAGGCCTTACCCACTGCCGACTTTTGGAATGGTGGATTACGCCGCGTGTGAGTTGTGTGTGGCACACACAACTGCAGTATTTTTTAGTTAGGAACCCGGTATTTGCCTGGTACCTGGTGGGTCCGTTTCCCAAATGGGTCTTGTATTTTTTTTATTTTATTTTTATTCTGGTGTTCGGTGTTTTCGTTTTGGCTACGTACAGTAGTTTTTTTTTCGTTTGTTGTTTCTTGTTTTGTTTTTGGTGGGTAGTGTGTGTTTTGGGTTTTTGGTGTTGTGTTTGGTTTTGTTTTGTTTTGTTTTGTTTTGTTCGTTGTTTATGGGTTCTTTTTTGTTTTCCTTCCTGGGGGTGACCGCGACCGACCGCGACCACCGCGAGTTTATTTTACGACGTGAGATATCTGATATTTCCGCTTTCGAGCTCGGCGCGGGTTTGCCTTTTCCGTTCGATCCTCAACCGGGAGTTCCGAGCTAGCGCAGCGCGTTAGGCGGCGTGGGCGAGGGTCGGGGTGTGGGGAAGGGATGTTTGGCTACATGGGGAGAATTGCGAGCTTTTGGTTTTATGAACACACGTGGTCGGATGCGGCCGGAGACGGCGGCAACTTTTAAGCCATACGAATCGCCTCTCCCTTGTGCCTTTCACGTTTGATCCGTGCTCGCCATGTTGACGACGTTAGCCTCGCGTGGTTCTCGAGCACGGTTCGGGAGGATAGGGGAGAGTGGACGTGGCGACCGCTTTTGGCGGGGGGGGGGGGGGGGGGGGGGAGCACGAGCAGGGAGGAGGTCATGTATGGTGCATACGGTAACGCCACCCGTCTGTTTGTCGTGGTCTGTTGTTACGGCCTGGGCGTAACTCTTTGTTTTTTTTTGGGGGGGGGGGGGGGGCTGCATGCATGTACTAAGTTTTTTGGTTTACGGTGCACGAAACCCAACCCGTCTGATCGTCCTACCTTCCCTCGTTTTGTAGTGGGCATAACCTATAGTACATAGATGGCGCGCACGTGTGAAATTATACGTTGCTTGCGGGCGTAGCCTATAAATACACGGTGTGGGCATAACCTAGTATTCATGTACTTAGCGTTGCGTCGCGAAACGCTCGCGGGGTAGGGAGGGCAATGTAGACGGGTCGTGCGTGTGGTTCTGTGGCGGTGCTTGTCGTTTTGTGTCTCATGTGATCGGCGGCTACTGTTTTTTTTGTTTTTGTTTGTTTGTTTGTTTTTTGTTTCTTTGTTTTTATTCTGTCTTGGCTGCCCCGAGTGATCGCTACGGGTTGCGCCTGGCGACGAAAAGACGGGCGTAGTTATATGGTAGCCGACCGCGCGCTGTTCTGGCAGGCAGTGCGGTGCTGCGCAGCAGGGTGCACGGTGCGGTGCGGTGCGGTGCAGTGAAGGTGCTATCCAGCACGTGCTACGATGCAGTACGTCAGCTCGCAGTTCGGTGCTGTGCGGTGCGGTTTTGCGGTGCGGCTTCATGAACCCGTACACGTTGCGGTGCGGTTCGTACGCGCCAGTCACGCCGAGAGGAGGCATAAGACAGGTAGTTCACATGCCCGCAGGCTATACGATTGGCCAATTGCTTCGAAGGGAACAAATCTGATTGGAACTGACGCGACAGCAGTAGCCTATATATAGAGAGAGAGACTCCCACTCTGGACGTAAAGTAATGAGAGGACCGCTTAGTGTTATTATTGATATCTAAACGGCCCTTCTATTCCGTCCCAGAGTAATATAAGCCGTTACAGCAGTAAATAGATATCACTCTGTCCGGAAATGTAAGGCCCGTTGGGCACCCATCGTAGGGTATCCATACGAATAGACACCCTAACGGCTCTTTCAATGTAACGGCCGTTAGGTCTTCATACTGTTGGTATTAGTAGCCGAACGGTGCTTTCAATGTAAGGACCGGTGGGTGCTCGTACGGTTATATACCCAAACGGTGCTCTTTTTTTTTTTTCAGATTTCCGGACAGGAGTGGTTCTATTTACGTACCTGGCAGTAAATGCCAGGTAGTAAAAACGGTTTCGCTGAAACGGCGCTGCTGCGCCCGCTCCCATATATATATATTTTTTTTTCCAGTTTTCCGACAGAAAGGAAGGTGAGGCTTCTCGGTGGCGCGCCCGGGCTCGGCCGGGCCAGGCAGGGACGGCAGCGGTGACGACGATCGGACATGGTGGCAGCTTGCAGAAGGGCGGATTTCCTGTTCGGCCGGATCGTGCTGCTACTTTTTGTATTACTTTTGTGTGCTGTTACACTACTTTCGTCTACTGCTGTGCACTGCTTGCTGTCTGTGTGCTGTGCGGTGCGTGATTTGTGGCACGATCGGTGGGCTGGAGGGGGAGGGCAGGGTGGTGTGGGCGGGTGGAGTGAGGTGGGTGGGTTGGTGGGAGGTGGTGGGTGTCACGGGATGGGTGGATGAGTGTGTTGCCAAATTTTCGAAGGAAGGCATGTCGATGTTCCGCGGCCAGACCACAGCTGTTGGGCGTTTTTTTTTTCGTCTTGCGTGGTCCGGGAGGTTTGACAAATGGTGGGGGGAAGGGGGGGCCATGTTTTCGAACCAGCAAAAACTTGGCGCTTCACGGCCACGCCGGCGGGCTGTATTTTTGTTGCCTTGCTTGGCTGCTTGATTCTCTAGATGTATCAAGTATGAGGCAACGCCGAGGGAGCGAAGCGACCGAGGCCGTTTCTTTGTAATGCTGTTGCCAGTTATTGTTGTATGTATGTTCTTTTTCTGGGCGGGGGGAGAGGCAGCGTTCCGAGCTGGGGGCGGGGGGGGGGGGGGGGGGGGAGGAGCGTGCCGGGGCTGTTTTTGTTTTGTACCTGTCGGGAAGCCTCGAAAAAGTAGACTCATTCATTGTTTTTTTGTGTTACGAGTTGTTGTTTAGGCGCCTGACGAACCTAGGGGGGGGTAGGGGGGGGGGGGGGTGTACTCATTACCATGCATGGTCGTAGTCGTATGACCGTAGACCCGCGCATCCCCCGCATCCCCGCTAAGGGTGGGGGGAGGGGGAGGGCATGTTGAATAATAAAAACCAAAAACGGTTTGGCACACGCCTGCCAACGGCTGCACCGATGGCTGGTTTGTCTGCAGAACGGCTTTGCTCCCAGGGGGGTATGGGGTCCGGCTTTGTCGTACGTAGCTCATACCAGTATAAAATAAAAGGTCTCATGCTTTTTTTTCTTCAAAAAGGGCACTTTTCTTCGGGATTTGGAGGGAAAAAGTGATCACGAAATATGACGGTTACAGTATATACATAGGCCACACCAAGAAGCCCGAGCTGCTGGGGTATTCCTACCACTCTGTTTGCGTAAGCACAAAGACCGCGGGTGTAATAATATTCGATCAAAAGGGTATTTTTTAAAAGTCGGCTTGCTGAGTTTGTTTTTGGCTTATCTCCTCCTGCTTGTATCGTGGGCAAATATCGTCTGCTGTTGTTGCTTCCTCGCCGTCTGCATCTATCTATCTGTTCTGCGTTCATCCTTACCTACCCAGCAAAACATGGAGACAAGCAGCATTCGACCGCGATATTGACACTATATTAATATTCAATCGGAACGATCTTTTATCTTCACGGACAGAGTGGTAAAGGTTCTACCGTACGTAGTACGGAGGACCGTAGTGGAGGCGTTTCTACGACGGAGGTATCACATTTATATGGGGAATAAGATTTCTGAGCCACCTAGGCGCTCTACGATAATAGAGGTTCACCCTAATTTTTCCGAGGCTCCTCACTTAACCCCTTTGGAACCGCAGTCCCGTTTTGGGGGCAAACTACTTGAAATTTGAGTGGTTTGCCCCCAAAACGGGACTCAGGTTCTAAAGGGGTTAAGGAGCTCCATACCTCACCCGAAAACTGCCTTCAGAATAAAATTGTTTGCATCCCGATGAATAGTCCCATGTCCGCAGTATACAAAAACGTCATTTTTTTAAACAAGTTTGGCATCCCGACGATTTTCGGTCAGGGAACCCCGTCGTTCAGAAAATACTTTAGCGGAAGTGTCCTACCTCTATCGTAGAAAGCGTCCAACCACGGCATCCTTGCCGGGCTCCAGTTGAGAAGGATGAGCTCGTAAGTTGTGCTCTGTATTCATTGTTGGGCATAATGCGTAGTACGTACGTACCCGCACGAGATGCGTGCAGCATTCATATGTTCGCTCCCGCTGACGTCCGCCATACACCTTGGGGGGGCATTAGAGCCTCAGAAAATATAGGGTGAACCTATACCATCGTAGAACGCCTCACTCAGAAATCAGGACCCATAATAAAAGACAATAACCTATATATTCCAGTATTTCTAGTAAGCACATTAGGTCCTGATTGCTATGCTCCCTCGTAACAGCAGTAGTATACAAGTTAATCGAGGTAACCGAGAGGTAACGCTCTACTGTAGTCACAATATCGGGGGGGGGCTTGATAATCAGGACCCATCGCATATTACAAAAACCTATATATTCCAGTATCTACACTAAGCATATTTGGTCCTGATTACTATGTTCCCTCGTAACAGCAGTACAAGTTAACGGTGGTAACACTCAATATCATTATGGGCGGGGGGCATAATAATCAGGACCCATGATACATACAAAAATCTACTATTATTCCAGTATTTTTACTAAGCAAATTTGGTCCTGACTACTATGTCTCTCGTAACGAGAGGAAAAATGACCTGAGGGTAACATTCTTGTTACAATTACGGGACACCATATTACGGGGGACCATAGGCAATAGGACCAAATGTTGTGAGTAAAAATAGATAAATATATACCTGGTAGCTTTTTGTGTAGACCATACCAGGGTACCTGGTATTAACCATGCCATGGTCCCCCGCAATAATAGTAATCAGGACCCACCATATAAGTACACAAAAGCCTACACACACATACATTCCAGTATTTTTACCAAGCATAGTTGGTCCTGATTACTATTAATACCAGGTATGTTCTCTCGTCATATTAGGGTTTGTTTGTTTGTTTGTTTGTTTGTTTGTTTGTTTTTTTATCCTCCGGCGGATTGGTAAAAATAAAGCTTAACCCTTTTAGAACCGCAGTCCCGTCTTGGGGACGTAGCACTCAAACTTCAAGCAGTTTGTCCCCAAAACGGGACTGCGGTTCTAAAAGGGTTAAGCTCACCACACTTCCACGTTACCGCGTCGTGTGTCAATTTAACCTAAAGCTCCCGTTGCAACACCAGCATAAGTTTCTGTCTCGAGAATTCCGAAAGAAGTGTCTTGTCTGTCTTGTCTTAACGTCAAAATCGCCACAAAACGTTATTTTTACACCGGTCGTTGGCACCACACTACAGCACAGCAAAACACAGTCAAACACAACGATACAGAGGTGGGTGTATGTATATATATATGTGTATATAATATATATATATGCGCTGCTGTCGCGTACGACCCCGTCCAAGGCCGAAAAAATAAAAATACCTGGTAGGAAATGAAAAACACTGGGTGGGGAACAGCACACCATTATATCTATTTGCAGCTTTTATGATACTGATTGACTGGCGCTGCACAATAATACTACGGTCATGCACAACACGATCGGTGGTTGACTGCTGTCGTCGTTTCCTGAGAGGACCAACGCCCCAACGGGTAGGGGGTGGACCGTAACTGGACCAAGTCCGGCGGGAAAGGCCTCATAGCCTCGGTTTTTATTAGTAGTGGGCGAGCTCGCGCAAGCCCCCCATAATACTACCCGGGAGAGATGACTCTCCCGGGTGGCTATCTCCACCGCACCTACCTGCCCCTCTCGGGGGTCAGGTCGGGTCAACGTGCCCAAGCGCCAGTAGTAGCAACAGCAGCCTATTGTGCTGATGTTGCAACTGGAGCTATAGGTCAAATTGACACACCACACGAAATTGGAACGTGGAAGTGTGGCGAGCTTAACCCTTTGTTTTTACAAATCCGCCGGAGGATAAAAAAAAAAAAAAAATCAAGTCAAATCAAATCAAAACAAATAAATGACTAAAAAGTGCGCACGACCACCGTGTAACGAAGTTCACTGTCTGGCGTTATACATTACAGGAAGTAGTCGACCGCAGGAATTCGCATACCTTTCTTAACTAACTGTGCAGTGCATTTTTATTTGCATGTCCATGAAAAAAGCACGGTGGTTGGAGCGCTATACTGCGGTCGTCGTAAGACTCTCCCAGACCAAACGCAATGGAGGACACACTGGGCAACAGCACGCGGCTTCAACGCGTCTCG
>JARUPZ010000020.1:4370129-4519257 GCA_031213475.1 Nereocystis luetkeana
AATACCATACGAAAAAATTATACCATACCGACAAAAAGAGCACCTCACGGTAAAACGAATACCGTAACGGTACGGCCGGGAGATGAAAAAAAAAAAATAACCCTGCCCGCTGGCACACTCCACCCTTCCGCCAAGCCAGACGTCCACCGACTCGCGGCCCCTCCGAAACTACATGTTCGTGTGGCCGTCGTAGATTGTGTATCAACACCAACTAAGTTTAGCAACCAAACACAGCAGAGTCAGCAGCAATACGGGGGTGTACTCGACAGGAGATACGTAACTCGATCTCACGCATGGCCGTAGTCGTATGACCAATCGCAAGGGGGGGGGGGGGGGGGGGGGGTGTACTCGATAGCAGAGATGTACTCGCTCTCATGCATGGCCGTAGTCGTATGACCATAAAGATCATAGACCCTCGCATCCCTACAATGCCGGGACGGGGCATGTCGGTTTTCACCGACCAGGCAGACACTGCTTGCACCAAGCGCGAAGCGAAACGTGAGGTGTCTGGCGAGTCGCATGAAGGGTGAGCTGCATCCTACTAAGAACAGTCGTATGACCATAGACCGGGGGGGGGGGGGGGGGGGGGGGGGGCAAAAACCTGGGCTGGTAGCCCGGTGCTACTCCCGTGTATCCCACTCTTCTTGCCATCCGCTCGACAACAGCCCCGATCGAGCTTCCACCATGCTGCACATCTTCCAAAGTCTGCGGGGGAGGGGGGGGGGGATCGAGCTCCCACATTACTGTAGTTCTTCCAACGTCTGGAGGGGGGGGGGGGCAGCAAAGGGCCGGCCCAGGACGACATTTTTCCGTCCGTACTGAATCGGTTCCGCGAGAGTTCTCGCCGAGCGGCCACCAGCAAGCTGGCTCCTCTCCACCACGCACCTAATTGACGCTTCGACACACAAGACACACACGGACACACACATAAGACACCCACAAACAAACAAACAAACAAAAAGAGAGCCCGTTACCCGTCGGTCTGCCGGTTCCGTTCGTCACTCGGTCGGCTCCCGTGCATAGATCGTTACTCAATCGCTGCTGGGCAAAGGCACCGCGATCTGAAACCTCGGGGACCCACCCAACTCGATTCGGCCCGACCCGACCCGACTCGAACCGAACTGAGCGAAACCGAACAGAGCCGAACCCACAGGAAACAAGCGGAACCGAATGAAGCCGAACGGAACCAAACGGAATCGATTCGAACCCAGCGAATCGATCCGACACGAGCCGCCAACGACCCCCACCCCCCCCCCCCCCCCCCCCCCCCTTTCCCCCCCCCAACCCCAACCCCAACCCCCGCCCCAAAGCCTAAGCCCCGGCGACCATCACCACGGCGATGGTACAATTAGCCTACTACCACCACAGCGTCTTTCCCATCCCCCCCCCCCCCCACCCCCCCCGCCGCCCCCCCTCTCTTCCCCTTTTAGCCTTGCCTTGCCCTGTAGCCCCTGCCCTCTCGGTCACACGCGCTCGCATAGGGGCTTGTCTGATCAAAGACTCGGACCACACAAGAAAAAAAAAAGAAGACAAAAAGTCAGTCGTGGGTGGCCAGCCAGCGGCCGTAAACGTTTAAAAGAAAGGTAGCACGGCAGGGGTCCGTTCGTTTGCGACCGGGAGCCTTAGATCAGACAAAGAAGGCCATCGTCGTCACCATATGGTGCTTTGCCGCCCGCGCGTGCGTTCACCGCAGCAAAACAAAAACGAAACACAAAAAACTTCGTGATGCGGTGTGATCGATCGATGGCGGGGGGAAGGGGGGGGGGGGGGAGTCGCCCAAAAAGAAAGCTTCAAAAGGTCGTCGTTGAGGGTGGCTTGGTCGCTCGGTCGGAAGGTGGTGGTTCATAACCCCAACTTTCAAAACAAATCACAGCAAGCGGCGGCGGCGGCACCGCGGCGGCGGCGGGCGGCGGTCGTTTTTCAGAAGTCGTGATGGTCGTGGCCGGCGAGGATCTCGGTTCCCGAAGGCAGGATCTCGTCCGACATTCCCGCCAAAAAGTCGAGGTCCTCGTCCAGGGTCACATCGGCAGGAGGGAGCCACTCCCCGAACCCGTACGAGTAGCTGCGCGCGTGGCTTCCCGCCCCCGTGTGGAGAGCCGCGGGACCGACAACGCCGACCCCGACGCCGACATCCCCAACAAACGGAAGGGCTCCGAAACTGTTGAGGCCGTTCCCGGCGGTGACCCCGTTTCCGGCGGCGGCCCCGCTGCCGACGCCGCCGCCACCGCCCCCGGCACCAGCCCCGCTCCCCCCACCGACTCCTCCGACGTCCAAGAAAGACCCTACCCCTTCGGCCCAGGACGACCTTCCGTCCCGCTCGTCTCCGTTGCCGGGGCCGCCGCCGATGCCGCCATTTCCAGTAACACCATTATTCTGCATCGTGACGCGGCCCCATTGCTGGCCTGGACCGCTGCCGCTGCCGCCGGCGCCGAGACCGTTCTCCCCCGAAGAACCATGGACAGGCGACCCTGCTTCGTACACGTGCATCGGTGGGGTGGGGCCGCTTTCGCCCGCTTCAGCTCCAGCTCCGCCATCGCCGTCCGCAAAGCTGAAGCTGGGCTGGCGCAGGGGGGCGACGGGGGAGGAGTCGTCGCCGCCGCCGCTGCTGTTGCCGTGGATGATAGCGGGCGTGTCGAGGAGACCGCGCCAGCTGCTGTCGCTTGACCCGAGCCGGGGGAGAGTAGGGGGGTGCAGTAGCTGTAGCTGCTGCAGCTGCTGCTGCTGCTGTTGCTGCTCTAGCTGCAGCTGCTGCTGCTGCTGTTGGGCGGCGGCGGCGGCGGCGGCCGCGGAGGGTGTAGGCGGCGCGCCGGAAGAGCCGGCCTTCGGCGACCTCTTGCGGTGCCGGTGGTGCCCGTGAGCCTGGTGGTGGGGGCTGCACGGGGAGTCCGAATTCGACCGCTGCTGCTGCATCTGCTGCTGCATCTCGTGCAGCTGCTGCTGCTGCTGCTGCTGGACGTGCCGCTGCCAATACTCCCGCCGCTCCTGCTGTTGCTGCAGCTCGTGCTGCTGGTTCTGCTGTTGGTTCTGCTGCTGGTTCTGGTTCTGGTTGTTGTTCTGGTTCTGATTGTGGCTCTGGTTCTGGTGTTGCTGATGCTGTGGTTGTTCGCCCTCAACTCCGCCCCCGCCCCAGACCCCTTCGCTCGTCCCGCTCCCCGAGGGATCGCCCGGCCCGTACGAAGCGATGTTGGCGGGGCCGTCGGCGTTGCCAGAAAAGCTGGGTCTGCTTGGGTCAACGCCATCACCAAGATCACCGTTGTTTCCGCCGCCGCTGTCACTGCTGCCGCCTTTCCCTCCATCGCCCGCGCCGTCGCCCCCCGCGGTACCCTCCGGACCCGGCACGGTGCCGCGCTCGCGATGTCTGCGACGAGAGCCGCTGCGAGGCGCGGATGCGCCATTCGCGTTGTTGGACCCGCTGGGGGCATTCTGTAGGGAGAAGACATGAAAAGGAAGTTGCGGCGGCGGTCGGAGGCGGGGGGTGGGGTTGTGTGTACTGATGTATTGCATGGCCGTAGTCGTATGACCACGGACCCTCGCATCAATACAATGCCGGGACGGAGCAGACTTCGGGTTTTCACCGACCAGGTCGGAGGGGGGCGAAAATGGTTAGGAGCTTGTTGCTTCTGTTGTTGTACAGCATACGGCTGCTGTGGCAGCAACATCAGCCTCGTCTCTCGGGTATTCAGTCATAAAAGGACAAAAACAGCACCTACAACTAAATACCGCCATCATGCAAAACAAGAAACAATGTTTTGTAAGGATAATTAAAAAGTACGAGTACGCAGTGCGTATCTAAATAAATAACTAAAAAAATCGGTGCTTTGCGGCCTCTATGTACGTACCTGTTATATCCAACCGGAGCTACAGTATCATTCTCTCTGTATATATACTCGTTACCTCTATTGATTGATAAATAAACAAAAATAATACACAAGCTGCGATATCGTTGATTTCGTCCAAGCTCCTCTTCGCAAGCATTGCGTGATTACTTTGATCACGCGCAGTAGGCTTCCGCTATGTGCAGGACTGGTCGGCACAAAACTTTGTGCAGGACGTGTGTCGTCAATCTCAACCTTGCACGTCGGCCCAGAACAACCCGACCCCAGGCCTCACCCTAACCCTAACCCTAACCCCAACCCTAACCCTGACCCTAACCCCAACCCTCTGGGGGGCTAGAGGTCGGCAGGGGCAGCCACGCGGCTCCGCCTCGTGTTCAGGTTGCGTTTTTCCAGAAAACATCGAGGGGGGGGGGCGAAAGACCCGCCTTGACCAATAAGACCCGCACCTTGCACATTTTTTTCTTGTGCCGACCCGTATCGCACATACATATATATATTGGGCGAGAGTCCGCGTACTAAGGGGCTTTAATGAGCTTCATGAAGGCTGTCTATTCCTGTACCACATTTTCTCTCACTTCGTCATCCGAGTTTTCGGACACGTTCGTAGACACGTCCGACACGTCCGAGCCGTCCGCCGCCGCGGGATCCAGGGGATCCAGTATTTGCTGTTGGCCGACACGGTTACAAAATGACAAAATAGAGCGAGAGCGAGAGAGAGGGCGAGAGCGAGAGAGAGAGCGAAGAGAGAGAGATGACAGCGAGAGAGCGAGAGCGAGAGAGAGAGATGACAGCGAAAGTTACGACGAGGACACCGAACAGCTACGTGCCCATGGTCCTATACTCGTATGCGAGTACAGCACCAGCAACAGAGTGATCCACGTAAAATACCTATATGTACGGACGGACCGTTTGGTCTTCATACTATATACCCCGGCGGTTCTCATACTTCCGCCCGTCATTCATACATCGGACTGACCGAAACATACCTGGTATACCAATACCAGGTACTTCCAAGCAGTGTTACATGTGCCGTCGTGAAATGCCGTGCAGGAGCCGTAGCGCACAGACCCCTCCTAAGAAAACATGTGCGCTACGCAAGAGTTCCATGTACTGCAGATTTTACATCCGGCAAAAACAACCGCTGTCTACTACCGTAGATCGTGGAGAAAAACAAGAAAAAACCGGCGACACGTATGCCCCCGAGTAATCTACATCGCGCCAAAGGGGGCCAACTCCGATCTGATATCATCTGATGTGCGATGTATTCGCCGGGAGCTATGCTGTACCTGGCATAGTATATATACATATAGGTGATGCATATTTTTGCCTACGAGGGGTGACACTTGTACCATTGATGGGTGGGGGGTGTCATCGTGCTACCAGGTATCATACTACGCGCACATGCCTTCGAAGCTAAAAGTTTACACACCACGGACAGATAGTAGATAGGTCATCTACAGATAGATCAGATAGGCCACCTACAGATAGATCATCTACAGATATATCAGATAGACCACAGATAGATCAGATAGACCATCTACAGATAGATCAGATAGACCATCTACAGATAGATCAGATAGATCATCTACAGATAGATCAGATATAGTATCTACAGATCGATCATATATATCATCTCGATCATCTACCTAGATCATAACCTGCCGCTATGATGTCCCAAGGGGCGCACGTCTGATTTTCGTCACCACGGGGTTACGGTACAGACACGGTGGTCTATCAGGAGAAAGGGCTACGTATAACACCAAATTGCATCTTCATCGCCACCATGATCACGACACATCAACACCATGAATACAGCCACCACAAACAATCGGCACCGCCAAACATCACGACCACCATCCCGAGAAGATCACCGCCACTACTCGACCGGCACCATATGTAGAGATCACTACTGTGTATACAACTCTGGCCGGAACTATAGCCCCCGCGTAGATCATAACACCAACATCAACCGTGGATTATATTCCCGACCCGAGCGGTATACAGCAGTGGTCTCTCTATAGTGTCGGCTGCCCGCTATACCGTACGTAGCACCAGTGTGGTGAGACCGCTGGACCCAGATGGGGATACAGTAACCAGTGTGGCGGTGTACAGAGTAGTACCGGTTGCCGCTTATAGTGCCGGTATTGTTGGTATTGTTGGCCATTGTTGGCCGCCGCCTATCACACCGGCAACACTTTAGCGTGACCATTACTGGTTACACCTACGTACACCCATCTTTCAGGACGCGTCCAGGTGTACTTCGTCCTCAACACACCAGTTTTAGTGTAACGGGGTGGTCAGTCAAGTGGCCAAACCACCACGACCTCCTACATACAGCACCATTTAGCCGCCATCACCCAACCTTCCTATCACACCGCAAGTTGTACCAAAAATCATGCAAACCTGTCCGAAAAGCTTCTCCAAGTGCATCCTCTCCACCTCCTCGTAGATCCCGCCGCCGGCCACGAGCCCCCCGACAAACGACCCTCCGTTCGCGTTGCCTAAGCTGCAGAGCGAGCCCGCGCGCCCGCCCCCGGCCCCCCCGGGTAGGGGAGACTGGCGGAACGGCTGCCCGCCCCCTGACCCCCTCCGAGAATCATAGCCGCCACCGCCGCCGCCGCCGCCGCTGCCACCGAGGCCCTCATAAACGCCTTTGTCGTTGATGGCACTGTAGTGCCCGAGGTTGACATTAGCGGAGGCCGAAGCGGAGGATGTCGGCGGTGAGAGGCCGCAGAAGTTTGAAGGCGGGGTGACGGGGGGCCCGCCCCCCGCGTGGAGGGAGTTGCTCCCGATGCCCTCGTCCACGGCACCGCCGCCGCCGCCGGGGGTGACGGGCTGCGGCAGCGCCGACATCGAGGAGTGCCGGCGGAGCTCAATGTCGGGCGGCATCTGTCGAGGAAGGCGGGAGGGTTGTAGGGGTTAGGGTTGAGGGTGCGGGGAGGCGGGGCGGACGGGGGTAGTGCTTTCGAGGGGAGGGTGGTGTTGACCGGTGCTGCAGCAGAGGTTCTTACTAAACCGGAGCGATGCATGGTAACGTGGTACCACGCGAAACATGAAAGGACCGCCGGGCGGGGTAACCGTCACCCCCCCCCCCCCCCCCCCCCCCCGTCTGTTTTTCGCTTCTTGGTTTTCTTCGCTTTTTTCCATGTTTTTTGCATTGTTTTTTTGCATTGTTTTTTTGCTTTTGTTTGGTGCTTCGCTTTTGCTCTTTTTTGTTTTTTCTTTTACCTGATACCTTTCGTCACATTCGTTTCCATCACTGTTATTTCTTGTTGGTATGCCGAGGAAGGCGTAGCGGGAAGGGGCCAGGGGGGGGGGGGGGCGTGACAAGAAAGGAGAGAACCGCGCGACGCGAAGACATTTACTCCCTCACTCATCATCCCGTATCTCACCCCGCGTCCGTCAAAAAGTGTCGCGCGTAACGAGTCATCATCGGTCTGGCTCCACCTCCACGGGCTGACGACCGGCGCCGGCTGGTGCAGCAGCAGCATCTCCGGCTGCTGTTGCGGCGGCGGCGGCGGCTGCTGGTGAATAAACGGCTGCCTCTTCTCCTCCTCCACATGCCTGCGGGCCGCCCTCGTCCCCTTGTCGTGCGTGGGCCTGGCCTTCTTCGAGGGGGTCAGCAGGTGCTCCGAGGAGGGAGAGCTCACCAGAGTGCGCGATCCTCCCCCGCCCCCCGCGGCGGCACCGCCTCCGCCGAACTCCCCCCCGCCGTGCTCCGCCTCGAAACTCGCGCTTCGTCCGCCCCTGTGCAGGGTGTAAGCACTCTGAGGCCTTGCGCCGCCGCCGGCCGCGGCGGCGGCCGCGGCAGCAGAAGCCGCCGCCGTCCCGCCCGCGCCGCGGCTGGGCGAAGCCGTGAGGACGTGAGCGTGGCCTCCGTTGAGAATGACGGAGGAGGAGGGGATCGGGGTCATGGCCGCCTCGTCCTCCGCCCCGTCCTCTTCCTCGCGCTTGCGGCACTTCGGCCCCGGCTTCTTCTTCACGCTGTACTCGCATTTGATGCCCTTGCGCACGCAGATGTTGCAGCCCGCTCCGTTTGTGTTACCGACACATTTGACCTGTTACGAGCGAAAACATGAAAACACGGGCGGGGGGGGAGCGGGGGGGGCGAGGAGGAAGGGTAGGGGGGGGGGGGGAAGGGGGCACTCATTGGTTGCTTGCCTCAAGTCATATGATCATTGATCGCGCATCCCTGTCCGAGACGGAGCAGTGGGGAGGGCGAAAGGACGCGGTACGGAAGGCGGTGTGCAAGGCAGTCGCCGTGAGGGGGACGGGGAAAAATAACCACGTGGTACGGTGGTGACGGTACGGTTGTGACGGTACGGTTGTAACGGTACGGTTGTAACGGTACGGTGCAATGCTACGTGGAAGGGCTAAAGGTGCAATCAGTGCGGTGCGGTCACACGCGGGGCGGGGTGTGAGCGAAGGGGACGCCCACAACGAAGCACAGGCGGCAGCGTGCGAAGGGCGACCGTGTCTCTGCCATCAAACACACAGAGTGTCTCATACATATATTTAATGGGGCTATTGGAGTGAGGGCCGTGTCTGCCTTGCTGTCAAAAATCCCAGGCATATCTTGTATCATTCATCACTACTGGGATTACTAACGCTATTGGAGCGTGGATTGCGGGTGTTCTACCTGCGCACTAGAGCTGTCGCTGCTGCAAATAGGCCAGTGAATAGGCCACGACAACAGCAGCACTCGCGGCAGCAGCACTCGCAGCAGCAGCAGCGGCGGCACGGCTGCAGCGGCACTAGCAGCAGAGGGGGAGGTAACGCACCCGGTTATTGTTGACAGCACAAACGCAACTACAGAGTGCTAGAGTAGGAAAGGCTCGACTCTCCCTCCGTACACACTAGAACATTCATTGTGACCCTCCTTCGGAACACCAGACAAGAAGAAACTCGACGGGTAATAGTTGCCGACCGCGACATCAACGGCCACTGCGTCATCGGGGGGGGGGGTGATACAAATCGGTGCCCGAGATACAACAGCGAAAGGGATCAACCGCACGGCACGGACGCTCGGCGCTGACGCTGCTCCTACACCAGAGTGTTGAAACTACCCCAAGCTATCCTTCTTTTGGTCGCTATCCCTCAAAAAAGGGCTCTCAACGGGTGAATGACAGACACAAAAAGAGTACCAAATATCATGAAAGACACTAAGGGTCATTCTCATCGGAGTCTTTCTTTTCCCCATACTTTCCGTCTTTTTTTCGCGCACCTTTTTTTTTTCATCTTTTCAGATTTCCCTGAGATATTATTTTCCAAATATGTGAAACGTAACTTTCCTGATATCTTTTGCTTCCGAAGAATTTCACAAATTTCACAAATTGCGACAGAACGCCTCCGTATCTTGATACATACGTCCAATTATCTCCAAACTTGGGGGAAATTCTGGACAAAAAGCTCTCCGATAAGGATGGACCTGAGGATACTGCGTTCTCTCCATTATTCATTCAGTACCGGGTATTGGCTTAGAAAAGTAATGCCCAGCGAGGACACCACTCTCAATCCCCTCCAACAACCTTGAAGAGCCTATTGGTCAACGTTGGCTTCAACAACAAGCCGCGAGCCTCGGCCGAAATGGGAGATTCTGAACCGCTGTCGCGTTCTGCATACAGCAGTATCGGCCTTCTCGTGAGAAACCTCGGGTGAAGGCTACTACTGTAGGTTAGTATTACAGGGGACCATAGTTAATAGGACCAATGGTACACGTAAGACACCTCTATATTTAACCATTTTCACTAACAATATTAGGTCCTACCAGGGTATTAACTATGGTCCCCCGTAATAGTAAACATCCTTATGCTGGCGGAGCGAGAAGGAGGTAGATTTCCCACAACTTCCTGTAGAAGACAAGCGCCTAGACTACATACTTTCTAATACAGTACCAGGTATATTTTTTAGGTTCTAGCAGAAGGGCACACGAAAAAGAAAACGACACCCCACATTTTTTTCAGAGTCCCAGACCGGGGGGGGGGGGGGGGGGGGTACAACGAAAAGTCAAGTAATACAAAACCGAAAAAAAACATGTTATATTTAGTTTTTGATAAAAATCCCAACCCGCTATCGTATACTTGGACGCAGTTTGTTTCCGATTTCTACACGGTAACGAGTGTTGCTCCGTTTTCTTTTTTCGTTTACCCCTGATTCCACGTAGGCTATTTCTTGAAAACTATGTCTTCTCACAGGAGAGGGCCGATACTGCTCCACCGTATCACCCGGGTGATAATATAGTATCACATGGGCGATACGGGTGTTAAGACATATCACACCGGTGTTAATACATATCACACGGGTGGTAATACAGTATCACACGGGTGGTAATATAGTATCACACGGGTGATAGTGAAACACCCCCTCTCTTGGATGAATTTCAGAGCCGATTTTCTCCCAAGCAAGGGCGGAGGGGGGGGGGGCGGGCGCACCCGACGCCAAAAAATGGCGGCTTCGGGATGATCTCGCCGAGATAGATTCACACCCATGATCGATGCATCGCTCGGCGTTGACATTCCAACCGCCGTCGAAAAAAACAGCTTGTAGATTTGCCTGAGCGGGTGTGTTGTCTTATCACACGCGTTATACGGTGTATACTCATACTGGGCTTACATCAGTTTTTGGTCGTTTCGCTCCCCTTCCTGTCAACATTTTTCGGGCTTAATACCGTTTACGAGGGGGTAAGCTATGGGGGGGGACAGTGTTGGATATCGAACGAGAATCGACTTCGACACGATACTGATAAATGAAACACTATACTCTATCCAGGCGGAATTATAAGGACCGTTTGGATACTAATAGCAAGATCAAGAGTGCCTTATATTTCCGTCGGGAGCGGTAGAGGAACATCCAAACTTTCGTTCAGCGTCCAGCATCTGCATTAAAATAACACGGCAATAAGCTACACGGGATGGAGGGCAAAACACGTTCGATGTTGATGCATCGAAAGTTCGATATTTCGATGTATCGACATTTTTGATGCGATATCCAACATTAATGGGGAATGACCACAACTATAAGATATGATAGCTCGTATACAGGGGAAATGCGAGGCCTTCAAGTGGTAATTACAACACAAAACCACACGAAGAAAAGCGGGCAGGGGATGGAGGGCAGAGCACGTTCGACATTGCGATATATCATACGTCGACACGATTTCCAACACAAATGGCAAAGGAATGATGGCTGCAGAATTTTACAGCCTATATAAAGGGGAGACGTGTAGCCATTAAATAGAGATTACAACACAACCCACACGAAGCGAGACCGGGCAGGGGATCGGAGGGCAAAACACGTTCGATAAACCGAAGCATCGAAAGTTTGATATGGCGATATATCGAAGCATTCGATACGAGATATCCTACACTGCACGAGGGATGACTACAACTACAAGATATTATAGCTTGTAAGCAGGGGAAAAGTGAGGTCAATACATTATTTACTTTATTAATAATAGTGATTACACCACAAACCAGGCGAAGCGAATTGGCTCTCCCTACGCGCAGGAGCGGCCTGCACACACTTTGTGCAACACTTGTGTCACTATGCGAGCGAGCTCCCGCTATGTGCAGGAGCGGCCTGCACACAACATTGTGCAGGACTTGTGTCACTATGCGAGGAGTTGTACATACAGCACGTGGCATTTCTTCTGAAATAGCGATGCTGCGCGTCCACTTCTATTGCAATTTCGCAATGTTGGGGCCTGAAAACTCCGTGACGTAGGCCAATCACACACACTAAAACCGACCAAATTGTGACAAAATTCGTACGCTAACTGGATGATGACTGTATGGCATAGCTTGCTACTTCCGCCGCCTATCGCAGCGCGGCACAGCGCCAGCAGCAGAAGCGCCTCACGGCAGATAGAAAGCTCTCGATGAAGGCTTCATCTGACGACCGCGAAGCAAGCAGCTAGAGCTGCTGCGACAAGCAGCAGCAAGCACGCCGCCCAAACGTGTGATGCCACCGGACGGACAACTTCCGAGACTGGAGACACAGATGACAGCAGCAGTAGATGAAGAAGAGTACGATGGCAAGCTTGTGACAAGCGGTTGCGAGCCGAGAACAAAAAAAAATCCAAAACGTATAAGCTACTGTAAAGGCAGAGCCACCTCGACACGCCGACAGCAAGCGTACACATCTGTTGGAACTCGTACGATCACAGGGACTGGCCGTGTCGTTGCTGCTGTTACTGCAGCGTGTGTGCTGTTATTGTCGTAAAGAGAGAGCGCCTCCTCCCCCAAATCCGCACGGCAATTGGCGAGAAGAGACGGGGCAAGAGCTTTGGGAAGAGCGTGGCGGAATGGTAAGGACCGTTGGGGCACAAATATGAAGACCAAACGGTCACTACATTATCGCCCAGAATGACACGTACGTACGTATCATTCGGCGTCGTGGATGGCTGGGGCCTTTCATAAATATCCCACATGCTCCAATGATTCGAGGTGATTTGAATACCGTTGATGTGCTGTAGCTCTGGACAATATCTTTCGAACGTGGCTATTTTCACGGCGAGGTTCCAACTATAGCGCTCTTGGTGGCGTCGCAGCAGAGAGCACATGGCACCGGCAACAATGAAACAAAACTCGAACAAATCAGCGACCCGTATCGAGAACGCCCGCGCAAGCCTTGGAAAAAGTTCCCTCTCTTCTTTTTTCGCCGCTTCCGCAGGCCCCACTATTGAAAAATTGCCCTTTCTATGGGCTATGACCCCATATATACCAGGTGTCATCAGGTATTTGTTACACTACTCCAAGTACCAATCTGGACGGAAATAGAACGACCGTTTAAACACTACCAGTAGTTTACATCCCAAGCGTTCCTTATATTTCCGTCTACAGCGATACCCTGGTACGTAATATGGGCGGTTGCAGGTGTACTATCTGGGTCCAAAGTAGCGTGACACCGTTCGTACTGCTGTAATAATAGTGTAGTTTTTGAGTAGTGTCATGTATGTAGCGTTGAGCATTAATTACAGAAAAATTACCGGTATACCTGGTATTACGGGGGACCATAGTTAATAGGACCTGTGGTATACATAAAAACCTATATATTCAACAATTTCTACTGACAATATTTGGTCCTATTAACTATGGCCCCCCGTAACAGTTTATTCACCCTTTTAAGACCCCCGTCCCGTTTTGGGGGCAAACTGCTTATAATTAGAGTCATTTGTCCCCACATATGGGAGTGCGGTGCTATTATAAGAGGGTTAATAAGACGCGAGTCGACGACGGAAGAAAGGGCTCAAGTGTTCCCGCGCTAAAGATGAAGGCACGAACCGCAGAGGGGAGGGGGGAGGAAAGCCTACTAGTACTACTAATACTACCGGGGGCCATAGTAAATAGGACCACATAATGTTAGTAAAAATAGCAAAATACACAGTTTTTGTGTATACCGTAGGTCCTATTTAATAAAGTCCCCGGTAACATTAATATTTGACTCCGGATCTGAGTCACGACAAAAAAAGAGTGCGAGAGAAAATAAATGAGATGACAAAAAAAATAAACGGACTAAAATGATGAAAAAAATAATAATATGGTAGTCATGCGTTGTGCAGTAGCGAAATATGGTGTACTCTACATAGTGTAGTGAAGTAGTATAGTGTAGCGAGCAGTATTCGTGTAGTGTAGTGTAGAGTATACCTGGTGGTGTGTGCCTGTATCACACTAGGGTGATAAGATAACACACCCCCTAGGACGAATTTCAGAACCAATTTCCTCCAAAACACGGGGGGCACACACGACGAAAACGGTGGCTACCGAAATATTTCGTCGAGAAGGTTACATAGACGCATCGCTGGTCGTATTCAGTACGCCCTCCCCGTTGGCGAGAAACCCGGCTTCGAAAATCGCCCGAGGGGGTGTGTTCTCGCTAGCGTGCTATACGGGTAGCTATTAACCCTTCTAGGGCAAACTGCAGTCAGTCCCGTTTTGGGGACAAACCAGTCAAGCTCTTAAGTAGTTGGTCCCCAAAACGGGACTGCAGTCCTACAAAGGTCAAGTGTAATGTAGTGCAGTGCAGTGTAGCGAAATACAGCAGTCCTACACATGGGTTACATTCATGTGATGCAAGGGGGACCCTTCGGGATGACGGTTGCCTTGAAATCTCCGGGGGGTCGCAAGTCGCAAAGGGAGGACGCAGCAGGCGTTCGTTCCCGGTACCAGCAACGTACTCGGAAGCAGCCGGCCAAGAACGAATAAAACACATACCAGGTATATATTAAAAAAAAAGTTATACGAGTACAGAAAGCACAATGCCACTACATGGCAAGTAACCGAGCAAGTAACACCGACCAGCCCAAACGAGTTAATAGTTACTGTATTCAGTAGGTGTATAAGGCGGTGTTTTTGTAAACTTACCGTCACGGCGTATGCCCAGCTGCAAGTGCACCGGTAGTCTGCAAATACCTGGTATTTTGATACTGCAGTGATTATCACATGTGTTCAAAGTTGTAAGTTACCTGGTACAAAAACTAGAGCACCGGGAATGATAAAATTTGACCGCGGCCAGTGTACTGGCCCATCGATCAGCTAAAAAAAAAACAGGTCCCTTTTCAGCAGTTGGTTCGTCCGCATGAAAAAAAAAAAACTCACCACCAACCCTTTTGATGCACCAGGTAATATACGTGGTACCTTGTACGAAGTGTGCATGCATGATCCGGGACAGCAGTATTCAGCTGTACGTATACCGAAACGTAGAGCATAGATCTAATATCAATATGATACTATTAATACTACTGCAGTGAGTATGATGCTGCGCCTATCCGTTCTCTGAATGCAAACAGAACAAAAAGAGGCAAGAAACTCAAGACCCCATCGCAGCAACAAGCCAAACACATGTCTACATATACGGTAGGAGAGGTCGTTCCGACGGCAGGGACGCAGAACGGCAGACAGAAGGGCGAACAGAAAGGGAGCTAGAAGGCAGACACACAGGCAGAGACTTAGACACACAGGCCAGCAGGCAGGCAGACAGACACTACATTGCGCGCACCAAGAGTTGCTGGTGGCAGGCATCATACAATACGATTCGCTACGGGCGAGGGACGCAAAAGCCTCAAGTCGGGCGAGGGACGCAAAAGCCTCAAGTTACTTCCACCTAGAGGGCTGAATTTTATAATATCTTGCTACGCTATATACTTGAGCCTTTACATCATCATAGTGCAGAATGTATCCATACTAAATCCGAGTATTTTGCCCCCAAAAACATGGGTACAGCAGCAGCACATATCGTACAGGGGTTATGCCATTACAGTTCGGTGGTTTGCCCATCTTAACCCCATCAGAACTGCAGTCTCACTTTGGGGACAAACCACTAAAATTTTAAGTAGTTTGTCCCCCAAACGGGACTGCGGCCCTAAAAGGGGTAAGACCGCCGCGTGACGAGCTCAAAAAGTGTTGTCTTTTCTCGAATATGACCTCCTCATCTCTTGGTAGTGGACGATGATCGAACGATGCCCGTTCAGATAATAACGCGTTTAACTGCTGCAAAACTCGTCTCATCGTACGTAATTCCAGGCAGTTTTTTTCTTTTGACAAGCCGGTTCCCTTTTCTTATCTCTACTATGACGGGGCACCATAGTAAATAGAACTAAATATTGTTACGAGTATTAAATAGTAAAAATAGGTAAATATTTACCATGGTAGGTTTTTATGCGTACCGTAGGTCCTACCTGGTATTTTAATATGGTCCCCCGTAATAATGAACTCCAAACCAGATGATGTTGAAAAGGGTACGTACGGTACACAACAGCTTGTACCTGGCCTTTCGTATTTTATTTCCCCCCCGGCCGTGGTTATCGCTTTTTCTTTTTTTTTCATCTTTCTTTCATTCCCGTTTGTACCCCTTTGTGTCTCTGTTAGTATGGTCCGTTTTGCCTTTTTTGCGTTTTGCTATCTGCTTCTGTTTTTGTTTTTTTAGTTTTTTTCAGTTTTTTTTGCTTCGCTTCATCTTCTTTTTTAGGTTTTTGTCTGCTATTAATAGTCTCCGTTTTGCTTCCCTGGTGTCCGCAGTGGTGGAGTGCGTATGCTTGTTTTTTGTTTTTGCCTCTGTTTTACTACCGAGGTATTTCTTCCACTCCAGAGTTATTGGAGCCTGTCCTGCGACCACGGACTGCATTGTATTGTGAGTTAATGTGAGAACAACAACAACAACCTGTGGTACCTTTCTGCATGGAATTTTTAGAACTGCAGTCCTATTTTGGGGACAATTTACTTATAATTTGAGTGCTTTGTCCCCAAAACGGGACTGCGGTTTTAAAAGGTTTTAGGACATTTCGGGCAATAACATGAACACGGAGCGGTCCACCAGAGTGGTGGAAATAAATATACGACAGGAATTCAACAACATCTGCTGATCTCCAGCGAAGAGAGCTGCGATTGGCGGTCTGTGACGCTACTCGGTATATATTTATACCTTGAAAACGCCGAATCTTCAGTCACCAAAAAATACGAATCAGCTCGTAATCTGGTTTTTACGTTGGTATCGAAAATTCCGTCTACTACGCCGTGCCCGTTGTACGCCCCCTCTAGCCCCTTCCCCTTGGATATATATATAGCCGGTCGCCCCGGTGGTTCAAGTGGTTAACCTCGAATTCTACTTGTTTGAGTCCTGGGTTCGAGCCCCAGGTGGGTCGGACTTTGACTTTATTTGCAAAAATAAAAAATGATTCAATTGTTGAGAGCGCCTTGCAGCGTGGGTAGGCACACTTCGATGCGAGTCGACGAGGGAAGAAAATGCTGAAATCTTCTCGCGATAAAAATGAAGGCACGTACCGTAGCGGGAAGGGGGTAGAAGAGCCTGCTATGTGACCCCGGATCTGAGTTACGAGTCGGAAGGAGAGAAGAAGATGTGCGAAGATAACGAATGGGATGAGAAAATATATACCAGGTATATATATATATATATATATATACCAGGTCAGTGACGCCGCAGTTTCAAGTTTCCGTCAAGAAACGGGAGAAATTGGTGTGCTTTCGTGCATGCCAACCCAGAGCCGAGAGCGTGACACATGCTGCATATGAAAAATACAAAATTCGAAACTTTCAAGAAAGTTTCTGAAAAAAACACACGTAGCGTACTCGTACGAGCTGGGCATGCTGTTGCATACGCCTGATGAGAGACTAAGATATTGTGAGCGAGATTTCATACTCCTGCACGCTGCAGCCAACTTGAACTTACCGGTACGTCAAAATACGAGGGTATATATATGAGAAAGACAAAAACTGGAGCTGCAGAAATCAAGGAGTGGCTGTGTCCATATTTAGGAAACGTTGAAGATAATTTTCCAGGTTGCACGTAGCTTGTCATGAGTGGGCATTTTTTCCGGTGTGTAACTCATCATAAAACTCGGCCTGCGACCGGAAGAAAGACCCAAACAACACCCAATACTCCGTCTACACTTCGCCACAACAAAAAAACACATCTTTCGTAAATATATTTACAATAAATTTGCACTATCCGTTAATCATTGAACGGCGCTCGGGGTACTGTAGGTACGTATGGTATCATACAGCGAAAACTACGCAAGAAGCAACACCATGTGGTGGATCAAACGCGAAAGTTGAAAGTTTGATGTCGCGGTGACCAGCTGTACGTAGCCGTAAATCTGGCTCAATCTTTTCGGAGGGGGGGGTGACTACCGGCCCGAGTCAGTCCCGGACAGTCTCTCCGCCGGGCGATTGCGATTTACTCCTTCGTGTATTGTTGGGTTTGCACTCTTTTTTAACCCAAAATTGTTGGGTCTGTCGTCTGTCCCTAAGTACCTGGTACAATACGCAGTACGAAGTACGTTTGTGCGTTTGTATACATTTTCTACTATACCTCTTGTCTGTAACAAAACTAAAAAGGGGAAGAAAAAAAAACGTTCCTTCCAGTCCTCCATGCCCCTTGTCTCCGTTTTATCTTCTTCTTTTTTCCCCATGTTTCAGTCATTTTTTTTGTGTTTCTCTTGAATTCTTTGTATTTCGTTCTTCTTTCTTATCGTATCCAGTACGACCGCAACGCAAAGCAAAGTTTGCTTTCCTTACTGTATTAGCTACGGTGCTTATCTCTCTGTCGTAATTTTGTGACAACAGAGCTTGTACCACTTAGCGATAAAAAATCAGCACGGACACTGGGTGTGCTGGGTGTCGACGGGTTGAAAGAGCGGTTTAATGCGACGATCACACACACAATCTCTGTGCGTAGATCGCGATGTTTTCGGGATGAAAATGTCACTTCAGACAAGCATCGCTCACTACCTACGAGTATAATATTAAGCACGTATTAATAGAACACGTACGTGAAAACTACGAGTATATACAGTTAAAACGTCGCACATCACGGATACCTGGAAACTATTGCAGTCTACCTCGTACGGACTACCGGCCCTTTAACAAGAAACCGGGGTACTTGCCCAGGCTAGACTCCATGCGCGAAGCAGTAGAATAGCTGATGCAGTGGGGTATCCGACTTGACCCTTTTAGAACCGCATTCCCGAGTTGGGGACAAATCACTCAAATTTCAAGTAGTTTGTCCCCAAAACGGGACCGCGGTTCTAAAGGGGTGAATAGCCACTTTTGGAACAGGCCAGTTTTACCGCTCGTATCTCCGTGCCGCTCGCATATCAGATTGTGTGTCATACGTCCTGGTAGGCTTTAGAATAGGCGTCACAAGTCGCGGCAAGCCAACGAAACTGTTCTTAACTCCGTATTCTCTTAACTTGGACGCTCTTAAATCGAGTACCCCATTTGCATATCAATAATATTAGTACTTCGTGCCTGGTATTCGATAAGAGATAAGAGGGGGTGTGTTCCACACCAGATGTTGTGCGACTCCTTCAGGATTCAGGACTGCACCCCCATTTTTTTTATTATTATTATTTTTAATCATCACTTTTACTTTCCAGCCCAACTCGTAGGAGGTTTTACTCTCAACGTTCTTCTGGACAAGCCGTGGTCAAAGGTGTCTACCCTTCTCCCCCCCGATACGTGCCTTTATTTTTTGTCGCGCATAGGGTTCAGCATTCCCACTGCTCGTCGATTTTCATCGAATGTAGCTAACTCAAGCTCTCGCGTTTTCCGCTAACCAACTCTTTATGCAAGAAAAAGTCCCAACGAGCATGCACTCGGTGAGACTCGAACCTACGAAACTGATCTTGATAGGCACGCGGACCACCTACCAAGCCACCGGGGACGGCGGCGTTTGCCATTGTGGGGAGAAAATGCTTGGAATTAAAGTCACAATTAAAGTCAGACTTGCTGTAGGTTTCCGTGCGTACACCAGCGCAGTACTACAATTTTTCCATCGTTTCCCAGAAATTCCAGTCTGAGTTTCTGATGAGAGGATGAGAGAGGGCGGATACTCGTCACATAATTTAGCTGTACGTACGAGCAGTGCTTATGCCAACGCAAAAAAAAACACGGTTGTTTTTGCCCATCGTAGATAGACCCAGCAACTACCGGTATCTCTCCATGGATATAGTATCAATACTTTACCCCCGCTTTTCGGGAAAGCTCCTTGGATCAAGTGTGGGATCACATTTGCACTAGTAAAAGGGTCAAGAACTGCGAACCCGAAAAACGGAATACATGTGTGTTGCCCTTCTTGCTTTTCTACTTACCCAAGACATAAAATCGGCAGGGTCAGTGCGTCCGCCACGATAATTTACGTAAGGTCACACCACGTGCGATACAATAATAGTCACAAGCCGCGAAACAATCCGTCAGCGAGGTCCAGTGTCCTGTGTGTGCAAGCAGATAAAGAAAACCTTACCTGCGTATATACACATATCGTCTACCAGGTACCTGGTATTAAATAGCAGGGTATTGACTACTGCTGTACCGGCATGTATTAAACGTACGTGCAAGAGAGAAAAAAACGTGGAGTGTGTCGGAGTACGCAGTGCTGCCTTATTACCAGGTACCTTGTGCTTGATATCTCTATGTGCTCATTTATGGTTATGCTTTTGTGCCACTTTTTCGTCGACCATAACAAACCACAAAACCAGAGTCTGAAGACACCAGAAACTGCAAAACAGAAAAATATATTTTCGTAACATATCAATATCAAAAGTATCGAGATAAGCACACAGTACAAACACCAGGTATACTTAGAACTCCAGCCCCGTCGTGGGGACAAACCACTCAAATTCCAAGTAATATGCCCCCAAACGTCCCCAAAAACGAGACTGCAGTCCTAAAACGTAAAAAATAACGACAGCCCACGTCAACGTTACGTCCTTTGCCATCCTTGAAAGCACATGTACAACAGCAAACAGTACGACAGGAGTACGTCCCAGGGCGTTTCCCTGCACATCATTGGGCGTCGGTGAACTGCTGATGCTTGATACGAGGGATTCGGGACTTCCGTTCGCGTGAGACGACACAAACCAAAACCAACGCAACGAAAGCCGGGCCAGTTCTTCAAGATGTTACTATTACGGGGGACCATAGTTGACAGGACCTATGGTATACATAAAAACCTATATATTTAACCATTTTTACCAACAATATTTGGTCCTATTAACTATGGTCCCCCGTAATATTAATATTAACTATTAATATTAATACATACGTACGTGATCGTACATACCAGGTATATTAGTTTTTTCCTCTTCTTTTTCTGTAAGGTAGAGCACAAAGCTGTACGTCGATCTTCACACTTCTGCTGCTGCTGCTGCTGCTGCTGCTGCTGCAGGACCTCGTTCAGGGGACTCGACTGGTGAGGACTTCGTTGTGTGGACGTGGGGATGCCATTGACGGCCAAGAACAAAACCAACACCACCTGCCCTGTCCACGACGACGAGCTAGATGATATGAGATCATCATCATCAGCGTCCACAACAACGACTACATCAGACCATGACATTCGTAAACAAAACGCAAGATGAACGATCCCAGCCAGCTCCGCCGATCTCAGCGATCCTCTTTCAACTCCCAACTGCTGCTCTCCTGACACGTGCCTGTGTCTACATGTATTTATATCCTACATGTACTGCTGTGGTAAGTATTACACCCACCCTCATCACGGGTTGCGTTCCTCATTTTACTGCTGCCGCTGGTGCTGCTGTCATGCTGCTGCACTCCATCTAGAAAGAAGACGGCCCCAACAACGACAGCTACCGCCGCAACAACAACCGGCAGACACACGTACTCGCAGAGACCATAAGGGGGTGGCAACAAACCTGACCAGCCCCTTACGAAATCTGCTGTTAGCCAGACAAAGAAATACAAGTTGTACTGCTCGTAGATTGATCGCCATGCCATACCTGATCTTGAAGAAGTGCATACTCGTGCCACAAGTGTATATACGAGGCCGAGAAAAAAAAAACATGACAAAAAACAGATGATCGATGATCAATCAATACAGAAACCAAGACAAA
Source organism: Nereocystis luetkeana (assembly GCA_031213475.1). Taxonomy (NCBI): domain Eukaryota; class Phaeophyceae; order Laminariales; family Laminariaceae; genus Nereocystis; species Nereocystis luetkeana. The sequence goes on from JARUPZ010000020.1 coordinate 4,391,331, forward strand.
AAAGGAAAAAAACGATCAGGAGAAAAATGAGAGCGAAGAAACGAATACGAGTACGAGTACAACCAACGAAGAAGATCAGCAAAAAATACACGAGAGACAAAAACAGACACGAAAACAATCAGCGTAAAAAAAAAAAACACTCGAGTAAAATAAAGAGAAAGGCGACCAGGCCGCGGACCTAACCCTGCTCTCGACTGCCTCCCTGGCTGACCTTTTTCTTGACGCAGTAGTCACAATTCCGGCGCACGGAGGACGGTATCCAGTGGGCCTGGTGCGGGGGGGACTGTACGTGCGGCTGCTGCTGCGGCTGCTGCGGCAGAAGCTGAGGTGGTGGCTGCGGCGGCTGCTGCTGCTGCTGTAGCTGCAGGTGCTGCTCCAAATCAGCCATATTTTCTGGCCTTTTCTGGGTCTTGCCCTCCCTCGAACCAACGATTAGCGCCAGACGGAATTGGAACGAACTTCCTTACAAGGAACTTCACTTGGGCCCGGAAGCGGAGGGGGGTGGAGAAGAGGGGGGGAGGACGGAACGGACGACGACGCAAGATCATTGAGAGGCGCATCGATCTGGGGAGGGTGGTAGCCAGCTGCTGGGCCACGTGCCTACATAGGGCCGCGTGTTCTGGGTAGTCATCCTACCCCTGTCGACGAGGCAACGGCTTCACATGTTCGCAGAAAAGTTGAGGGTGGAGCATTTCAATTCAAAACGCGATTGCCAACAGGGAAGACGAACCAGACAGAAGACACCGATCGTAAACATGCCCTTCGCAATGAAATACATGCACACGTGCGCCGACACGATCGACACGCGACGAGCCGGCCCTCAAGAGTCCAACCCGCGAGCGTCGCTCGGTCTTTGGAAAGGTTGGGGTCGTCGCGCGATGAGAGTCGCTGCTCCCCTGAACTACCAAGCAGCTGAAAGCTTGCTGGCGCCATCAGAAGTTTTGGTTGAACGACGCAGAAGAAGAGTCCACGCTCGCGCCGACCTGTCCCCTGAAACTACTTTCGAGGTCCAACCCTCGCCAGCTCACCTATGCGATCACCCGATGGGTCATGTATCTTTCAAACAAGGCGCCAGCGTGCGAAGCTTGCCTCTCTCCTTGTCCTCGGCGAGATGGGGTATAGAGGTTGCAGCAGCAGGGTCGAACAACAGGGAAGGAAGGACACGTTCTTCGTGTGATTTTGATTCTCTCAAGCGAACCCTAGGCACAAAATCCAGCACGTCGTTCCCCCGCAATGTTTCCGGGGGCGTATCGGGTCTCAAGAAGGATCAAGGGTGGCGCGATGGTACAGCACGGATGCCCAGACGTCGTCTTCGTTCATCTAAAGCTGGGACAACGCGGGCTTAGAAACAACAAAAACAGGGTTTCCACAGTCCGGGGATGTGTATTATCTTCCCCGATAATATTTTCGATTCAAGGTGTCCAATGCTGGCGGAAAAATGAATAATCGGAAAACCCAATACCGTCGTCGTCTTACCCTCTATTGTATCAGCTATCAGCCTGCTTGCTACACGCTTTCGGCTGTTTCAAGCAACCCCCACTGACAGCATGATGAGCTACGTTTGCGCAATGTTGATGCTCTGCCTGGCGGCAACCGTAAGCGGTTTTGTCGTTCAGCCTCCAGCGTCGTTCCCCCGTGGCCTCGCGGCGAGAGCAGCGACGACCCAGGCTACCTCCCAGGTGTGAGTGGTAAATATTGTCGATACTGCTGTAGAAATGGGGGCAGCAGCTACGTACACTACAGCGGCCCGTGTATACGGCGGTAGGTACTTGATACCATCGTCTCACTGCAGCCTGCGAATGGACGTACGAGCCAGGCAAGGGAATGTAGCTGCTGCGGTTTTGTGGTTGCTGGGCAGAATCAACTACGTGTTGGTTGGTTGGTCTGTTTTTTTTTCTACTGACGCCGACTGAACCAGCACAGAAAAAGAGCGGCAGAGCAGACTCCCACGTACGTTTGCGTTGGGCAAGCTCGGCGCCATCCTGCGCACAGCGGTAGTACCGCTTGCGCACCAGTGTTGCCACTTCCTAGCCAGAAAGACAGGCACACGATCTCTCTGGGTTGTGTGCACTACTCACACACGCTCCGCGGCTATGATATGAAGGCACTCGGGAGCTCGAAAACATGAAAACATGACAATACACTGCAACCTAACTTTTTGCCTCGGACTGCTGTATTCCTGGTATGCCTTATGCGTTGCTTTGCGTCGTTGTATCAGGGAAATGATCATGCGGGATGCGTTTGCACGTTGACGTTTGTACGTTTGCGCATGTTAGTCCCTATGAACCAGGTGTGTGCCATTGGTATCTGGTACGTGCGGTGTTTACTAACCTCGCACTCGCTCACATAGAGCACAGAGGGGAGGTGTGCACCACGTTTTGGACTCCCACTACACACCTGCCAGTGGTATAGGCTATACGTATGGGCGAACAGAGACAGAACACCTGGCTCAGTGACGGCCATCTTCATGCCACGACCCGTGTACGTACTATTAATAATACTATTAATATTAATATTAATAACAGCAGTGTGGATGGTAGGCCGCAGGGCGCATCTAGCACCGGCGATTTCGCGGTTGCCAACATGTCAACGCTCAGCATCTCACTCTGCCGGGTGCACGTAGCATAGAGGTTATGAGCCGGTAGGGGCTCAATCCGCCATCAAGTGTGACTCAGCACAGCAGCTGTACAACTACGGCAGTGTACATAACACGAGTACGTTCAAGTAGCTTTTGTTCGTCGACATGGCGCAAGCAGTATTGATACGTACCAGGTACAGTAGTAGTAGCAGTCCCCGGGTTAGGAGCGCGGCGAAGCGGCGGCGGTTGCACCTGTGGCTTCCTTACTGCGTGGTACTGCTGTTGGTCAGGAAGGATATAGCCACGTACTATTATGTAAGAATACCAGGTATTATACGGTACTCTGTACTGCTCTACCACTATCCATCTCTTCTAATATCAACACCCTATAACCGACCTTTCGCTGTTGTGCCGCTATCATGAGCAGCAACAGCGAGTAATAACAGCACAGCAACTCGAATAACCCACATTCTTCTCGCAGAGCGAGAGGCACAGCAGTTAGCAGTAGAAGCAGTGCGAGTGGTGAAGTATGCAGTCAGTACTACCGCACCACGCGAAGACAATCTCTACGGGGGTTGTGTGCTTGGCGCCAGAAGTCGAACCTCCGACCCGAACCCTATGTCAGTGGTCAGTGCTTGCATTCTGTGATAGGTTATGATTCTATGTAGGTTGACTCGGCCGGCTTGGATGATGTGCTTGGGAGGACTCTGTTGATAGGTTGACTCGGCCGGCTCGTGATGGTCTGGCTGGGGAATAGTCTACAGCAGTAGTAGATTGATTGAGCCACTTATAATACACCCCTTAACCAATCACAGTGCCTAAATAGCCACCTTAAGAAGATTCACCATCAATCCTTGACTTCTACTGCCCCCCCCCTACCCGAGAATATTTAGCGTCCACAACCCTCATGTCGAGCTTCCCCCCACCCCCCCCCGGCATTTTAGAGCGATGCGAGGGTCTATGGTCGTACGACTGCGGCCATGAATGATATGAGAACCCTCCCCTCCCCCCCCCTCTCCCCGCATATTTGGTATCCACAACCCTTATGCACCTCCCTCCCCTCCCTGGAACTCGTACCACTGGCCAACGAGAAAGGTCCGAAGCGGCACGGCTGCGAGAACGGCCGGGCGCTCGGCCGTCTCCGGCCTGACGATGGCTGCCCAGGCGCAGGAGCCCACGAGAAGCTTCTGGGAAGGAGAGTGGGTGTGCGCCGACTGCGGGTACATATACGACGTCGACGACTGCGGTGGCCTGTACCTCGAGGAGCAGGTGCGTCGGGAGGGGGAAGGCTGGGGGGGGAGGGGTGTACTCATTATCATGCATGGCCATAGGGGTATGACCATAGGCCTTTATATCCATGCAATGCTGGGACGGAGAACGTCGGGTTTTCACCGACCTGGCAGACATTGCTTGCACCAAGCGCGAAGCGCCGGGAGGTGTTCGGCGAGTCGCAAGAAGGGTGAGCTGCATCCTATTAAGAAGCGCTTGTGAGGCGGGCTTTCATATGGATGGCAGCGGCAATGAGTTGGTTTACTTTCCGGTGTGGCCACGCCCAGACTGGGGCGAGGGGGCAGGGGTTGGGGCTTGCTGGCCGGGCAGGCGGTCCCTAACTGAGAACATTGAGGGCGACGATATTGCTTGTAGTGCTGGACCCCTTGGAAAAAACTTGCTTTCGGGCCAGGCTCAAATTATCATTGTGGGGCAGGGCGTATCGTACACTACAGCACGCGACAGCAGTTATTTGATCTCCTTTTTTTGGCTAAGGCTCGCGGCTTATTGTGCTGTCAGCGTTGTTGAGCATAGGCTCTCGAAGGGTATTGCATACGGTTTAGAGCTGCGTTCCTCGCTGAGCACAAATGCTTAGCTGAACAGTTGCTTGAATATAAGTTTGGTATCAAGCCTGAAATTATCACCATATGTCGCGTACATACCGTACTTCACTCACTGGTTTTTCTTATGTTTCGTGCAAAACTCGAGCCAAAAAAAATAACTCCCAATTTCTTGTGTGCTGTCGCGTACTGTTGCTGTATGTACAACAACACTGTTTTGTGTTCTCTGCTCCAAGACACTGCGCCAATTTGTGCGCCATACGCGCACCGGAGTCGTGTTGCCTCGCCCCGATTCATGATGCATTGTTTTGGTCGGGGGTTTTTTTAACGCAGGGTTCGCTATTTTGGTCGTATTGCTCTGCCACAACAGGCGTTATATACTGTGGCTCACTCTCACCCCGCCGCCCTGTTGCCTCAAGCGACCGTGTCGGAAGCAAGGACCTGTGTCTCCTAGTGCCCGTACGCTCGAAGCGCTTTTACATGGCACCACACAGAAATTAAACCGCAGCAGCAGCAGCAGCAGCAGCGGTAGCAGCAGCTTCAACAGCAGCAGCTACACGCAATAGTAGCAGCGGTAGCAGCAGCAAGGCTAGAAGTGGTGGCAACAAGATCAACCGCAGTGTGATACCAGGTACTTCATTGATTTTTGTGTCCCTTGTTCCCCCCATGAATTGCCCTCTGCGAGCTCATCCTCTCGCCCCGCCCCCCCCGCCCTACCGCTCCCCCCCGCCGACATGAGTACAACCCCCTCCCCACCTCCTGTCCCCACCCACCCACCCCCACCATATCTCGCCGCGCCACTGACCCGGGTGCCCCAACTTTCCAACCCTTCGTGACTGCCCCGCCTCCCACCTTCCGCTTCCCTATCAGAAACGCGGGTTCGTCTGCCCGCAGTGCCGCGGACCCCGTCGCCGCTTCGCAAAGAAGGTGGGCGACAAGGTCGGTATCACTCAAGACGGCGGGGACGCTCCGATCTTGCTGTTCTCGTTCATCGGGCTCGCGGGCACCGTGGCGTTTGGCTTCTGGTTCGCCCAGCAGTAGGGAGGGGAGGGTTCTAGGATCATCACATGCGGGCGGGAGCAGGGGCAGAGGCGGGGGCGGGCGTGGGTTTTGAGGATGATGTTTTTCCTGCTGCTGTTGGCGCGGTGGTGACGACACGACCATGGCGATGATGATGGATGGTGGTAGGTGATGCCGGTATCACTTCCGCGGTGTCGTTTTTGTGGTGATTGTCGGCGTCGTTGCGATGGGCCGTCGGTGTTTTGTCCTGGGAGACAATAAAGGGGACAGACGTGCCGGGGGCGAGCAGAGAGGGAGAGAGAGACCCAACGCCGTCGAAGCGCAGATGGAACGCGAGGAAGCAAGGCGACAAGCTCGAGAGTATGAGCGAGAAAAGCCGTGCCGCGGAGGGGGGGGGGGGGGGGGTCACTCGGTACTGTTCTTTCTTGCCCCATAATCACAAAAAAGTCGGAGGCGAGGAGGCCGGGAGAGGGGCAAGGCCGCAGGTTGACCCTTGATAATACAAGAGATTTGCAACAGTATAAAACAGTGGACTAGACGAAACAACCCGGACTACATTTGTGCTGGGTCGGTCAGGAGGAGATGGGGTTTTCTTTTGCTTCGTTTAGGTACGGACTGTCGCCAACGATGCGTCGCCAGATCGACGGCGCCTGCCTACTGACGGGAAGGACCTCAAACGGGGACTCCCAGAACTGCATTGGAATAAATGGGACCGCCCCCCCCCCCCCCCCCTGCTCCGCGTGGCATTTGGGCGGGAGCGAGCGGTGCTGCAGTGGATGCCGCACATTTTTTTTTTGTTATTACGAGCAGCCGCATTTTGTTTTTGTAAACGATGACGACGACGACTGATTGCTGTGGATAGAAGTGAAGGGGTAGAGGTTGTGCAGGAGGACTAAGTCAGCCCTGCGGACAGTAGGTATTCAGTGCCCTTCGGGGTTTCCATGGAAGGTGGCGGGAGCGACCGTATTGTCGTATTGTGTGTGAGCCGGTTGCTACTACTGTAGTGTAGTACTTTTAGTCGCGCCTGCTTTTGTTTAAAAACGTTTTTTTTCAAGGTGCGGACAGGTTACATGCAGACTTTTGTGTGCAGCCCACGCGGACTACCGGAGCACGCTTCTCCAGTGGGTACCATGCTAGGATATGTAAACTTGGAAGTCCAGTTCTCGTCCGATCGCGTTTCTCTCTAAAACCAGGGTAGACACACCCGTCGAAGTCCCCGCTACTTCTATCATCAAAAAAACAAACAACGGCAAGTGTCCGATAGATTTCCCTTCCGCCAAATAAAAACCAGACTTTCACGCCGACGGCTGGTGTCACGTATATATATTCACTGCAATCCCGCTTTTGGATGGGGACATATTAGTTGAAATTAGAGTCATCTACGTGTTTCGGTGCAGAGCAGTTCTACAAGGGTCGACAGACAGCAGCCGCGTGTTATATATTCATCGCGTGGATTGTTTTCAAGCACGACCGCTACGGACGGTCACTTGACGCCCCTTTGAAGAACCACAAGTACTGATGCTGTTGGCGAGCGACGCCAACCAAAAATCGCCGCCGGGCGAGAAAAAGCTCTACCGGCCGGCGGCCTGCCCTTGCACCACAAGCGTTTCGGCAAAGGACTCCCGGGAGAAGAGCGCCTTTCTAAGGGTGTGTTATGCAGGATGGATACCCTGTTGTACCCGAGTACCAAACCTGGTTGCGGTGGTCATACTCGGGTAGGTGTCCGATTACCCTCAGAGTATATACCCTACTGGGGTACTCGGGTACCAAACCTGGTTGTGCTGGTCATACTCGGGGAGCCGGGTACCCCCCGAGTATATACCCTGCCGGGGTACCCATGTATCAAACATGGTTGTTTTGGTCATACTCGGGTAGGGAGCCGGGTACCCTCAGAGCGTATACCCTACTGGGGTACCCGGGTACCAAACCTGGTTGTTGTGGTCATCCTCGAGTACCCGGGTACCCTCAGAGTACATACCTTTCTGAGGTACCCCGGTACCAAACACGGTTGGTACGGCGTACTAGGGTAGATACCCGGGTACCCCCAGGGTACCTACCCTACTGGGCCACCCGGGTAGCAAACCTGGTTGTTATGATTATACTCGGGTATGTACCCGGGTAGAGTACATACCCAACTGGGGTAACCGGGTAACAAACCTGGTTGTTATGATCATCCTTGGGTAGGTACCCGGGTGCCCCTAGAGTAAATACTCTACTGGGGTACCCTCGTTTGTTCCGGTCATACTCGGGTAGGTACCCGGGAAGCCCCAGAATACATACCCTGCGAAACACACCTTGGCGCCTTTTCGTTTCGGCCGGTCCGGTTGCGCGCGCCGCCACGGCAATCAATCCCCCCACCCCCACCCCACGTTATCCATAGCGGTGCCGGTTGAACAATCGCGCCGCTCGGCGACGGCAATAGGGCGGTCCCGCTCTTCTAATAAGTACTCTCATGTTTTGCATCCAGGGGCGAGTCAGATAGTTATATTACTCCTTTTTGGCGAGGTGTTTGTTCTTCCACTCCAGAGCTACTGGAGACTGACCACAGGAATCGGTTTTTGCGTCGAAGCAATGTGGGAACAACAATGTGACAACAGCAACAACAAAAATGAAAGTTGAAGGCATGTGTTACCGCTCCTCCGTCGCCTCTCCCCCTGCCTCGACCACCACCGCAGCCGCTGCCGCTACAGTTGCCGGCGGGAGACACGGCACGGCTTGGACGTGTTCCGTCTGGGCCCTCAACGCCGCCGTGGTCACCGAGTCCGGCTCGGCTCGAAACCGAAGCTCCGTTTCCTTGAACGCTTCCACGTACGCGTGCTCGGAAAAACCCAGCCTGTCGACGGCAGACGGAAAAAACGGAAAATGTTCGGTCGCACCCCATCGTTCGGGAGGGAATGAGCGGGGGTGTGGGGAGGGGGGGGCACAGTTTTGGCCCGGTCATCATGCACGACCCGGTCCAACTGCCGATCGACTGGTGGGGTTTGAGTAACATCGAGTCATCCGTCGAGGAGTCAGTCGATGGCCGTGAGCAGTTTTTGTGACCGGCACTACACAAAAAAGAAACCCAAACCCCCGGCCGAGATTGAGAGTGCACGTACTAAACCTAATCAACAGACACCTCACGGTAATTTTCAATTTCCGAGACATGGAAAAGGGGTATACAGTAAAAACAAAGCACTTGTTTTTTCGAGCAGGAATCCAATCCGACACCACTTATTTGTTTTGCGTTCTGGCCCGGCTGGGGGGGGGAAGGGTGGTGTTGTTTCATAATATTTTTCGCATACCACTGCTCGGACCAAAAATATTGTGATGATCGAAGGACACCAGGGTGTTGAAACATTTTCGGAGAATAAAAAGTATTTTCTTGTGGAGTGGAAATAATTTCCGACAAACGCTAACGCTGCAAACCCTAGCCCTGCCCTTTCGACCTTTGTAGAGTTCCACATTAAAGGTGCGACTTACTGATACAGATTGCAGCCAGGGGAAAAAATGGGAATTCATCGAAACCTTCGGAATATTGTTTACGATATTTTTACTCCGTCGAGCGACTCTTTTCTGTCCCCCGGGCGGACTGACTGAACGCAACCGCTTCAGGTTTTGCTACTGCCAGGCGCTAGGGGCGCATGTGGCGTGTCGCCCCCCCAGCTCCGCCCGAAACCAAGTGTCCCGTAATCGCGCGTGATCGGAGCGCCAAAGAGCGAGCGCACGGCGTCTGCTCTGCACTCCCCTGCGCGTGCATGCGCGTTCCCGGTTCGCCTCTCACTTGTCGAAGAGAGCGCGAGACGCAAGATTTGCGTCGCCGATTTTGCAGTAGAATGTTGTCGCCCCCAGGTTGTCCAACGCTGCCCGGCGGCGAAAATAAGCGCATAAGGGGGCGGAGAGATCAAAACGGGTGAGCGAGCCGGACGAGCGGCGAGATAGATCCTCACGAGATGTGTAGAAACAAAACACGCAGGAGAGTATCCAGGGTTTGTTGTCTGAAGCGCGGAAGGTCTCATGATGGCGGCGGCGGCGGCGGCGGCGGCTCTCAGAAGGAAGGAAGAGTTGTACTGTCATTGTTTTTTTAGTTCTTGCCGTCTTATGATTGGCGAGTATTCTCATCATGGCGTGCTATTTCTCTGGAGAGGTGAGGGGATAGACGTTACACGTCCCCGTGGTAACCCCTCCAGGTTAAAAAAAATCCAGTATTTGATAACGCTGCGCTGGAGAAGACGCGAGACAGCGGTGGCGATGGTTGGGGGGGGGGGGGGTCTAACCATGTAGATCGCTCGGGCAGCAAGAAGGAAAAGAGCGAGGTCAGAAGGGAAACGCATCGAAAGACATCGCGACGCGGTGGGAGCAAGCACCACGAACGACACGGCCAGCGGCAAGGACACCTATTGCCCGTTAGAGTTTGTCCATCACTACCGAGACAACGGCGCGTGAGGGATAAGACTTGTTCGCGATCGCGATAGCATGCACCCCTCAGCACACGAAAAAAAAACGGCCATGTACATGCCGTGGGCAAGAGCAGCGTTTTGGGGCTGGTTGTGTTTTCCCGGCGGGACAGAGGCTGTGCAGCTGCTGCCGCTGCTCATGCTGTCTACACCTTCGTCCAAGGGTCGCAAAACACACGCACACACAGGTTTTGTTTACGTTCCCGCCGACATTTTCTCCGACGTCACCAGCTTTTGCCCGGATGCCGGCAAAAAAAAATCCAGCTCATTTTCTGGGGGTGAGCGCGGACCTTAACCGTTACAACTCGCGCAGTGGTAAAATACGAACAGATACCACCAGCGAGCTACCAACACATGTTTCCAGCCAAGCCACAAGCTGTCGGGCTGCATCGGACGTGGAGCCTACAAAAATGGAAGGGCTGCTCTGAATTTGTGCATTTGCAACTCAGCTTGACTCCAGTGTTGAGGTTTTCTGGTATCACACTCATACTTCCCCGCCAGAGCTCGCGACCACGACTTTTGGGACAATGCCAAAACGTGGGAACATACAGTAGTAGTAGTAGTAGTAGTAGTAGTAGTAGTAGTAGTAGTAGTAGTAGTAGTGGTAGTAGTAGTAGTAGTAGTAGTAGTAGTAGTAGTAGTAGTCAAAACACACGGATGAGCCCAAAAATCATGTTCTGACTCATGTTACAGCGTAGAGGTGCACCATTATTTTTCAGGGGCTCTCCGCTCGAGGAGCTCTTTCTTATACCTCACCCGAAAATTGACGTTTTTACGAAAATCAAAGAGCAATATAGTAGTTGATGAAGAATTACCATGGCCTAGGTACACATCGAAAAAAAAAACATTTTGCGAAAACAAGAACGGAATTATTCGGACGATTTTGGGTTAGTACATACCAGTGGTCCACCATAGTACATAGAAGGGGCATGCCTTCCGCTAACAGGACAGCTTTTCTCCAAACACCAGCGCACCCTCAGGCCCGGAAAATAAAAAGACAACAAGTCCAAGCCGCCGCTGGGGACTCGCGCAGCTGGATAGTTGCAACTGTCGTCAACTTGTGTGCGTTGGTGTATTGGCGGACGGTACAGAGCCTGCGCAGCGGTACCGCACACAGCAGCACCACAAGGTACGCGCAGCAGCCGCGACATCGCTGGGTGCCGATACACCAGGTGCCGGCCAAGCTGCTGGAAGTTGATGGTATGGACATGTGCTCGCCATGATCGTGCGTTATTGGTCCGTAGTTCGAACAAAAATACCAGGTACAAGTACGAGTATACCTGGTATATTTTAGTTTTTTGAATAATTTGGAGAGATTGAGATTGTCGTAAACGTCGATGAATTCAAGAGCCGAACCTGCTGCCGTGGACAGAAACGAGGTCGGTCGGAGATTTATGCTACGGCGATCGCGAAAGGGGTCCCTAGTTGTTTTGGCGTCGTCAAAATTAGAAACAGTTAACATAACGGGGGACCACAGTAATAAGAACCCCTCGTATCCACAAAAACCTATATATTCCAGTATGTTTACTAAGAATATTTGGTCCTGATTACTAGTATGGGGGACTATAACTGGTAGCAAATAAGGCCTAATATTGTTAGTCAAAATAGTAAAATGCATAGATTTTTGTGTGTACCGTAGGCCCTATTTACTATGGTTCCCCGGAAATAGTATTCGCTCGTAAAAATGTAGGCTTCCCCTGCCCCCTTACCTACATATATATGAAAAAATAAAAACCGAAGCTGTGAGATCGAAAACTTTCCTCAAAAATCACCTTTGCGTACATATTTTCCACCGGGTACCATGTACCCCCCCCCCCCCCCGTGTTTAATTCTGTTCTTTTGTTTGTGCAACACTTTGGCTTTAGCACTCCCTAATCGTCCGTCCACGCAATCGCCGCTAGCGGCCACCTTATCGATATTGGTAGGCCGCACGTAGTTTTCAAAGAAAATACGCGGGGGCGCGAAGAGTAATTCCTGAAACCTTCCCCTGTACAGATACGAGTCGATTTTCACAAAAAAATCAACACCTTCCGAACCGCACCCCACACTTCAGGGACAAACTACTTGAAATCAGTGTACGACTTCTGTTTTGCAGCGGCAACCAATAGGTTAAATTGTTCGGTGCAAACTGGCGGTTTGGACGCGCTCACCGTATCTCATGAGCATCAGCACCGCCTCCCTCGCCAGCCCTTTCCGTCGCCACCGAGGCTCCGCCACCATCACCTCCACCTCGCACATACCCGGGTCGTCGTAGTCGTTGAAGAAAAGGTTCACGTCTCCCGCCATCACCGGCTCTTTCCCCCCTGCCCCCTCTTCTTCTGTCCCCTCCCCCTCCCCCTCCATCCCTCCTTTTCCCTCCCCTCCTTCCCCGTCCCCTTTCCCCTCCCCCCCAGTCTCCACTCCGAGAACGATGAAGGTGCACTTTTTTTCGTCCTCTTTCCACGAGAGCTGCATGGCGTACTCCTCGTCCAAGGAAAGCGGCTCGGACGCCGTCATCTCTAAGGACACACCAAACGGAACGGAAACGGTTTTACATATCGGACAGGTCACGATTTACTGCGGATCGTTGGACAAATCACGATCTAGATCATCGGACAGATCATTATCTAAATAATCGAACATAACACGATCTAGATCATCGGAAAGATTACGATCTAGATCATCGGACAGATCACGATCTAAATCATCGAACAGATCACGATCGGGATCATCGGACATATCACGATCTAGATCATCGGACAGATCACGATCTAGATCATAGGACAGCTCACGATCAAGATCATCGGACATATCACGATCTAGATTATCGGACAGATCACGATCTAGATCATTGGACAGATCACCATCTACAATTGATCATATTGTATCCCCTATATTTGTTGTCATGAGATGTTGTGCAAGAGCCGGACATATCATACATATCCTACTAGGCAAACATGTGTCCAAGAGCTGTGCCATACAGACCCCACCGCACAAGAGCTGTGTCATACAGATCCCATCCCACAAGAGCTGTGCTATACAGATCCCACCCCGCAAAACGCGATCTACTGTAGATCGCGCAAGATCACGCTTTATAGACCCGGGCCAAATCTTCCCCTGAAGTATTAGTCTACTGTAGACCATGAAAAGGACACATCTGGCGGATGTGTGAATGGTGTTCAGACGGCGCGCGTCGTGAGGTGAAGGCGAGCGAGCAAGCCAAGGAAGGTGGGTGCGTGTCGAGTTTTGTGCCGGATCCCGTCTATCCCACCAGAAAAACGACCAAATGATTATTCGATCCCGACCATGAATATTTTGCTAACTTTGGGCCAACAAAGGGGGCGGAACGTCTCAAGCCTTGCAATGGAGGCGGGGGGGGGGGGGGGGCACTCATGTCATGCATGGCCGTAGTCGTATGACCCCAGACCCTTGAATCCTTACATTACCGGGGGGGCGGAGCGCGTCAGGTCTTGTACCGACCAGGCAGATATTGCTTGCACGAAGCGCGGAAGGGGGGGGGGGTACTTCCGGCATCCCTCCTGCCACCCGCCGTGCGTTATGGCGCTGCTCTATTGTTGCCTGTGCATTTCGACGAAATCGTGTGGCACGATAGAAGAGAGCGGCCTGACAGCTACTACCGCCTGGCGCAGATTTGCAGCATCACTGCTGTACTGCTTGCTACCGGCGCACCGATGGGTGGGTTCGTGCGAGCCCTGCCGTCGTCGCTGTTGTGGGGGTATGATAACGAAAATGCCTCCGTCTACAAGCAAAACCTCGCTGGACCGAGCCTTGCATACGTCGCACTTTAGGAGGATCGCACATGCTGTCAAATGTGTGGGCACGGGCGGCGTGGGAGCGTGCGGAAAACATCAAAACTAAGCAGCGGCAGCAACGGCAGCAGCAGGAGCAGCAGCAGCAGCAGCAGCAGCAGCAGCAGCAGCAGCAGCAGCAGCAGCAGCAGCAGCCGGTGCGGGGCGTGTATAGGTGGTGTCGGGTACGCTGACCTCTTATCCAAGGGTCTTGCATCCAGCCGTGGTAGGTAAGTACATGCTCCCGCCGATACGGCACGAGCTTGACGAGCTTGCCCTCCTGCGAACGGTGAGCGCAACATACACCGATCAGCCGGTAGTAGTGTTCATTGAAGGAACATACTCATATGCATACATACAATCAGCCGTCGACACGAACCCAACTACCGGATTTTTTATCCCCCCCAGCAGCTCGCCCTTGATGAAAGAAAAAAGCCTTCAAGGGAGGAAATGTATTACGAAGTATATTAATAGTAACTACTGCAACCTGTACCCCACCCTCCCTTCCCCGGGAAATAATCCACAGGGTCGTCAGGAAAACACCCGGCGGTGTTGCAGATTTACTTCCGCAAACACCATTTGCGGCTTGCGGCGTGTGTGGGTGCGTGGCATTCGCCAACGTACACCGGGCGCAAGTGCGAAGGAAGTTTACTGTGCAGCACAGGCTAAGCGTTGGCACATGATGAGCGTCGACGAAACACCGCGCCACATAGAGAGCGGTTGGGGTGGGGTGGGGCACCGCGTGGTCAGGGGCGGGGGTGAGGGGAGGGGTGGGTACACCCACGTGGTGCCCTGATGTGATGCGACTGCGAAAAGCGCACGGCGACTACTCTGTACATTAACACCTGATCACTCGTACGCCGCTGTTGTTGGGCTTGTCACGGCTCGAATGATTTCGCTTTGCCCCTACGAGTATCTAAAGGACTTTCCCCCAGCGTTGCTCTGGAAAAGCCTGATCATTGGTACCTGGTACTGCTGCTGTGGAGGTCAATGGAACACGGGCGGTGGGTAAAACGCGTTGCGGTGCTGCTATATGATGGGTGCATCCATACTATTACGAGAACACGCGAGGAGATCTTGGAGCTATAAACAAGCATCAGGCATGCTCATGAAAGAAACATACAGCCGTCGACGTACACGCAACCAGCCGAGGAAAAATGTTAGACTTGGTACCTGCTATAGAGAGGCAGAGGAGACAAGAGCGAGAGTTCGTACAGCAGCAGAACGATTGTCTCCAATTTTGCCCACCGCAGGAGCCAGCAGAACAAATACTGCTCATTTTAGGACAAAACCACTGCAACACGATGCGTCACTCTCTCGCTCCACCCCCCCCCCCCCCCCTCTCTGGTCATGTGTCTTTCCCGCAGGTTGCTTCCTTACCAAGGCAATCTCCCAATTGGTGCGCATTGTAGAGGTCCCTGTGGTCACCAGTCGACAGCTGACAACAGATCAGATGCAAGCAGTGCCCTCGTCCAAAAACGTGAAATAGGACTCGCGAGACTGTTAGGCTGCGAAACGATTCGTTGGAGGCGTTCTTGCTATTCCCGAACGGGGATCACGCTGCGAGTGGCGCCGCACACGACGAACGAGCCCGGCAACAGCGTGAACGCGCACACCCCCGATTAGAAGGTTCCCGGAACCGTACAGGCCGCCACGTGAGCTCCGTACTGTAGTCGCACATGCGTGTTCCCAAATTCAAATAAATCTCACGAACGCCTAAAGTATTATGGAAACCCCTCATCGAAGCTCGACTTCGCTCATCATTCATCATTACAAATTTGAAAATGAGGCATGGAGCTCTTCGCTGCGGCGACGGGCTGCTTAGACCCTGAAGTCGCGTCGTTCTACCTTGAGCGCGCAGGGCAAGACCTCACCAGAGCGGTGAACCACTTTTTCGATTCTCCTGTGCCGGTGGCTTCCGATGATGCAACGCTTGACTCCGGTGGCAAAACATCATCAGCTCATAGAGCAAATATTAATAGTGCCTGTGCCGTTGGTGTTGGCAATCGCAGCACCTCGAGCGGGTGTTCAGACAGCACGGCAAGGAAGCGACAGCGTGTACCCGGAGCAGCAGGCCAACAAGACCTTCTCAAGTTCCGTCATGAAAAACCGTTGCCAGAGGGCGCTTGTGGGCCGCCATCAGACACTGAGAACCTTGAGCGAGATGCCTCTTTGAAGCAAAGAGCTGGCAGCGAGGAGAGTAAGGCGTCTCACAGAACGGCTGCTGCATCTGCGACTGCTACGGCTACCGCCGGTGCCGCTGCTCCTTCCACTGGGGCAGTCGCGCCTTCTGCAGAGTGGACTGAGACTGCTAGGCGCTGCCAAAGGTACAGCGATCTTTCTCTCGCATAGCGTGAACAAAAGGCATACCTGGTATCGTCCCTTGTACGCGTACGGTACAGTAGGTACGGTACCAGGGTTTACTACGTATTTGCATGATATCATGAGCAAGCAGTATCTAATAAACTGCTTCATGAACAAATGGCGGTTGGTGTGAGCAGAATCAACGACAAAGCACAGCGAGTGCGTTGCAATTGCCAGCCGACGACATATCATGAAAACGTACATGCGACCCTGTACGCACTCGCCGACTGCATGCCGCCGCCCATGGTATTGTAGCAGTAGCTATGTTATGTCCTGTCGCAATAACTTGAACCTGAACCACGCCGCGAGACGGAAACATCGCCACTTACCATACGTGGTGAGAACCTACCTGTGGGACAAACCCAAAATTCGAGACGACTCACGTATTAATAGCAGAAAGACACATACCTGGTACCAGGTACCAGGTATAAATATTACGGGGGACCATAGTTAGTAGGACCTATGGTATACATAAAAAACTATATATTTAACAATTTTTACTAACAACATTTGGTCCTATTAACTATGATCCCCTGTATTAGTACCAGTACATGGTACCTGGTCGAAAGCTAGCGAATTGGTGTCACTACAGTTTGTAGGAACTCACGCAGCAGTATATTTGTAACCCTAACCGGTACGTCGTACATGAAGGAAGCACAAAACCTAGAGAGCAAAATCGCGTTCAGCGATTTCGCTACGTTCGGGGTTCCTAGTTTTTGGCGTCGTCAAATATAATAACTCGCATATGCTACAAATAGTAAAATAATATGTTTACGTACGTACGGCTATCTCGCGGTAATCCTCTCGTCCACGGTTTGCGGCATGCTGTTGCGCCTCCGCCGCGTCCACCGCCCCAAGCAGGGAAGGCGTGCCATTCGAAGATGACCGCTTCCGTCCTCGACCCAGCAGCCTGGACGGCAGGCCCGGGAAAGGGTCCGCGGCGTCGCACAACGACGAACGCGGGGGCGGCGCGGAAAAGCGCGGCACAGGAGATGCCGAGGTGAGAGAGCGAGTTTTTGCGGAGGATTTTTTTAGTGCGACACGATGCGACGCATGAGCGGCGGCGCGGCGGTGGCGGCACGTAACACGTGACGGTAGAGAGAGGTCGGTTATGATGTAGGAACCTCCTTCCAGCGCGACCGTTACTTCTTGCAGAACGAGGATTCCCTTCTCCCTGTGCTTCGGGACCAACCTCCCGCTTTTCAGTTTTTTTTGTTTGGTTTTGTTTTCGTGATCCCGGTCGCCTATTTCCTATTTCCTTTAACATGAAAATAGGAGCCTCTGATATTTTTTCGACTTGCCGGTACGTGGTACGCGATAGTAGGTGTTGGCGGCGTCCTGAAAACTCTCCTCGTGTCGAAGTCACAACTCTTGAGGGTCTACTATCACGGGGGGGCAGAGTAAATAGGACCTATGGTACACACAAAAACCTATACATTTACGCATTTTTACTGACACTATTTGGTCCTATTTACTATGGTCCCCCATAATAGCCACTCGTGCAAGAGCTCTCCGCCGCCGAAGCAGCAACAGCCGCAGCAGCAGTCAGCGGCAGCTCCGTGTCGTACCGCAGTAGCTGCCAAAACGGCATCTGAGAAGGCCTATATACTCGACACTAATATCAAAGGGCCGTTCTCGGCGGCGAAGGGTCCGGTTTGCTGGTCCTCGCACCCATCTTCGCGCATCGTACACCGTCTCCAGGGTCGAGCAAGGAAGCGGCGGTAGTTTTTTTCGGATCAGCGAGATGTCAATTCCGAAAATGAATATTCGACGATTGGAATCAACCTTGAGCGTTGATGTTTCGGTCACATGACCGGTCGGTCTGAATGAATCGACCGCTGAGACAGAGTTATAACCGTACCGCAGCGGCGGTATACAAATATTTGTAAAATAAAAATAAAACATTAGCTGTGAGATCGAGGATTTGGTCGAAAGTCGTATTTGCAACCTGTGTGTGGTACTTCGATCACGCGTACCACGGGTTTTATATGAATTCATGCAGCAAATATAGTCCGTGTATGAAGAATATAAAATCTGAAGCTGCAGAATTCGAGGAGTGGATACATAGTCCCTCTTCAGAAAGGTAAAATGGGCCATAAAAAAAAAATGTTGACGGCCACAGCAACGGCCACTGCGTGATTGGGGGATGGTACAAATGGTTGTCCTGACTTACAATGGTTGAATGGAAGGAGTCGCACGGCACGGGGCCTATGCAGCATGACCCTACCTACCCGTACTGGTGTGCTTGGCGCTCACACTTCTCCTAGATGGTTGATAACACCGAAAGTTTACCAACCATTGTTTTTGTCGCTATCCCTCAACCCTTTTAGGACCGCAGTCCCGTTTAGGGGGCAAACTGCTTCGAATTTGGCTGGTGTGTGTCCCGAAACGGGACTGCGGTCCTAAAAGGGTCAAAAGGGGTTCGGAATGGGTAAATAGAACAGCAGGTGCTGCGGCGCAGTACGAGTAGTCTCTTGGCGGCTGTGAGACCGCTTTTTTTTTGCGCTTCGGTGACCACCCGCCCGCCCGCCCGCCCTTCTTTGATGATTCTTTCGCCTCGCCCAACGCTGTTCCCGTCTGTCTCGGGCCCTGAACACGGTGCAATCGTTGCACAGGAGCACGTGCGCTGCAAGTGCTTGACGCGAGCGAAGGTGGTGACGGTGAGCAAGGCGGGCGCTAACCAGGGGAGGCTGTTCTACGGCTGCGTCACCCGCGCGTGCAACTTTTTCAAGTGAGAGCGAGCGCACCCTCTTGAGAGGTTTTGGCGTGAGTGTTAGTGGGTGAGTGGGTGAGTGAGAGAGAGAAGGGGGAGAGAGGGAGGGCTCTTGTGAATGGCGTCTCCTGCGGTTGTGTGTTTGTGATTTGCCAGACGCTTGCGTCAGACACATTGCTACCAGTGCGCAGCATGGTTTCGATACGGTCTGGAGATATGCAGCCCTCAACCGTGGGAGAGGGCAGAAATTTCCCGGCATTTTCCTCAGAGAGGACGCATGATTGGTGTGCGTTTTGTTTGTGCACACATGGCACGGACCTTCGCCGGACACTCTGGCCGGCGCGTACCGCGGGCGCTCAGAACGAGCGAAACTCCGTCCACCTCACGCGTTACTCGCTTACGCACGGCACCTCCCGAAGCACCCTCTCCACTTATTCAATGCTTCGGTTAATTCCGAACAAGCCCTCTCCCTGTTTCTATCAGCCGACGGTCGTGCCTCGGAACTATTACGGGGGACCGTGTTAAATAGGACCAAATTTTGTTATTAATAGTAAAAATAGGGAAACACATAGCTTTTTGTGTGTACCGTAGGTTCTATTTACTATGTTCCCCCGTAATAATTCTCTGTGCAAGACCCCGCCCCAATGCGAATCGTATTTTTCTAACCTTCCTGTCCCCCTTTTTGCGAGCATCGCGGCCCGCGTCTACTACGCCGTCACCTCACGTTGGTCATTGCTTCGTTGGCGTGAGTTGCCCTGCGGGGGAAAAGGTTGAAAATCATGCGACTGCTGCTCCTGCTGCTGCTGCTACTGCTGCTGCTGCTGCTGCTGCTGCTGCTGCTGCTGCGGCTGCTGCTGTTTTTTTCAGCGAGAGACTCGCTCTTGTAGCGCACGGTGTGGTGTGTCCTTGTGCCTCCCACGGCAATGCTGAGACGCACTCGAAAGCAAGGTGTCCGAAGAAATCGTACGGGCCCTACAGCAGCAGACTTTTGCAAAAGCGGAGTGAAAATTTACCGATGGCATGCACGCACACCACCCCCGCGACCGACAACCAACAAACACGGGGCGAATTAATCTCGCTACACGCGGGTATACAGGTGGGCGGACGACGCGCCACACACGCGGCAAGCGCTTTCTCTGGTGTGGAGGCGTTTTTCGCCGCCAAGGTTCAAGCTGACAGCCGTGTCGGAGGGCGGCGGGGACGCCGGGTGCGGTTTCAAGCCTCAGGACATAAGACAGGTGCGAGCAGGGCTCTGTTTTTTTGTTGCGGTCGTTGTGTCACGTCTTATGCAGTGGGAGGGGAGCACGCTAACCGTGTCAATGGTATTTTTTTTTCATCTGTTGTTGTCTGAGGTGTACGCTTTGCTTCGGACATACCGGTACCAGGTATGCATTTATTTTATCACGGGGGACCATGGTAAATGGGACCAAATATTGTTGGTGAAAATAGCGAAATATATATATTTTTGTATGTACCCTAGGTCCTATTTAATATGGTCCCCCGTCATAATGTATTTTTTTCTCGAGGTATTCTTCCACATCGGAGGAGTTGTCGGCGCCTGTCCTGTGATCACGGACTATATTATGGTGACGAGTCAGTGCGAGAAAATCAGCAGCAGCAATCTTCGCAGGGAGGCTGTTGATATACGTGGGCCTCGCAGGCAGAAAAAGTATGAAAAAAAGGCTTGCAAGGGTACGAAGTGGCCTGGCCTTGCTGGTGCGGTTTCGAATCGGCCACCAACACGTACCGGGCACGGCATGTAACCGGGGCACTGCCGGCAAAGGGCTGCCAATCGGCGATAAGCTAAACTCAAACGGGGCGCTTTTCAGCGCTGGCTCTGCCCGAGTGTTCCCGAGTGTCCCCGAGTGTAATATAAACCCCGTAAGAACAGCCTGAATCTCTCGTTCGGCATATTTTTTTCCCGACCATGCGATGATTTTGTTGCTATTTTGCAGGGTCATCCGATCGGAGGACCCGCCTGTTATCTCCCCCCCCTAACCCCACCCCCCCCCCCCCCCCTCCTGCTCCACCATAGGTTCGTAGTAGGCTCCGTGTTTTTACGGCCCAAGAACGCCTCTCAGACGGCGCGTGTTTTTGTCTCGGCAAGGTTCCCCCGCTGCCCCAAGATGCGAACCTTGACCTTCCCCCATCCTCGGCTTCGCACCGCCACCATATCGTTGATCGCGGTCTGCCGACATTGCCCAGGGGGCCGTGGGAGACTGCTGGTTTCTAGCGGGGCTGGCGGTCATATCGGAGCGCCCGGATCTCATCGCGCAGGTGCTGGGCGGCAACGGCACCTTGTCCGACAAGGTGGGGTGCTACGAGGTCAACTTGTTCAAGGACGGCCGCTGGGAAAGGTGTGCCGCGGGGTGCGCTTCACGTTCGGTGGGCTTGGTTCTTTTTTTGTGAACTATCGGTGCTGGCATTGAAAATAGCGTTGCTACGTGCTGCCTTCTTTTTGGCTCTGGGGGTATTTCGTGTCTGCTTGCGCGAGTTCATGCTTGCCCCACGTGCTACTGCTGCTGCTGCTGCTGCTTTGCTGATCTTGCTGCTGCTGCTGCTCATTTCGCTTGCGTGGTGGCTTGTTTTCGCTTGCAGCGGGTGGCGTATGTGCCCGTGTAGGTGGATGTTTTGGCGGTAGTTGCGCAGAAATCTGATCACTCTTCACGCCCGCGTAATGAGGAAGAAACAAAATGTGGCGATATCACGCGGCCTCTTTCTCTGGTCGAGACCCCCCCCCCCCCCCCGCCCCATCGTTTTCATGGTGGGGGGGTGAATGAAACCGAGTGTTTGCGCCCTTGGCCTCTCGATGGAGATCTGGTTGCAGACGCCGACACCAAGCAGGCGATATCGTTCTCCAGCAGGAGTACGCCGACCTTGAGCGAAGTACCCTCCCGAAACACGCCTCGCGAGATCTGTCCGGCTCCAGCAATTGCCTCGCGCCCTTGTGATTATTAGCTGATGCGCCGGCTCGCGGTAAGACAAAACAACAGCGCTGGTTACTACACCTGACAGATATGCCGCAGTGAGTTACGGTACGAAACGCAAGACAACGCATCTCTTGGGGTGAATTTCGGAGACGATCTTCTCCGAAACATGTCTTAAGGGGGGGCCCACACAACGAAAATGGCCAAGTTGGGAGGACCTCGTCGAGACCTTCCGAAAGCCGCGCCGCTCGGCGTTTGCACCTCCCCCCCTTCCCGTTGTCGAGGAAATCAGCTTCGAAACTCTCTGGAGGGGGTGTGTTGTCTTATCTCTTATCACCCGTGAGATACGGCTTCACCCCGGGTGATACGTTATCACCCCGCGTGATACGGTACTACCCCGTGTGATACGGTACCACCCCGTGTGATACGGTACCACGCCGTGTGATACGGTACCACCCGGGTAACAAGGTATGCTCGTGCGGTCTCCTTTCCCTACTCTGACGTACTCCGTTCCTCCTACATACGCGATGATGTACTGTATCTGAGCACTGCCTTACTAGGGAGAAGAGATCACGCTTTTGAGACCTTGTAAACATGCCATTCTCTCTCTACCAACGAACCCTACATTACATCGCAAGTTCTCTAAAATCTCTCACTAACTTCGCACCTCGGACAGACCCATCGATCAAATTCCCACAGTTCATCATCTAGACCTTTCAGGCCAGATGATCTGTATGATCTGTGTGACCTGTTGGATCTAGCTCATTTCGCCGGGTGGGACCCGTACAGCCTGCATGATCTAGCTCATGTTGCCGGGAGGAACCCGTATAATCTGCATGATCTAGCAACACGTTTCCTGGGTTGGATAGATAGATCATGCACAAGCTCTCACAACGTCGAGTGAGGAACTAGATAATATACTGTAAACAGATCAGATAGATAGGTCATCATCTATCCGAGGTGTGCACCAATCGAAAGCGCGGCGTCGTTCCGCCCTCGAGCAGTGTGCTGGTGGATAGCTGGCTGCCCTGCAAGGACCCGTCTCGGCTGAAGGGCAAGGAAAAGGGTCTGGACCTGCTCCCCGCCTTCGCCAAGGCCTCGAACAATCAGATCTGGCCATGCATCGTGGAAAAGGTGCCCCCCCCAAAAAAAACTATTTTTTCATCGCTGTGTGCGTGTGTGCGTGCGTACGGACGCACGTACGTTAGTTTTTCTGTTTCGGTTTGGGGCGCTGTGTGCCGCTTTTTTTTTCTGGTGTCGAAAATCGCCGACAGGTTTTGTCCCTGTATCCCCACCCTCAGCTCGATTTTGTTTTGGCGGGCGATCGGCTGAATAACTTCCGGTTAGTTGGTGTTAGGCGGGAGGCTGTCGGCCGTCGGTAGGCTTCTTTCGCACTACATACCTGATACCCGTAAGGTTTCAGCACTCGAGACAGGCGCTTTTCTTGCTACGGCAAGGTTTTGTAGAGGCGCTTTTGCTCTTCTTGCTCATATTGTGCTTGGAATTTTCAAGAAGGATGCTGCCGCCCGTGCATACGTAGGTAACACTTTTTTTCCGTGTCACTATTGATAGCGAAATCGAATCAGTGTGCAAAATATTCGCGTGTACTTTGTACGTATTGTTTTTTGTGTCTCGCCCGCAGCTCGAGAAGGTATACACGGTACGGGCTCGTTGCACTCTTATTAATAGTTTCGTAAGCTGCTCTGAAAGGCCAAGCGTGAACGCGCGATCGCTTGGGGCATGCACCGCGGGGTACAGTACCGTTTTATGCAGCGTCCTCTCTTTCTTGCCTTAGCACACCTGTCGGTCGCGTCTCAATGCTTGGGTTAAGCGATTGGTTTGTCTACTCGCGCTATTAGTTGTTGGGCCCTTCTAGACGGCACTGCTTTGCGTCGTGCCGCACCGTCCTGCGCCTCACTTCCTCCGGCACCCCACGAGGCCAACGATGCGCCGAACCGCCGCCCGTGCACAGTTGTTTTTAGCCGTAACGCGACCGTGTCGACACTAAAAAATGCGTTTCGGGCAAACGGGAGAACTTCTGGCGCGTGCCACGAGGGGGGTAGCACCTGGGATCTTCCTGGGATTTTTCTGGGATTTTTCTGGGGCTCTTTCCTCACTTGAGGAGCTTGAGAGCTCAGTCTGTACTGCCAGTATTGTTTGTATTATCAGCAAGTCACCCATAAACTGACTGTGAGAAAGCATAGAAGTGAAGCCCCATGGCTTAGGCAGGTGTACAACGAATAGCTCGTGCAAACACAACCAGCTGGTGTTCCCAGTGACGTTGGGTAGGTTCCTCGGATATGGACCCACCTCGGCGGTAAGAAATGTTTCGACCAAAACACGCTCCACCCCTGTGTCTAGCAAAATAAGGCGTTTTTTTTAGGGTGTCGTTCGAGACAAGAGAAAGCCGCGCCATCCCGTGTGGTGCCGGCCGCGTCATCGGACCTCGCGTGCCAACCCCCGGCTCCTTGTTCTCAAGTGTTTGCACCGCCCTTTTCGATCCCGTCGTTTTCTCGTGTACGTCGACCACTTCTGTGGTTTTCTTTCAGGCGTTCGCGAAGCAGCACGGCTCCTACGAGGCGATCTCCGGAGGGCACGTGTGCGAGGCGTTCGAGGCCCTCACGGGAGCGCCGACGGAGACCGTCATGCTCGGTGGGTTGCGGCTTCATTCCCCCCCCCCCCCCGCCTGGAAATGCCTACACCGGAAATCAAATCAACTCATTGAAGCCGTCGTCCATATGCAAGTCCGCCTCAAAAGCGGTTCTTAGTAGGATGCAGCTCACCCTCCATGCGACTCGCCAGACACCTCACGGCGCTTCGCGCTTGGTACAAGCAATGTCTGCCTGGTCGGTGAAAACCCGACTTGCTCCGTCCCGGCATTGTAGGGATGCGAGGGTCTATGGTCATACGACTACGGCCATGCATGAGATCGAGTACATCTCTCCTATCGAGTACACCCCCCCCCCCCCCCCCGTTCGACGTCTCGGTGGCACATCGGGCAGATCAGATCACGATCTGCAGCGCCCGACAGCATACATAGCACATAGTGGTAATGTAGAAAAGCGCGTTTCTCGATATGATTGGCGAGTCTAATTTACTAGCGTTTTTTTTTTTCAGCAGGTGCTCATCTGCTTGCTGTACGTTCGTTGGGCTTTTATTCACCAAAATACTGATCGAAGAAAAAAAAGTATATGTATATATATATATATATATATCGTTGAATTACGGCTATTAATAGAAAGCGCTTTGTTTTTTTCTTTCCTTGCAGAAAATGGTAGATTGTATTGCTGTAGATCATCTGTTAACATGCTACCTGGTATCTATCTGTGCAGTACAGATCCAACCCACGAAACACGTGCGTGGATGATGCAAGTCATAGGGATCCCCACCCGGCAACATGAGCCGAATAATGCCGTACAAAAAAAAGAAAACCCTGTGTATCGTCCCTGAAAGGTTTTCTCGATCATGAAGCGGGGACCGATGATCTATCCGATGTGTGCCCTTCTTGGGTTAACTGAGGGGATGTGATTGGCCAGTGGAAATAATGAGGCGGCACGAATGTTATGTCTATGTTACTTACGATATGTATATACCAGGTATTTCATAAGGTTCTGGAAACGTGAAATATTATTCGGCTGAAGAACGGAATCGGATAAGGGCTCGTGTTTGATTGTTTTTTTCTTTGGTTTTGGTTTCGTTTTTGTTTAGTTCTGTTCTGTTTTTCTCTTCTTCTTTTTTCCCCCTTTTTTTTCTCTCGGTAGCGTTTCTGAAACGGAGAGAGGAGCTCTTAGGGGCGCGACCGAGATCATCCTTATGCAGAAGCGTACCGCGCTGGGTCGCCCGCGGGCTTCGCACACTTGAGCACCCACGCGCCTTTTGTGCGGGTGAAGGGTCATATGCGCGGCGGTGGAGGGGGGGGGGGTACCTAAATATTTTCAGGGATTCTTTGCTTGCTTTTTTTTCGGCAAGCCATCTATTACCTTGGCCCTTCTTTCTCCTGGTTAGTCAGTAGACGTAACTTACCAGGCTCTCCCCCCCCCCAAACCAAAACCCGGCATTGTAGGGATGCGAGGGTCTATGGTCATACGACTACGGCCATGCATGAGATCGAGTACATCTCTCCTATCGAGTACACCCCCCCAGACCCGACATGCTCCGTCCCGGCATTTTGTAGGGATGCGACGGTGTATGGTCATACGACTACGGCCATGCATGAGATCGAGCACATCTCTCCTATCGAGTACCCCCCCCCCCCCCCCCCCCAACCCGACATGCTCCGTCCCGGCATTGTAGGGATGCGAGGGTCTATGGTCATACGACTACGGCCATGCATGAGATCGAGTGCATCTCTCCTTATCGAATACCCCCCCCCCCCCCCAACCCGACATGCTCCTTCCCGGCATTGTAGGGATGCGAGGGTCTATGGTCATACGACTACGGCCATGCATGAGATCGAGTGCATCTCTCCTTATCGAACCCCCCCCCCCCCAACCCGACATGCTCCGTCCCGGCATTGTAGGGATGCGAGGGTCTATGGTCATACGACTACGGCCATGCATGAGATCGAGTACATCTCTCCTTATCGAATACCCCCCCCCCCCCCCCGGGACTACGGCCATGCATGATAATGAGTACACCCCCCCCGCCTACGGTAGGCGCGTTGTTTTTTTGTCACGAAAAGGGGTCAGCACGTTCTTCCCTCGCCGACACGCTTCGAGTTGTGCGGGGCTGTATAGCCGACCCATAACCTGACCTTGAGGGTAATAGTTGCACACTTAGGACAGACCATCTACAGATTATCTACAGATCATGATCTAGATCTTTCGAGGCAGATTGATCGTCTATTCCCGATTTTGTACGGCCTAGCTCATGTTGCCGGATGGGAACCCGCATGTTCTGCACGATGTAGCACATGTTTGCTGGGTTGGATCTGTACTGTACAGATAGATATATCCTGCACAACCTTTCACAACGACAGGTCATGACCTAGATGATCTACTGTAGACAGATCTGATAGATCATCATCTACCTGCCAGAGGTGTGAAACAGTAGCAGGTACTCGCGACCCGATGGACGGTCCCATGGGCCAGGCACACAGCAATACGATCGTAAAACTAAAAACGGGGTTTCCAATGTTTTTGGGGTGTTCCTCGTGATTGCCTTGTTCCTCAGTCAGTCATAAATAGTTTGGGTCTACAAGTCCCCCCACCTCCCCTAAGTGGCCACACCGCTCCGTTTCGAAAGGGATGCGTGGTCAATGGTCAACTGACTAGGACAAGCAACGAATGAGTACGCACCCCCCCCTAAGCAGCTACACCGGAAAATGAATAAAGTCATTGAATGTCACCCACGTGCAAGAAAGTTCCGCGTCACGATATGTTCTTTTGGTAGGAGGCAGGTCACCCCTCATCCGACCCGTGGAACATCTCACGGCGCTTCTCCAAGTGATGTCTGCCTGGTCGGTGAAAAACCCGACGTGTTCCGTACCGGCATTGTAAGGATGCGAGGGTCTATGGCCATACGACTACGGCCATGCATAATACCGAGTACACCCCCCCCCCCCCTCCTCCGTGAAAACCCGACGTGCTCCGTCCCGGCATTGTAAGGATGCGAGGGTCTATGGCCATACGACTACGGCCACGCATGATAGTGAGTACCCCCCCCCCCCCCCCCCCCCCCTAATTCCTATGGTCATACGACTACGGCCATGCATGAGATCGAGTACATCTCTCCTATCGAGTACCCCCCCCCCCCCCCCCCCCCCCCCCCCCCTACTATGGCACTGGCATGCCCCTGAAACGAAGCACGGGTGGACTCGGTTTCGGATTCGGATTCGTATTCGGAACGCATCGACCCGCGGATCTACACGGGAGATCGGTGAAGCGATGCCCACTTTGCCCGTCAGTTCACCGTGAAGTGCCGAGCCTGTTTTGTTTTACAGCATCAGCCCTCTCGAAGAAAACTCGAAACCAAGATGCTAGGCTAACAGAACATCCTTAAGCTGGCGGAGCGAAAAGGTGGTGGGCTTCTTACATTTTCCCACAGATGGCGAGCGCCCAGGCTATATATACGAAGTATACGCACTTTCTGTGATTTTTCAACACTTTTTTTTTTCTTCTTGATTTGTTGTCATTTCTACGCTAGATTTCCTCAAAAAGTCCGTTTTTCTTACGAGAGGGACGATACCGTATGTCCCGCCTGTTGGGGCGTGCCTCGCGCTGTTTAGATAGGTTTGTGTGATCACAGGAGCTGTCGGACGCGTGCACGTGATCCACGCGTGGTCTGCACCATGATCGTTGAGGGAGAGCAAATAAAATACTAGTAACAATAAGCCAAACACAACACACACCAGGTTGGGTCAATACCGTTCTGTCAGAGACCCCACCACATAAACCACACACAGGAGGTAAGCCGCACCAAGATTGTCACCGGCTGCACCACTCACATATAGACAGGCAGTATCAATATCATCAAAGCCTGGGCCGTATCATTAACATCAGCGACTGCTCCCGGAGGAGCAGCTCCATCCCTCCACCCACGAGGCATACTAAATAATGCCCCGATACACAATACGAAACCCTAACGATACATGAAACCCCCAATACCCGCAGACCTGTATCAAGCTACCGCATACCACAAACAAGGTTGTCGGGGCCCAGCGTTGTACTTGATGTTGAGGCGGTGGCTCTCCTAGAAATCAGAGGAAAAACAATCGAAGAGGACGCGGCCTAGTGGTGGAGGGACCGAACGGGCCTCTGTTGTGGCAGAAGGCGTTACTCATGCCCGCTTTTTGCGGCCTCGTCCGGCGCAATTTCAACATAAGAGTATTCTTAGCTGTCGCTGGCAGCTTTCAGCAGCAGGCTTTTGTGGCTGACGTCAAAATTGTGTGCGTTGGTCGATTCCGGTCCGTCGGTACGTCGGTCGATTGCTTCAGCCACCAACCTCCTCGACGGGGGTCCGTCTCCATTTCTTTTGGCGCCGTCCATGTTCATTAACTTTCGAAAAAAAAAAATCGCTTTAGCTCGTGCAAAACTCGACTTTTCGCTCGTAGTAACTGATTTTCGCGATTCGGCTCGGACAGATAATGACGACTCTGAGGCGAACTGGGCGAAGATGCTCAGCTTCAGCCAGGCGGAGTTCCCCATGGGCTGCGCTACGTCGTGGGACCCTTCCAGGCGAGCGCTGACGTGGTCCTTTTTTTTTTTGGCAGATTGGTTAATATTATTAATAGAGCTCCGGCCAAGACGAATCAACCTATTCCTAAGCCCCGGAGGCCCAAATCTGTGAGCTACCAGTGCATTTATGTTGTCGGATTGGTTCAAATTGCTACCAGACCGGTAAAAAGTGAACCAGCCTATTCCTGAGGTCCGGCGGCCCTCAAAATATCTTACCAGTACGTTTTTTTTTTTTTTCATGTTTTTTTGCCGGAGTGCTTCCGTCTCGGGACCAAGTGTCGAGCGGTGTGACCTGCAGCGCACTCTTCAGAGAG
The DNA here is from genome assembly GCA_031213475.1 of Nereocystis luetkeana. Taxonomy (NCBI): domain Eukaryota; class Phaeophyceae; order Laminariales; family Laminariaceae; genus Nereocystis; species Nereocystis luetkeana. Next base: position 4,420,475 of record JARUPZ010000020.1, read on the forward strand.
GTCGATGGAGAGCGCTGCATCGTCCTCGCTGACCCCGAGTGCAGCGCCGCATCCGACTGGCGCGCCAACAATCCCTTGAGGGCAAACTGCAGTAAGTCCCGTTTTTGGGGACTAACCAGTCAAGTTCTAAGCCGTTTGTCCCCAAAACGGGACTACTGCAGTCCTAAAAGGATCCCTCTTGGGGGTTTCCAAGGGGAGAGTAAGTGGGCGATAAAGAAGGGGACAATCACAGCGCAACCGCCACTGCCAGATTGGGAGAGGGGTGGTACAGACTGGAGACTGGTCCGAGTCCGAGTCACAATGGTTGAATGCAAGGAGTCGTACGTCTCGAGCGTGGCATGACCCTGCACGGGTCGTGCTGCTGCTGGGCGCTCACGCCGCTCCTGCTGTAGATTGGTTGATAGCACTGTAGTTACCAACCATTTTTCTGGTCGCTAGCTTCCAACGCCCCAAAGGGATTAAGGCGAGGAACTTGTCCGTACCGCTCGGCTTGCCGAGGCTTGCGCGGATTGTGACGGCACCTAAGCGTTCGGCACCCCTGCTCCCCCCTCCCCTCGGCGCTCTCTGTTGTCGTCGCCGTCGTTCTCAGCGGCCTGCGTGATATGGGCCTCGTGTCGACGCACGCGTACTCGGTCCTGGAGGTAAGTAATCGCCCGAGGAATATGCCGGGCGGCCCTTGGCGATGGTGTGATGCAGAGAGAGTCTTGCAATGTCTCACGAACCCATGCTCGGTGTTGTCCTGTTGTACGTTTTTTGTTGTGGCTGCGTGGAACCGTGGAACTACACCAGAGCGCGCACATTCGCAGCAACTCTGTAGTTTTGTGTTTTTTGTTGTGTCTGGTTGTGTGTGTTTGTGTGTTTCTTGGTATACATGCCGTAGGTTCGCTTCGTTTCATGTCTTTCTCTCTCTCCCTCTCGATATCCCCCTCTCTCACCCTCTCCCCCTTTCGTTCCTCGGTAGCATTGGGGTGTTGCAGGAGAGATTGAAGCCGACGTGCGCCCAGGCCAACCCGTTTGTAGGCTTAACCTTTTTGAGGGGTCCAACTCGGCGTGCGTTGTTGTATAAACTTATTCCGAATACGTCAGCTGTGAATTCGACCGATTGCGTGGTCGATACTCAACCTTGCAAGCTGCGTGATGTATTTGTTTATGCAGCTGCGTCACTGCAACCCCCGATACCAGCCGAATCTCGCAAGGCGCTTGCTCATCCGCCTTCAGGGTGGTCGATTGAGAAACGCCGCAGACTTAGTTTTCCCGGCTAAACACGGCCAGGAAACCCTGCAAGTCGCTCCCGATTGCTTGTATCCATCCCGTCAGCTATTATTCTTGTTGGCCTTGACTCCGGCACTCTTGGTACAACAGCAGGTACTGAGAGCACCGACGGATGTGGGACCATCTGTCAGCACCCGACCTTGACCCCGTGACTTACCCTGACACAGCCGCGAGCGTTGAGCACCTGCGACCCCGCAGGCAAAACCATCGAAGCACTCAAATGCCTCGAGAGGTTTCTGCAGTTCGATGTCCCCCCCCCCCCTCTCTCTAACCCGTGTCTTAACCGTCTTTCGTTTTTTCTTTTCGACAACCGACCGACCCCCACCCCTCCTCTATAGTCACGGCCACACCGACCGATCCCACCCCTCCTCTATAAATCACGGTAACCTTCCCGTCTCTCAAAAACCCTGCCGGTCTTGTGCCTGCCCACCAACGCAGGTTCGAGAACTCCCCCCCGGGATAAGGGGGGCGAGGCAGCCGTCTATTCGGGACTGGGCCGGGCTCGGGAGTGCTACAGCGGCGGCGGAGAAGGCGCGGCAGAGGGAAGGGGAAGCGGCCGGTCAGCCGCTCCGGCTGGTCAGGGTACGGAACCCCTGGTGAGGGGGGGGGGCTCCGGTTTAAGACAACATTTTTTTTGTTTTGCACCTCCGCTCCACATCCGATGTTGAATCAGAATTCACGAAATACCTGATCGAGAAATCACGAATACCTGGCCCAGCGAGCGACCGCTGTCCAGGTGCAAGCCACGGGCCCTGTCTGTTCGCGTGTTTTACCAGGCTGCCAGCACCGTTCCGTGCGGTATCCGCTAGGTAACCCCACAAGCGCGATCAACCAAACAGTGCGCGCTGCTGCTGTCGAAGTAAAAGCTACGTACTACTGATACGTACTCAGCCAAAGAATGTGGACCATAACGCTTAATCCTCTCTACAGCAACAAACTGCAGATTATTATAATATCGGTTCCCGATCTCTAATAAGCTTGTCCTTCTTTTTTTTCAAGAGAAACACGCGTTGAACACCCCTTTACAACCACAGTAGCACTGACACAAGATATAGGGACTCTGTGGCACTGACTGACAAATAGTGTCCCGCACTAATTCCAAGGAAATGTCCCCCCCCCCCCAAAACGAAAATGGTTGCAGTTCTTGAGGGGTTAAGAGAGGGTCAACAATCGGTTCGGCACATGCGATTCTGCACCCACTTTTTTAGGAGACTGCAGTAAGTACTCGGAATTACCGTGTAGGGTAATTTCTCTAGAGTGTTTGTTTAGTAACACAGGGGGGGGCAAAGCAATCAGAACACCACGATGCACCCCAAAAACTATGTACCAACTCTGGCCGTAAATATAAAGAACGCTTGGTATGAAGATTATTGTATAGAGGGTTATTATATTTCCGGCCAAAATGTTATCACCCTATATTTTTCACCCTACATTTCATGTGTATACTCGTAGATTGGGTCGTATTCAAGAGAGACATTCCCCCCCCTATAGTGTACAGTGCACGCCTCCCTCTGGGAACTGATCGCCCTCAAGTACTAGTACTATTTTGGGCGGAACAGGGGGTATAACCTGGGGCGCAGGGATTGGGGGGGGGGGGGGGGGGATGCCTCCCGTTTTTTTTGCCTTGGATGTCTGGGTGGACCCAGTGTTTCAGGACTCCACACGCACCGCTTTGCTCGTACTGTTAGCACAGGGTAGGGCCGGTCGCTCTGTAAGTGCAAGCATGCGGCAGCCAATAATACCGGCACTATAGCGCCAACCGGCACTATTCCCTCCGCACACTGCCACACTGGTTGGTCCCATCAGTGCCAAGCGATTTCACCGGCATGATATCGGGCACCGGCACTATTAAACCGGCAATATAGAGGGACCCCTGCCGTAGCTCACACATCGGACAGATCACGATCTATCTGTAGATCATTTAGATCATCTAGATCCTTACCTGCCGCTATGAGACGCTGTGCAGGATCTGTGTAGTACAGATCCAACCCAAGCAACACATGCTAAAGATCTTATGCGGATTTTGCGGCTCCCACCCGGCAACATGAGCTAGACCCTACAGATCATACAGATCATACAGATATATGATCTATGTGCCCTGAAAGATGTAGACGATCTGTGGATGATCTGTAGATGATCTGTCCGATGTGGGCAATGGTTGCAGGAGCCGGCGGGTGTGGTACGGCGCACGCGGGGAATCAACCAACTAACTCAAGGGAGGCTTTTTACGGTAGAGGTTCACCCTAAATTTTCTGAAGCTCCTCACATAAGGAACTCCATACCTCACCCGAAAACTGACTTGAGCGAAAGTAAAAATTGCACCCCCGCGATAAATGATCCCATGGCCCAAGTATACAAAACCGTCATTTTTCGGAAGGAGATTGGTATTCTGACGATTACCCCGTCATTCAGAAAACAGTTTAGTGGAAATGTGCTACCTCTATCGTAGACAGCGTCAAAGGCTCGATGCGAACCTGGAGCGGTGCCTTATAAACGGTTCCCTGTCAGCGAAATAGTGCCTCCGTGGTGGCTACGTGGGGAAGACCTCTTAGGGTCAGATTGCTCATGACAAAGGGAGGATCTACCGTGAGCGAAGTGCAACTGTACCCCGTCGGTTGGCCGGTCCTCAGGGGGAAACGCGAGTGGACGGGCGACTGGTCCGACAAGTCCGAAAAGTGGAGCGATGGCGTGCGGAGGGAGCTGGGCTGGAGCGAGAAGAACGACGGCACCTTCTGGATGACGTGGCAAGGTGATTTATCTGCGCGGCGTGCGTTTCGCTTGTTTTTTTTTGCGTTGTTCCGTGGCATGTCCTCCCCCCCTCCCCAAGCACTCGTGTGTGTGTGGGGGGGGGGGGGGGTACGCTACCTTTAAGCTTGCCATGAGCAATTTGTTGCGGGAGTGACGGAGGGAACTTTGGTTCTTCGCAGCCCTGCGCACGAACCCTTGTCCTTGTAGCCCTTGCGCGATTGGATCTCCGGCCTGGACGTCGAAATAGAGGCTACAGCAGTGGTAGGACGCATGACAATCGGAGCTTCTCGCTGCAGAGAGCACGCGTAGTGACAACGTGCGCGCGGGACAGAACCGAAACGCTGTTGGTGGTGAAGGAAAAATCATTGAGTAGATAACCCTTGCGGCTCCTGGCACGCTTGTTTTGTGCTGGAACGCTCTGCCCTCTGAGTCTATGCCTTTGGCGCCTCGGGTAAATAGATCACTGACAGACGATCGATTTCCAGTTCATGATTTAGGTGTTTCAAAGAAGGTATGTTCCTGATGCACGATAAAATATTGACACTAGCTCTCATGTTGCCGGGTGGGACCCGTATGTTCCGCATGGTCTAACGAATGCTTCCTGGGTTGGATCTGCACTGTACAGATATATAGATCATGCACAACCCCTCACATCGGCAGGTGAGGAACTAGATCATCTACTGTAGACAGATCAGATAGATCATGATCTGTTCGAGGTGGTGGTGGTGCTTACATTCTCTCTTTGCCCTTTGTTAACCGCTACCGCCGCTGCCGCCCTGTTTTTCCAGATTTCATGACCCGCTTTGAGCTTGTGGACGTATGCAAGGCACGGAGGGCCTGGGGGCACGCCAGCGTCGCGACTCAGGTGCTGCCGGGGCTGGAAGGCCTCAGGTGCGGCACGAAGCACAGAGCACGTCCTGTCGTCACGGCGCACCATCGCATGACACAACGTACGCCACGATAGAAGTTTGCTTTACACGAAAATTTCCCCGAGGCTCCTTCCTCGCCTGAGGAGCTCAATACGTATCACCCCAAAAACGTCTTTCAGAAAAGTGTACGCTTAACCCCTTTTAGAACCGCAGTCCCGTTTTCGGCACAGATTTGTTAGAAATCCGTCAAAAGTGTACGATTAACCGCTTTTGGGAACGCAGTCCCATATGGGGGACAAATTACTTATAATTTGAGTGGTTTTCCCCTAAAACAGGACTGCAGTGCTAAAGGGGTTGTCAACCGTATAAGGAATAATCCCTATGGTAAGGGTATATAGCTCATATTTTTTTTGCGGGGGGCTCTTCCTCCCTTATGGAGCTCTCAACCCCACCCAAAGCTGACGGAAATAAAATAAAGAGGGGAAGGAACCGTGCCATGGCCTGGGCTTGCGAGTCTTGCCTTGTTGTACAGCGTTGCTGCAATAGTGCCATTCCAACGATACTTGGCATGCCTTATTGCGAAATATTTCTGGAATACTGTCCATTCCAACGATACTGGCATGCCTTGTTGTTAAATATTTCTGGAATAATGCCATTCCACAGTATGATGCCACTCCAACGATGGAACGCGGTTCCGACGATATAATGCCATCCCGGTGGTATCGGGCAACAGGTAGAGCCTCGGTTAACTTGCTTAGGACTGCACTCCCATTGTGGGGACAAAATACTTGGAATTAGAGTCAAAATTCAGGTACATGTACAGTGCAGTACTAAATGAGTTAAGGAGCCCCATCAGTCAGAATTATTGCCTCATAAGGCAAAAAAGTGCTCACTCTATCGTAAACACGGGGAACGCGCTAAGGTCGGCGTTCGCCCCATGCTTTGCAAATGTGCCCTCCGCCACATTTTACTTCTAGAGCTCTGTTTTCGTAGAGTCACATTGTTTACACCATCCTGTAGCGCTGCAGAGGGGGGTGAGGAGGTTTGGGGGGGAGGAGTGAGGGTGTACTCGGTATCACGCATGGCCGTAGTCGTATGACCATAGATCCTCGCATCCCTACAATGCCGGGACGGAGCGCGTCGGATTTTCGCCGACCAGACAGACATTGCTTGCATCAAGCGCGAAGTGCCATGAGGTGTTCGGCGAGATCTCATTTGCTGCTTGCCTAAGCCATTCGACCATTGCCCACACATGCCTGCCGAGACGGAACACCATTCCTACTTCTTATAGAGACACCTCCAACAGTTCGGCGCTTATTGCGTTGTTTCCATGTATTACATAGAAACGCCTTGCCAATATTATCTCCTTCCTGCTGGGTGGTGTACTCGATTTGGGGGGGGGGGGGGGGGCAATGCCCATTGCACTGCGGCACCTGTTGCCGTTACGTTCTGCGACACTTTATGCTGGACTGGTCTTTGTGTCGGGCTTGTGTGTGCATGAAGACGTGCACACGTGGTATTACGGGGGACCATAGTTAATAGGGCCAAATATTGTGAGTAGAAATGGTTAAATATATGGGTTTTTATGTATACCATAGGTCCTATTAACCATGGTCCCCCGTAATAGTACTCGGGCTTTGCCGCGCCTGCCGGGGACGGGGACTGGCGTTCTGATGTCGGATCGTTTCGTCACGTATGTTGTGTTTTCCGACAGCCTCAAGGCCGCTCTGAGACTCCTTTATTGTTTACGAGGCGCGTTCGAGAATCTCTGCTGGATTCGTAGTGCGCCATTCGATTGTGAAAGCAGTGCCGTACGACTACTGCAGGTTCTCATCGCACGTTTTCTGTAAACCCCTTCGTTTTGTTTTGTTTTGTTGTGCGAATGGAGCTTGGCGAGAAGGCTCTCGAGTCCCAATCGAAACAGGAATTATTTCAAGCGCATGTTTCGTTAAGCATCGGTACTTTCTTTTTGCACCTTGTCTGTCGTAAACGAAAAATGCCGCAGATTTTCCTTGTGTCGGAGGGCTTTCGTCGTATAGTACAGTAGCGCTCTGCAGCAGTAGCTCTATGATCGAGCCTAGTATTCTTTCGAGCTGCTTTTGTCTCCTGTACGTTTTTTGCTGTTGCTGTTGACCAGCTCTTCATATGTTTTTAGCGCATTTAGTCCGTGCTGCTTTTTCGAAATGTCCTTTTTTGTTGTTGTTGAGCAACTCTTGACCTCTACCGCGTTTGTTTTGTGATGTTTTTTTCAACTGTGTTTTTGTTGTTGTTAGTGAACGGATCTTTATTTTTAACGCGTTTGTTCTTGTGCTGCTTTTTTTCAACGATTTTTGGCTTCCTAACTGGTGTTGAACAGCTCTTTCCGCATTCGACCACCGACGAAGTGCGGAGAAGGAGACACTTCGACCACGTGGGCGTACCTCACCGTGGTGCAGCCCACGAAACGAGGCCGCAAGGGCAGGTGCGGCCCGCCAAAAATCTGCTCTCGGGGTGGATCGAGTGTTGCCCTGCCGGAGCGGGCTAGGAAGACTCCGTCGTGCACTCTGCCTGTTTTGAGCTTCGTATGTTACGGCCGGCCGCACGCGTGTGTGTTGCGTTTACGATTTGATTTTGACACGCACGCGGATCGGAGCGGGCCGGCGGGAGGGGGTGTATACTCGGTATCATGCACGGCCGTAGTCGTATGACCATAGACCCTCTCACATCCCTACAAATGCCCGGACGGAACACGTCGGGTTTTCACCGACCAGGTCGACATTTGCTTGCATCGAACGCGGGGCGCCCTGAGGTGTTCGGCGAGTCGCATGATGGGCGAGCTGCATCCGACTAAGAACCGCTTGTCAGGCGGACTCGCATATGGCTGGCAGCTTCTATGAGCTATTTCTTTTCCGATGAGGCCGCTTTCAGGGGGGGCGGGTGGGGGATATTCCCTCGCAAAGGAGTGGGGGGCGGTCACCGTTTTTTCATATGTTCTGTAGATACAGCATGCCCCACACTACTGGCAGTTGTTCGCCCATTCGTCAAAGCAGACCACATGGAAGCTCTTGAGCCTTCATCATGACCGTTTTGGGTTGTGGTACAATTGCAAGCGGCGTGTCGTGTGCCTTTGCTGCGGACGACGCGAGCGGGGGTAGGATCGGGGGGGGGGGGGAAGAGATGGGGTGGAAACGACCCAGCACCACCTTGCTGCAGCATACCGGTGCTGTCGGAACGCCGATCCCGCAGAGTACGACTATTTTAAGCACGGGAAGTCAAGGTCACGAGATACAAGGGGCGCGGATAGGTAACAGATAGCAACAGCGCGATGAAAAATCGGGCTCTGTTGAGACATTTTCGAAGCTGCGATTTTTTTTTAATGCATGCCTGCCCGGTCCTCTTCCTTGTTCTGTCACGCCCTGCTCACGAGCAGCTACTGGTACAGGGCGCTGGGACTGCTCATTACCGAGATCGGTGATTCCGGAGGGGCCAATGGCAGCAACGACAGCGCTGGAATCATGGTGGCTGCCTGTCTCGGTGGCTCGAAAAGGTGCGCGCAAAACGGAAGAATCAAGCGCCCGTCTCACTTTGCCTTACCTGCCGCGGCTGGACCGAATCAGGATTGTTTTTAGTCGGTAAATTGCCGCGTGAGAAGAGAAAAGGGGGCAGTACGCCAGTCGCCTGGCCCAAAGAAAGTTGTAGAAACGTCGTCGGCGTCGTGCTGCATTTGGATCAGGAGCGCCTCCGCTACGTTGTTCCTTTTTTGGCGTGGTCGCAACAATCGTTGGAGGTGCGTCTTTCAAATCGTGACACCGTTCGTAGCTGGGTCAACGTTTTCTCAAACCTGAGACATCGCTTTGGCCAGACGGTCTCTTTGAAGGCGACGGCCTTCGCACAGAATCGTCCCTCCTAATGCCGCCTTCTATGCATGTTTTCCTTGATTCTTCGAAGGCTTTCCTGGAAAACTAATGAGCCACTCTCCCCCCCACCGCTCCAAACCAAACTCAAAGGTCTGTGTCCTGTGAGGTGTTCCTGAAGAGCGGCAAGGCGTACATGGCTTCGGTTGTGTGCCTCAGTGCTGAGCCCGGCCGCCCTCGATGGGAGATCTCGCCGAGCGTCTCTCTTTCATCGTCGTCAGCGTTTTCCTCTGGCCCCTCGACCCCCGGGTTTCAAGGGTTTCGCGTGATGGCTTATAGTGCCCATCCAGTGCAGGTCAGCCGATTGGGTGTTTACGGTCGAAACGTTGGTTCGTCTGTAGATTCTTACCGGTACGCCTCTCTCCTTCGCCCTACTGTTCCTCTCGTTGCCTGTCCCCCCCCCTCCCTTATTTCACGGCGGGGGCCGTACGACATGAGTACTACACACCGTAGTCCGTACGACGTACGTACCTGGTGTGTTTTTTGCAGGCCCGCGTGGCCTGCTGTGCCGCTTGATCCCGTGGCGAATTTGACGAAGCCCATGAGTCTTGTCGAGACCCTTCTCTCGAGAGCCAATACGCTGTCGTCCACTTTTCTCGAGTCTTCAAGCCTTACCGCCGCCATCGTCTCCTCGTTTTTGCGACCGGGGGGGGGGGTCGCTGGTTTCACTTGTGCAGGTGACTCCTGCGGAAATGCGGCCGGAAGCGGCGGGATATTTCCGCGTCGGCCCCTCCCTGCACCAGGCGTTGTTGCGTCGTTGCCTCGGGGTGAGCGAGAGCAGTGGTTGCCGTCGCCATCGCGTGTTTGACGGTAGAATGATGCCGTTTTGTTTGTTTTGAGGCGCGAGGGGGGGGGGGGGGGGGGCGTGGGATGCTCTGTCTAGTATAATTGTGTCCGTGGTGAGCAACCCCGGTAAGGTTCTGGAAGCTGTCCGCTAGGATTTTCCGTGGGGCTGTGGCGTGTTTGCCTGGCAGCCCGGTATTGTGAACGTGCGAAGGGATTACATCGAAGTTGGCCATGTTGCATGACCACATACGTCGGGCACAGTGATCAATGCAGATAATAAACTTGTGGGTGGTGGCCCCAGCCAACTCGAACAGAAACGCACTTGACCGGGGTCAACCCTTGGGCCAGCTCAACCCGAATGTTCTAACAGCAGCTATCCTTCCGACGCGCCGCGAGGTTTCTATCAGAAAATGAGGCATTATGTCCCCGTGCGTTCATTGCACGTGCGGCGTCACTATTGCTTCATGCGATAGGGTAGAAGTGGATCACGCGCTATCTTGTGGAGCCCCCAATCCCTGGCTATCAACGCTTGCCAACCTTTGCGTTGCGATGTCATGGGTCCCGCGTGTTTGGTCGTCGGCAGGACAATTTGGCGGGCTCCGCGGAGGAGGCAGACAGAGGCCAGGTTGAGTCAATCCCGCTGTGCAGATGGGCCGCCCTGGTGTTGGTGTCGACGGGGGCCAGCGCGGTGTTCTTCGTGCTAATGAACGCCGGGTGCGATGTCGTTAGGAGCAGTGGGCATGTCGGGGGGCGTCATATGACGTGCCATCGTCTCTCGGTGTTTTATCCCGTTCTCTCTCTTTCTTTCGCTCAAGTCCCTTCCAAAAAATGGCCAAGGGTAAAGAAGCAGCAGTGAAGTCACCGTGTACCGCCAATGTGCTGCAGTTGATTGGACCTATAAATGTGACCCGGCCACATGTATGCTCGTGCGAATGCTGCGTGCCTTGTGTATTATTCGAAAATGTTGACTGCTGTGCTGCCACGAAACCTGGTGATGGACTGCGATCAAATGGCGGAGGCGATATGTCTGAACGCGATTTTTCTGCTCGGCCTGTCGATGCTTCTCTGGATAACATCCGTGCGTGAAGAGGATCCCACGAGTGGATCAAGCCTGACTCATCAAACATGTCGGCCCGCGCTGTGCTGTCTTTCGTGGACGCGCTGCACGCTTCCGCTTTCTTTCACTCGTGCTTTTCATATTTTTGTTCCCTTCACTTCCCCCCACATGGTAGATATCGGGCTGCGGGCCAGCTGTAGCGTTTCCAGATAGAGCTTGGGAACGAGGAACCCAACGGCTTTTAACCTGCTCTATTTTTTTATTGCCGTCGCCACTGTATGGACATACGCAGTGGTATCCGCTCTGCGTTCGCACGTGTCAAAAGACGCGAAACATGACACGCCTATTGCACCCATCGCACGGCTACGCCGCTCGTTCGATTTGTTTTTAACATACACTATTTCAAATGCGCCATCTATGAGTTCGACCGATTGAGTGGTTGATACTGAACATCTTGAAATTTTCCGTTTTTTTTACGAAGTGCATATTCCGAGACAGTAAGCTTAATACGGCTCGACGCGGTTTGTTCGCGGGACGCGTTCGTCGCCCTGTTTGATTTTCCCTGCCACTTCATCTGTCGTTATCGACGGCCATGTTTCTCTCTACCAATAGCTCGACGGAGGTTGCGCTAGACCTGAAGATTACTTCTCTGGAGGGGGGCACCGTCCGCGCGCCGACGCCGTCTTCTGACTCCAACAGCGTTTGGGCAACGTGCCCGCCATCATCCCAGAAAATAGTCCTGGTGCTCGCTCGAACCGGTGAGGACTCATGCCACGGCAGGGGTACCACTTTTGCCTTCTAAGGCAACATTTTCTGGCCGGTTGAGCTCCTCGAGTGAGCAATTACCGGTTAGTATGATACGTTTACTACACTACGTAGTACATTTTTGTGTTAGGACTATTATGGCGCATCGAGAATATGCCCATCGGATTGCGCGAACAGACATGTTTCATGTTCCGGATGGGATAATGAGCTCCTTATGTGAGGAGCTCAGAAAATAATAAGCCACCACCCTACCGTGACATTGCTCTAAGCGCGTCAGGGCGAGCGCAGCCGGACGAGTCGTAGCGGGGGGGGAAGCACGCGATAGTTCCCTAGATTCACCTCGGAGTTTTGTAACGGAATTGCCATACGAGAGCGGTTGTATTCTATATAGAACTCTCCTGCTACATTGCCGCATGCCCCCTCCCCCGAGAAAAAAAGTATAATCTACAAGCGTTTTTACGCAGGCACTTGGATTTTGTCTACGCGTGCGTAAACAATCTGGTATATTGTCCATCTCAACTTGTACGAGAAACAACAGTACCCTCGTAAATAATGTCGCCCGTTGTCTGTCTCGACGACGAGGCAGAAAAAACAAATAAACATTCTTGTGCCACCTATCTCGTTCATCTGCGCGTGCTCGTGACTTACATCCCCTCGGGGTGGGTGGTTGGGTGGGTGGGGCGGGGTCTAGTTCGGACGGTGACTGTTGTAGCTCCACAGCGGTCAAATGGGGCCAGTTGCTCTCTTTTTTTGTTTTTGGTCATTCGACGTGATTTTTGCCGTTCGCTCTCATTCCATCTTTCGTTCTGCCCGCTGTTTTTCGTTTCGTCTTTTGTGTACGTATGCGTGTGTGTGGAAATTTGGAAACTTCTTCGTACAGCGGACTACGGGACGTTTCGGCACGCTTTCTTCTACCGCGTGACATCTCCAGCACGATCACGACCACCACGGTCACCACCACAGCGATCGCCACGGCCTCCATCGTCAGCGGCGGCTGAGCCTACAGGGGAGAACACGTCGCGGCAAGAGCGTGGTTCCGCCCCCGCCATGGGAATGATAGAGGAATATACCGGCGATGGTCCTCTACGGCCAGGCGTGCAATATCCTCCGCGACAACAAACGCAGCAGCAAGTGAAGTCTGGGGACGAGCAAACCTTCGTAGATTTGTGTGGTTCGTCCGGAGACGAGGAGGAAGAAAAGGGGCAGACGCTAGTGCTGGGGCCGAAGATGGCGGAGTTTGCACCTACGCAGCCACCGTCCGCGGTCGCCGCCGCAGGTCCCAGCGGTGGAGTCACTGTTGCTTCTGCTGTAAGTGGTAGTGGTGGTGGTGGTGGAAGTGGTGTGGGTGGTGGTGGAAGTGCTTCTGCTTCTGCGGCTGCCTTGTCTGTCGTTGCTAGCGGCGGCAAGGGAAGCGAGTGTCTCGACGGTGGCGGTGGCAACGTCCAGGGTCCTCGCGAGATAAGAGGAGCGGGGTTGTTTGCTGCACAGAAGCTTTGTCCGGTGGCGGAAGTCGTGGTGAAACGTGCGCATGACGCGCTGTTGACAACGAATGGGTGTGTTTCAAGGCAAGCGCCGGTGGAAGGGTACGGGGGCGGAACGGTGGGAGAAGGGGAACGAGGGATCGGATCGGCGTCGTCGGCCCGGCATAATCATGCACGGAGCCGCTCCAATTGATCCCTCCCCTGACCTTGAGGCAATCGCCTGGGCAAGGCCTTGGGTACGGGCATGCCGTTTTTTTTTCAACTTTGTACACATATGTGAGCTGTCAGCCCGGTTTTTGGTGTCTGTCAGGATAAATTGGGCCCCTTGCGTCGACGGATTCGTTAGCATGCGCTCCCTCGACATTGGTTGTGCGCCTGTTTGATGTGGTCCGGCGGCAGAACGAGCAGGTCGTGTTGAGAGAGCATGCCACCTCTGCTTTCATTTTCACCCCGCCACAAGTGTATTCCGTTCGACAACGCTTAGCTCCAGATTGTCCGGCCGTGCTACTTGAGTGCACGTCTTATCTGTTTGCTAAAAAAGGTGGCAGTACACCTCTGCTTCTATCTCAGAGGCACAACAACATTTGTGAGTGTTTTAACTTTCGCAAGTTCAGCTGTAAGGGCCACATAAAACAACAGGCCAAGTGCTAACCTCCCAACCACATGAACAGTCGCTTTCGTACAGAGGTCAAACCTAGCCGTAAAAACATCCCAAAAAAACTTTCGAGCGGCGGAGCCATGTTTCACGACTGAAGGACGGGATGGTCCCGTCGAACACCATTTGCAGCAATGCTCTTGATGCTTTGTTTCCGTTCAGGTGGTCCTCGTGGCACCTGCCTGCCAGCGTCGGTAGATGGCTGTTCTGCCCAAAGCTTCGGTATGCCGTCAACCGGCATATTTGCTATCGCTATGTTAATGCTCTAAGGTTCGGTAGCTTCACAGTTGACAAAACCTACATACCGGGTCAGGTATGAGCTATTCTATTTTCCTAGTTCTCGCAATCAACATCGCCCAGGCCGTCGCCATGCTCGGGTATTGCGGCTCCCCTGCTCCCGAACGTCTCTGCGATGGAGGTCGACCGAGATTCGCCGCCCCTGCTGCTCCGGGTAGTGGACCCTGTCGTACTCAGGTCTCGGCGGGAGGATGTCGATGATTCGCTAGCCGGGGAAAAGCGGCCGATTTCGACGGGAAAAAGCAGAATCATAACGGCAGCCATAAGCAACATATGGAACCGTGTCTCCACACATGCAAACCCAATCCCCCGTCTCTCGCCGTATCGTTTCGATGTCAGGGGTACGAATGGGGGTGAAGTGAGCAACGCTATCAAATTCGTGGATGCATCTGTTGCTTTTCTCTGAGCTACTGTTGATGCTGACAATACGAATGAATGTTTTTCGACCCATAAGAAACCTCTCGATGTGCGGTAAGCATGGTAGGCAGTCGCAGCGGTTCCCTTCTCGGCAAGGCAGCACACAACCATTCGGGAGACCCTGCGTCGCACCATTATAACTCATTTTAGGGACTTCAGAGGAGGGAAAACTGTTGAAAACGAGCGACCATTGCTAGCTCACGACTACAGCATCGGTCTAAAAACTCAGCCTCGGCTGCTGGCGAAGGGGCGATGTGTCCGAACTGCAACGCAGGGGAGAGATACCACGACTCGCACATGTGTTGCGCTAACATCGGTTCAACTGGTTTCGATTACCCTTACGGTCGTGTTGTCCTATTGTTCTGGTTCTTGCAATATAGACCCTCCACCTTTACTTCTTTTGGTCGACCGCCACAACGAAATACTTAACTCTCTATAGGGAACGCACGGTGACTGAACAAGTCGGCGTGCAATATGAATGATGGCTATACTTGCACTGCTGCACGCTATTCCTGCGGTAGACGGATGATTATACCACAATTCTCGTGTGATGGGTCGCTATACCTGTTTCCGACAATAAGGAAAGAGAAAATTATTTTCACACCATCCGAGCACAATCCCGTGTTTCCTACCTGTTACCCTCCAGATTCTCCAGGCCTCTGCTGCCAGTGGAACCTCGGCCGTCACGTATCCCACCCGCGCATGAACCCGGCCTGGCTATTCCAAACCCGGCATCCCCGGATAAAAACGCCTCTGCCTTCATTCCCGCTGATCCCACTTTGGCATCCCTGGGAGGCGGTGGCTGTGCGTTGGCGCGCTGTCCCCCGGTGGGCTCCGCACGTGCCCCGTCTAACGCTCGTTCCGATGCTGCAAGTTGTGTAGACAGTGATGTCACAGAGCGCGTATTGTCTTGGACATGCGTCGTTAAACAGGATGGCGGCAGTGACTCGGGCTCTCCCGCGGCAGCAGACAGTGCGGCTCGCTTCGCGTTGCCACTACTATCATCGCTACTGCGGCGTCGCTCTCCCTCTAGTTCAACGTGCGGGTGGAAGCGGAGGCCGGAGCCGGAGGCTGACCCAGCGCGGCCGCTGCCTCTACCCTTCTTTGCCGCCACGCTGCCGCTGCCGCCGCCCTCGCAACGACTTGGATGTTCACTGCTCGCAGACGCACATTTTTCTGCTGATGATTTCGCCGGCGCGGTTGTCCGTACACTTTTCCCGGGAGAAAAAAAGTTTGCTTCGTCCCCCTTGCTATGCTTGTTTTTCCCTCGCCGACGGCCGTGGCAACTCAGGGCACGGATGGTCATCTCCTCCTGCAGCACAATTACGACCACGCACGTGATGTGGCACCATTTACAAGTAGATCGGCGGAGGGGGCGCTGAATCCGTCCCCTGGGTGCCAATTCAAAGAAGGAAAATATTACCGCGCGGGGCTACGAGGGGCAAGGCCGCGCCGCAATATCGTGTATGTGGTGCCCTGGATTGAATCGGCGAAGGGCGTCTGTTGAGTTCATTCGAGCTCGAGAGGCTCCAATGTACGCGGTCGATTAACCCATTTGGAGGACCACGAGATAAGCGACCAGAACAATGGTTGTTGGATTTTGGTGTTATCAACATCCTACATGCGCGCAGCGTGAGGGCCCGGCAGCACGGTACGGGTTGGATCGTGTTGCGCCCGCGCCGTACGACCCCTTCGCATTGTGACTCGAACAACGACTTTTTATCATCCCCCAAGCATGAAAGTGGTCGTTGCTGTACCGCGGTATTTTAATTTTTTGTCAACGTTTCCCTCTGGAGTCCCCGAGAGGGCTAAAATTGCCTCGGGCGGCAGTTGGGGTCGTCGAATAGGCGCGCAATGTGGTAGGACAGCGCGATCGTTACCGGTCCTACGATGATAAACCCCACGCGTTAGAGGATGTCTGCGTGGGCGAATGGGCGGTCGTGTCCCGCACCATATACACCCTGCGGTGGAGCACCTTCAGTGCCTTGGGGGGGGGCAGAAGTGTGTGCAAGCACCGATGTCGTTGCGTTCCTCCCCTGAATTTAATAACACCAAAAGCAAACGTTTTGCCCACGGCCATCTTTTTTGGTTACTCGCTTTTAATGGGCGTGGTTGCTTTTCGCTGATTTGGTGTTGGCACTAAGTTTCTACTCAGTTTTCGTCCTCGAAAATGGGGACCTCTTGGGCCATGCACGTGTTCATTCGTATAAGGCGGAGTGTACTGCGCGTTTGATCGTTTTCAACGCCCCCAAAACACGCACGAGAGTTCGAAACTCGCCACGCTCAATAACAGCATCTCCTAAGGAACAACAGCTCGACGCTGCTGCCGGGTTTTTACTCGTTTATATCCAAAATGTACCCGTTTGTTGACTTCCACGTGACCGGGTGCACCGTTTTTTTGTTGCTTCCCTACTTTCGAGACCGAAAATTCAGAAAATCCACGCCTCCATCCAATCTTGAAACATGAACACCTAGGGAACCGCGCTGCAACGCATATCGTTACCGCTGCACTACAGTTGTATTCTCTGGAGGACAACTGCTCGACACATCTTCCGCCTAACTTCCATAGGTAAGGTGACGCTATAGCCGACACCTTCCGGCGAGGGAGATAGCCATTGAATCACCTCTATATGTTTACCTGGTATTAATAGCGCACTCCACGTCCGACTCACCTTGTCGATCTGCGCGAGGAACTCCGCCGTGCTGGCGCTGATCTTAGGCCTGCGTCTCCGCACCGGTTGGCCGCCCGGCGCGCCGCCGCCGCCGTCGTCAGTGTTTTCACGGAAACGCCGGCGAGATTTCCCGTCAGAGCCACCTCTGGTACACGACCGGCTTCCGAAGTTCATACCTTCTCTCAAGGGTTAGTCGGTGTGAGTGTTGACAACAAGGTGTTAATGTGTGTCTTGAAACGGCCGTACGGGAAAAGCTAGGCGATTGAGAGTAAATGTTATTTTCTTGAACCTATCGTGCGGGAGCAAAAGCTGGAAACGACATGACATGTGGTGTTCTTGGAACGACCGTACATACGGGAGGAAGCGTGAAATAGATGTCAATGCTCTTGAAAGAAAACGGTGTGTGACGGTACCCGGCTGGACTGGAGGGCGGGAGGGGGGGGGCGAGTTCGAGCGCAATTTTCGTTAGTGGTCCCCCCAGTTCCATGCCCCCGGTACCCAACACGGCTCTTCATTATGCTCGTCCCCAAACCACAGCACCTATCCGTTTCCTATTATTCCACCGGCCTCCTCTGCCTGGCCAGGGTCGATGAAACGACGTGCAGACCGCACTTGTGCGGCGCAGATGCGCCTTGAAAATTCCGTGGAAGGGGGATTTCTCGTTCTTCCTGCTAACCTGCGGCTTAGAAGGAGAATTCTGCTGCAAGGCTACCGGATGTTGAGAATCGTTTAGCGCGCTACCGGATGTTGAGAATCGTTTAGCGCGCCACTAGGCAATGAGGCCTTTTTTGTTCGCATGCGCTATTACTGGGTTCGTCCGGTTCACAAGAACTGCAACCATTGTTTTGGGGCGTACTACTTGGAATTAGTGTGGTACACTTCGTTTCTGTAGTTCAAGGGCTAACTCTGAGCTTGGATGAAATGAGGTGCTGTTTTCATAACGAGAATATATTGGCGCCATGGTTGATTTGGAGGGGAAAACTACAAGCTGTATGCACAGATGTGGCGTTTTTCTTCGGAGTCCTGCAACAGAAAAGGCAAGGAGCAAAGGACGCCTCCGTTTATCGTCGCCATTTCCCATCCGCTCCAAATCTGGAACTGACACTGACACATGCACCTTTTGATGAATGCTGCGATCTGGATATGAGGGGTGCATCTACTTCTTCCGGATCCTCTTCGCTTGGGGAGCTCTACGATGAGTCACCCAGAAACTGAGCTTGACAAACAAAAAGAGAGTGCTACTCGTACCTTCGATGGAAAAATCCCATGGCCCAGGTATCATGAAACACAAATGAATGTTTTTCAGAGATAATGAGGCAGACTTTACTGGCTAGTTCCTCAGTTAAGGAGTCTCGTCAGTCCCAGTGACAGTTGGGCAAAAACAATGTTTCCCCTACCATAGCACGCGTCTTTTTAACGCTTTCACACCTCTGGCAGATAGATCATGATCTATCTATCTACAGTAGATTAGCTAGTTCCTCGCCTGCCGTTGAGAGTGGCTGCGCAGGATCTATCTACCTGTATAGTACAGATTCAGGAAACATGTGCTATAACGGGGAACCATAGTAAATAGGACCGAATATTGTTAGTAAAAATGAGTAAATATGTACCTGGTAGGTTTTTGTGTTTACCGTAGGTCCTATTTACTATGCTCCTCTGTAATAGATAGAGAATGCCGACTCTACAGGCCCCAACCAGCAACATGAGCTAGACCATACGAAACCGAGGACAGGTCTTTCTGCCTTGAAAAAATTAGATTATCAAGCGGGAAAGCGATGATCTTGTCGGAGGTGTGAACGCTTTGGAGCATCGCATGCCAGGTAACCAGTGCAGTGTCAAAAAACGATGGCGCCATCCTTAAAATCCCGTAGGCCTAGACAGCTACAGCTACCCATGGCGAAAACCGATTGCACCCACCATCAGAACACTCACCGCTGGACGACGCATCGCTTGAGAACCGCGTCTGCATGGTCTGTCGGCCCGTCGAACCGGGATCAGACTTGCCTCGGTACTCGTCGAAGGGATCGTGCGACAGAGTGGGCCAAGTTACCTGAGAGCATGCGGGGGGCGGGGGGGCGCTCTTGGCGAGGTACGTTTCTACAGTCGGCAATGTACTTCCTTTCCATAGACGCGTCGCTTGGCGGTTACACTTCCCCGCGGAGGGAGGACGGGGCAGAATGCTCCTGGTGTGTTATTCCGGGGTCGGCAATATTTTTTAGTGGGGGAGAGAGGGAGGCGGGGTGAAGGATAAAGTGCGCAGTTTTTTTTCACCCGTGGGAAGGAAATATTACGTCGAGTCGCTTTTGACAGGAGAGACATATACCAGGTATACATGATGCACGCAGCACTCGGGCTGTAACGGGAGAAATACTCCGGCTATGAACCGAGCTTTAAAACTGCGCTTGGCTACGCCGTTTCATCAAAATTACAGAGAGGGGTTGTTGTGCCGGGAGAACGGGGAGGTGGGAAGACAAGCGCAAGTTTTCCAGAATACTTTGCTCTTCCTGCCTTGGCCGCGGTCTGTTCCACAAATCGATCCTCCAGCTTCTGTCGAAACATTCTCTCGCGGCTGTCGATGCGGCGCCTCTGTTGCTTCGCCTCGGTGAGCTTCTTCCCTCTCTCCTCACGCCCCAACCGGAAGAACTCGTGCATCAACTGCTCGGCGGTGCGGCACACGACCAGAAAGCAGGACGAGCAACGTGAGGAAACAGCGCAGGGACCCGCACGGAGACCGTTCAGAGAACAGCAGACGAATCCTCCCGAGAACCAACAGTGTTGACCGAGAGATCGCTGTAAATCAAACATCGTTTGAGCATCTAGGAGTGGCAGTTGGAGATCAAACGGGGTGCCGAGGGTGTTGTTAGCGTTTACTCTAAAGTGCTGCACCGTTGATGGAGTTGGCATGGCCTTGTTCCCCAAAAAGCAAACGTGTTATTTCCCGACTACCCGGCTGGATCTTTAAGATGTGAGGTTTTGTGTTCTCTGCTCCCGAAACAGCTCCAAACTGACTACATACGGCATTTCCAGTCAACTACCAGCTGCTTACTGGATACGTCAACTACCAGCTGCTTACTGGATACGACAGTTGCAGTCAGCTAGCTGCTAACTGAATAGACCACTGCGGTCTTGCATCCGCACGCGCAAGAGCAAGACTGCAATGCCAGCCGATGGGCTCTCGCAGAGACCCGACGCGATGATAGTGCGCTCGCACCTCCGTCCCGTCGATAAGCATGCTCTTGTCCTTGTCAAAGGTGGTGAAGATCGCTCCAAGCTCTCCGGGACATAATCGGACTCGAAAGTTCTGCAGCAGCTGCGCGCGGAATGCGGTCGGATCCATTTTCATCTGCCGAGCAAGGGTGATTCCCGTGCACGAAAGCCCATTTTTTGTTCCGGGGCGGAGGGGGGAGAGAGTAGGGGGAAATGTAAGCTCGACGCTTTGCGGCCTACTGCAGCATTGGGGAGGTGTCCAAGGGAACCGCTCGGGCTCCTCTTGTATGAAGCTCGGTCCTGAGCAGAACGGCTATAATATTGTCAACCATCTCGTGTCCACTCCGCAAGCAATCTTCTCTGCACATCGAAGAGTCATGTACACAATGATGCGTGGTAGGTTTGAAATGTGGGTGGGGCACCCGCCGCTTCCAGGGACTGGGAGACGGCTATTCGAGCCGGTTGATGTCAACGCAAAGGAAACGCACCGTTTTTTTTCTTGCACTGATGCTGTCCAATAATCAAACGGAGGGTTAGACGCCGCCCGCTACTGCCATACGGCACCTGCTGGCGGCGCTCCACGCTACTCCCCCCGCCGCTTTCGAGAGACCGCATCAAATCCTTTCGGCACGGACGGGCATGAAAGACGATATTCTAGTTCGCAAGCTACAAGCACCGAGCGCAAAGTCTGCGTGGCGAGTGATACACTCCCGCCCTACCCTGTCCACCTTGCACGCCTTGGCAGTCGGCTTACCACACCTTACGCTAACGGTTCAAGAGCCTGCCACGTGCGGTATCATACAAGGAGGTGGCCACAGTTTCTCCGGCCTGCTCCCACGCATATGTATGGCGCAGAATTTCTCCGGCCTGCTCCCACGAAGAATTTATAGTTGGGCTCTGTCAGCGCTCGGGAGTCGAAAACATAGGTCAAACGGTTCGTCCTTATTCCTTCAGACGGGGGGGTGGCTTACTGTCGTCAACGTACAGCTGTTGTTCACGTTCATACGGCTTCCCCATTTCACCCCGTCGGAGCAAGTTACTCGGCCATCGTTTTGCTACCACCAAAAAACGAGCGAGTTCATAGATAGACCAAAGTCCACGTTGCGCTCGGCCATTGGATAAATGAAGCCAACCAATATCGGATTTTGTTTCGTCCGTCCAGGTATTCAAGCACTAGAGCGGCCGGCCGCTCACAACGCCGAGACAAGACGCGCGTCGAGAAACGGCTGACACCCCCTCTCCCCCCCTCCCTCATTCGACGCTGTCATCCATATGCCAGAAAGTTCGCCTCACAAGCGGTTCTTATTAAGATGTAGTGCTCCCCTCATGCGAGTTGCCGAATACCTCACAGCGGTTCGAGCTTGGTGCTGGCGATGTCTGCTTGGTCGGTGAAAACCCGACGTGCTCCGTCCCGGCATTGTAGGAACGCGAGGGTTGATGGTCACACGACTACGATCACGCATGACGTCATCACCCCCCCCCCCCCCCCTCCCTTCCTCCCAGCGAACGGTGCAGTCGCACTCCCTTCCTCCCAGCCAACGGTGCAGTCGCACTCATCGAAGGAGAGCATGCATCGCAAGCTACCTACACCAATGAACCGTCTGGTGGTCATGTCTGTACGTACGCTGCTTGAATTTGCCGAACCTGAGCTATGCGATTGATGTCCGCTCCGAGACGGACTTTGTCGTACGTGCTGGCCGCCTGCGCGATGAGAGCTGTCCCCCGCTGCAGCTCCTCCTCCGAGTAGTCCCACTTGACCTTGCACTGCGGAAACGCAAGAACAATGTCGCGGTGTCACGGGAGCAGCGGGGGGGGGGGGGGGGGGGGGGCAAAGAGAGAAACGAGAAACGAAGAAAACCGATCGCCTTGGTTGATTTTGTTGTCTTCTTTTTCGTTACCCTCTGCTCGTTCTCGGCGCCATTCAGAGGCCAATCTGCAGCCACATGTCATTGGCAGAGACCGTCAGCAAGTGACCCGTCTCTACACGCGTCTGGCCCGGTGTCTCATTTTGCGTACGGGTCGATACCTTTCACGATATCGAAGGCCTCTTCACTGACTCGTGGATTGCACAACGCGAAGAAAAGACGCACGGACTACATCGTAGTCAAATATTGACCCACCGGTACGGAATGTTAGCTCGAGGAGACAACACACCATCCACCGCCGACCGCGAAAACAACCGCACTTCTCCACTCATCGAACTGGCAATACGTTAGAACATTGCGATACTGTGATCGCCTCGTAGTCAATCAATCTACCCACCAGAACCCACCAAAAACCTACCAGGCGCTGTTCGACCGATTGACACCCACCCACTCACTGGTGGGCGTCGTACCCACCCGCCCATCCGCCAAAATAAGTCCACGTGCGGCAGTATGACTGCTCGTCCCGTTGGTGAGACAGTACAAGTCGTGAAGTTAAGCACACAAAGCTTATTTCCCGTCCAGTCGGAGAGCAGGATGGGGTGACATACCCTGGTCCTCGTTCAGGCGCCGCCTACAATGACACATGTGAGTACAACCACAGTACACGGTCTCCCAAACCGGAACCAGAAAATAAAAATGGGCGTCCACCGAAAAGTTCTGGAATGCGTTCCTGCCGTAGCATTTCGTCGACGCTTTAACTCGTCTATAGTTTGGGATCGATGAGGCCTCTCTGCTGCGATCAGCTGGAGACGACTCTCACCCAGGGCTACAACCCCCGCGTTGATTTAATGGCGATCAACGCGGCGCCTCGTCGCGGAGAGTACGTAGTTACTCCGGTAAACCAAATGGGCGGGAGGGTGGGTCGATACTGACGACGCTGGAATTGGTTCGTCGGTCGCATGCGCCGACAGAGGCGCGCCTGATAATTTATGAGGCCTCTGTGCCCCCCGACCATCGGAAAAACCTGTGAATGCTGACCGATGAGCAAAAGGTCCTAGCTATAAAGTGTTCATCGAAAAACAGTGAAGACACTGCCCTGACTTCAGTAGCACCTCAGGGACCCCAGACAGCGACCAGAACAATGGTTGGCAACTTTGGTGCTATCACCCATCTACGAATAGCGAGCGCGCCCAGCAGTAATACGGGTGGGGGGGGGGCATGTTGCTTGCGCCCGTGCCGTACGGTTCTTCTCATCGTAAACACGGGACACCAACTAGTGTCATCCTTCAATCAGGCAGTCATCGTTGCTGTGATCGTCGCTCTTTTACCGCCAGTATTTCCCTCCTCGTCCCAAGAGGGTTATGACCCTTTTAATACTGCAGCCCCGTTTTGGAGACAAACCACTTAAAACTACAGCCCCGTTTTGGAGACAAACCACTTAAAATTAATGTGGATTGTCCCCAAAACGGGACTGCTGTTCTAAAACTTTCAAGCGTTTTCTCGAAAAATCGTGAAAATACACACAAACACACACACAAATGGTATTCCAGCCCAGACGATAGTTCTTCAGCTTAGGGTTTCCCGTCGGTCGTGAATATTCCGGCCCAAAACGTGTTATTTTACGCCGCTATCGTCCGACACGCCTGCTGCTGTACTCACCTTCGATTTTTCCCTCATTCTCAACATCAGGGCCTCCTCCTGTTCCTGCTTCCGCCTTCTAGCCCTGTCGTCCCGCCTGTTACCCTCGGCCACTTTGGCGTACTGCCTCTCTCTCCCCAACGCATGGAACCTTTTTCGTCAAAAAGGGACGAATTTTTCGGCAGCGGCCACGAACGGGAGAGAAAATATTTGTGGGTTATGACTTTCCATTTTTTTTTTTTTGTTGTCTTACACGAAAGAATGATGGCGTGGCGAGGCTCTGTCTCCGTGAAGAGGAGATGTGACGGAGGTGGCACCGAAGCGTCTGTAAGGATCACTTGTGATGAAGAACATGGTCCGAAAAGGTGATTCTTCTTTGGCCGTTGTGGAAAGAAGATTGATCTGAGAGATCAAGAGACGACACGCGAGAGGAGTAGAAGAATATAAATAGAAGAGAAGACTCGACGTCCTTATGCTAATGTCACGCTCTTCACTAGACGGTGAGTTCTTTGGGCGGCAACTCTCAAGACGCGAGTGCGCGAAAAAGTCGGAGACGTCTTGCGTAAACGATCTACGTACAGTCTCTGCACGGGTATATCTGGCGGCGGGAATCGACCGCTTGATTAGGACTCTGATGCTACGCCCGGATGGTGCCGGCAGCAGGGATCGCTTCTATTTTGTTTCATGAGCGGCGTGCGCCATCAAAATATGGTGATTGCTACGAAGACGCTCCTTCGGGTAGAGGTGAACACTGAAGCGACCCCCCCCGTCCCACCTCCACCGCGCTGATCACTGTGCTGCCGCGCTTGCGGTAGGAATCTTGACGGGGATTCAACCAGGGTAGCCGAGTTATTTCGATATTTTCGTTCGTAGGATTTCCTTTGACGCGGGAAACGCCACCGAAGAAACGGCTGTCTGAAAATGCGTGCGTCAATGAGTCACCACCTGGCCTATACCATAAGTCGGATACCGCACGGCCGCGCAATGAATATTGACTTTGAGTCCCCCGGCGCTCGGGGAGTAAGTACCTCACGAATGTCATTGACGAACGCCTTCCCTGGTCAGACGAAACCCTTTTGCGCGAAGTTCCCCGGCGCACAGAGACGGGCGTAACACGAGTCGTGACGCCTATAGGGGTAGCACTTGTTGAGTTCAAAATGTCACTGGGACTGGCGAGGCTCCTCAACTGAGAATCCACCCCCTCCCCCCCCCCAGAAAAAAAAGGAATGCCTTATCGCTGGAGTATTGTTTATGCTTTTGCACGATTTTTTCCGGTTTATATCCTTTGAGGTCATGGTGCTGTTCGTCGGATGACCTCGGAAAAACGGTATCACGTAAGTGCCCGTTGGATGGTGCCCTTCTGCTGCTTATTAATTATTTATCGGAAAACAGTGGGAGCAATGCCTTCCGACTTCAAGTAGTTATTAAAAAAAAACCAGGGAAAACAATGCCCAGGCTTAACCATCTGAGAACTGATGTCCGGTTTCGGGGACCAACTACTCAAATCCCAAGAGATTACGGGGGACCATAGTAAATAGGACCAAATTTTGTTAGTAAAAATAGGTAAATATGTAGGTATTTTGTGTGTACCGTAGGTCCTATTTACTGTGGTCCCCCGTGATAGTAGTTTGCCCCCAAAACGGGACCGCGGTGTCAACGTATTCATCGAAAAATAGCGAAAAAACGCACGCAAACGATATTCCAGCGATATCGATAATTTCTCAGTCAAGGGACCCCACCCCGTCTCTGTGACGCACGGTCAATCATCACAAGGTCAGGGTTCGGGCGGGAGGGGTACAAAGTTCCTTTAGGAAAAAAAATCCAAAAACAAAATTTGGTACACCCTTATCGGAGAGGCTATGCGCCTCGTGCGCCCACTGCCCACGATGTCTCCTCCGCGAGTAGCACCTCTTTGTCCTCCATGGCGCCGGCATTGTGTACCCACCCCCCCCTCCACGACGACGCGTGTCGAGGGCACCGCAACTCTCGAAACGAAACGCCCGGCGCCCACCCCGATGTTTTTTCCTCTGTCTGTGAGATAGTCGTGCTGCCCTGCGCGCAGAATATCTCTCGCTTCCCAAACTGACGGAACCCAAGTCGGAGCCGGAACCCAAGCCGGAGCCTCTTTTTTTTCGGTTTACCCGTACTGCGATAGGGGCATGTGGTCGTATATTGGCGCCTAATTTTTTGTGAGGCTTGTCAGTTGAGGCGTTCCCACGACCGATTTTTCCTACAAAAAAAAAACACGAAGTGTCTACAACCCAAGCGATTGGGGCAACTACCTGTACCACCTAAAAAAGTTTACGAGACTCCTCCTTATTTGAGAGGAGCTCCACCGAGCGATTTTGATTTATAAAACAAGAAAAAGTACCAGGTAAATGCTGAAGCCGATGATACACATTCCCATCGGTTAGTTGTCTAACTAGGGGCGCACGACTATTGCGGGGGGTCATATTAAATAGGATCTACAGTACACACAAAAACCTGTACAGTTCGCTAATTTTACCAACAATATTTGGTCCTATTCACCATTGTCCCCCGTAACAATAAAAGAAGAGAGAAAAGGGAGCGACACTCGCCACGATGTTGGATGAGAAAACAAACTGTTAAGAGCGAGTTGATGATTTTTGTCAGAAATGAACCAAATATATATATATATATATATATATATATATATATATATATTACCACTCTGGCCCTAAATCTAGAAACCGTCCTCATAACCAGGGACAGAGTGGTACATATTTTAGAGTTTTCTTCAGGTTTATTGTAGTATACCCCCCCCCCCCCCCCTGCCTGGGACTCAAAACAACAATGGTTGAGACTGACGATATTGCAATGGTTGGGACTGCTTGCTGCTCTGCGTTAGAGGGGGGGGGGGGGGGGGCAGGGGGCTACACCAATTTTCCTCTCTCTCGAGAGTGGCTCTGCTGTGCCTCACTCCGTAAAAAAGACATCGTGTAGGTGTGTTTTTCGCGCGGTGCAATAAAGCATAATAAAGCAACACCCATGTCGGCGCACATCGCGAAACCAGAAAAAAAAGCGTTGAAAGCGTGAAGTAAGACTACAAACATACCTGGTACAGGAGATTACGTGCGCAGTCGTTCGGCGGAGTGGCTCTGAGCGGCCGAAATGGTTTGGGCTTATGAGTGACCCCTCCCTACCGCATGGAGGACCTGCGTCCGTGCCAAACCTATGGTGGCTACCGTGCGTAGTGCGATCCCCGTGCTTCGAAGCTTTAGCGCGCCAAGACACGGGCAATGCTGTCCCTTAGACAGGTCGCTATCTCACACACGATCCACCGGTGGAGCGTTCTGCGACAAAACTGCAAGGGCGAGGGCTCAGCACCTGAAGGCGAACTCCTTGGCGTCCACCATGCCGTCCCTGTGGAGATCGAAGGCAGACACCAGCCCCCCCACTTCGCCGCGGGTAAGCCGCGCCCCAAAGATCGTCCTGAGCTGCTCGCGAAACATGGTCGGCCCCATAACGCCCCCCTGCTCAAGCTGGCGAAAACCCTTGTCCCTCGACGTGTCGTACCGCGCGGCGACCTGTCCACGCGCGATAAGAGGGGGAAGCCAATGATACGCCTGTTTCGTTTTTTTTTTCGTGGCTTCCTTTCCTGCTTGATGTCAGGATATTGGTAGTGCAAGAACGACTCAATAGGATATTGGGTTTTCTACTGTATGGTATGGCGGTTTACTAGGATATGAAACCGTCAGTACAGGCAGCTTCGACGCGCCTGTGCTGTGAGATAACAATTCACTCTGTTTTCACTCTACCCGAACCTCTGCCCAGCGCTAGCTACTGCATGCCCTCTTCTGCAGCAGCGCCGTCACTGCTGCAATATATTCGCAAAAAAAAACGTTGGCACCTATAGAGGCTAGGGGGAGTTTTCATCGGGTTAAGAAGCCTGCACATTTTCTCAAGATTCCGTTTTGGGTGAGGCGCGGAGCTCCTCAATAGCGGGAAGGACTCCCAGAAAAGCAAGGTGTTACACCCCTATCAAGCGAGGATAACGCCTTCCGAGGGCCGGGGTGAACACAGCTCGAGTAAGGGCGAGCGGTGACATCGAAGGGGTATAATTTTCAGAATTGTATAAATGGAATCATAGGTGTGAGGTATCACATTCAAAATTGGAACCGGTGAAACTCGGCGCAGATACGGCCAGGAGAGAACCTGGGAATTTTTCGTTGAGGGGTTAAATAATATCAGCGCCCCCTTCCCCTCCTGCTCTCCCGCCCGGCTCGTGTGCAACACCCCCCTTCCGCCGGAATGGCCGTGCATGGCGTCCACGCAGAGCACCGCCTTCACCGCACGGTATGGTGCACGAGTAGAATAGTAATCAGGACCCATCACATACACGAAAACCTATATATTCCAGTATGTTTACAAAACATATTTGGTCCTGATTACTATGCCCCCCCCCCATCATAGACTTTTACATTCGAAGGGCTGCTACTATCGTGTGTCGTTCGGCGGCGGACCGCAGGACGAGGGACGAGGGGAGACCCTCGTCCCTCCCCCCACCACTCCGCCCCTTTTCACCGCCGTACCTCCGTGATCTTAGCGAGTGCCCTTTCCACGTCCTCTTCCGTGTGGGCCCCGACGGCTACCTCCTTAAGCCGTGACATCCGTTCCACACGCTCCTGGGACCGCTTGATCTGTCTCGCCTGTGGTGGCATCAGTTCGAAGCGCCCGGGGTATAGACGAGGGGGAGAGGGGGGGGTGCACTCACTATCATGCATGGCCGTAGTCGTATGACTGGGGAAGGGGGTGGGGTCGGGGGGGGGGGGGGGGGGGTGCTAGTACTGTGTGTGCTGTGGGCATTCTTCAAGCCTTGAAAGCGTCAACTGTGTGCAAGAGGGAGGTACCTTTGTTATGAGATACCGCACGAGGCCGCGCCAGGCTCGCTTTGGAACGGTTGAGGTTGCTGTTCTGCGTATCCGGGAGAGCGGCTTTTTGAAGGGCCACCTGACAAAATACCCAGTACACGCTATAGACGAATGCGTACTGTAGCATGACTCATATATGACTCCAGCACTCGCCAAACACGCTGGAAAGGGTCATCGCGCGACCTCGGAGATTCCTTTCGAACGAAACTATCGTTAGTGTATGGCTGCCATAGGGAAGCTTCTAACCTTCGCTCGGCCGAGCGCAGGACGTTCTCAACTCCTCGCTCGTTAGCAAGCAAGCAGTCGTTGAGCACATCGCGCCGGTCATTTTCTTCTCGTAAAGATAATACCAACACAATGGCCGCCCATCCTCGCATCGCTCGTACTGCATATCCCCGCCCGCCCGCTCGCTCGCCCGCCCGTCAGCCTCTCCGGGCGCGCGCGCCCTTCGCATCGCTCGTCTTTTTAGCGGTGCATTAGGATCGGCGACGTTTCTAGTTACCTGGTATTATTATTATTTCGCTCTGCCCGCGTCGGTCTCAACCGTTTCTCGGTCATTTTGACCGTGAGGGTACGAAGCATTTCCCTCCGCGGGAGACGGCGAAGAAGAGGAAGAAGAAGAAGAAGAAGAAGGAGAAGAAGAAGAAGAAGAAGAAGAAGGAGAAGAAGGAGAAGAAGAAGAAGAAGAAGAAGAAGAAGAAGAAGAAGAAGAAGAAGAAGAAGAAGAAGAAGAAGAAGGAGGAGAAGAAGGAGAAGAAGGAGAAGAAGAAGAAGAAGAACAAAAAGAAGAACAAAAGAAGAACAAAAAGGAGAATAAGGAGAAGAAGAAGAAGAAGAAGAACAAAAAGAAGAAGAAGAAGGAGAAGAAGAAGAAGAACAAAAAGAAGAAGAAGAAGGAGAAGAAGAAGAAGAAGAAGAAGAAGAAGAAGAAGGATAAGAAGAAGAAGAAAAAGAAAAAGAAGAAGAAGAAGAAGAAGAACAAAAAGAAGAACAAAAAGAAGAAGAAGAAGCAGAAGAAGAGGAAGAAGAAGAAGAAGAAGAAGAAGAAGAAGAAGAAGAGGAAGAAGAAGAAGAAGAAGAAGAAGAAGAAGAAGAAGAAGAAGAAGAAGAAGAAGAAGAAGAAGAAGAAGAAGAAGAAGAAGAAGAAGAAGAAGAAGAAGAAGAAGAAGAAGAAGAAGAAGAAGAAGAAGAAGAAGAAGAAGAAGAAGAAGAAGAAGAAGAAGAAGAAGAAGAAGAAGAAGAAGAAGAAGAAGAAGAAGAAGAAGAAGAAGAAGAAGAAGAAGAGGAAGAAGAAGAAGAAGAAGAAGAAGAAGAAGAAGAAGAAGAAGAAGAAGAAGAAGACGAAGAAGAACAAGAAGAAGAAGAAGAAGGAGAAGAAGAAGAAGAAACGATCATTCAGAAAAAAGAGAACGTCGATAAAAAAAAAACATCACCCCGCCACAGGCAGCTAAGGCCAACGCCAAGACCGAGACAATGATAGACGCCTCAACCACAAACATCGAACACAAACGCCGCTCGCTCGCACTCACGTGAAGTTTGCGGACCACCTGCACCCTCCGCCGCGACTGAAACTCCCGCCCCTCCCTGCCCATCTGCCAGAAGTCCTTCAGAAACTCGGAGCTGTCTGCTCTTCCTTCACCCGCCTTGTCGTAGAGGCTCACCTGCCGCGTACGTCGGGGTAGCAAGCGGCGGGGGGGGGGGGGGGGGGGGGAGGGGGGAGGGGGGAGGGGGGGTGTACTCGATAGGAGATGTGTACTCGATCTCATGCATGGCCGTAGTCGTATGACCGGGGGGAGGGGGGGGGGGGGGGGGGGGAGGGGGGAGGGGGGAGGGGGGGTGTACTCGATAGGAGATGTGTACTCGATCTCATGCATGGCCGTAGTCGTATGACCGGGGGGAGGGGGGGGGAGGGGAGTACTCCTTTGTCGCTTTCCTTGGCCCTTTGACCGCTGACCACGCCTCCTTTTCGAGACGGAGCGAGTGGGGGAGGGTGTGCGTGCTCATGAGCAGGAGAGGGGGGGCGTCTAAACCAATATGTTTCGGTGAGCGCAGGCGACACGAAAAACGACGGCTCTCGGGTGTCTTGGACGAGACCTCGTTTGTCGGAAGGTTGTGAGAGAAGCCTTTCCGTTGCGTAGTTGCTCGCTCTCTTTCTGCAACGCTCCCTCCCCCCCTTAATACATCGCGGCACCCCCCCCCCCCCCGCTGTCGCTTTTCGTTGTGGTCGCAAAGAGAGAGGGAAATCACCCATCGTGGCAGGAAAACATAGAGCTTGTGATAACGTTTCGGCTTCTCAGCGTCATGCACGAGAAGCTGCACACTCGATTCGACACCTCTGCAGCGCGGTCGAATTTTGACAATCGTTGCGCACTATCAAAATCCGAGATCAACGCGCTTTCAAAACCTCAAGCTGGAGGTTCCCTTGCGCAACATCAACCGGACTCGCACGTGATGTGGGAAAACATCCTCGCGAAACGAAAACCATGTATCGCGGGAAACACGGCGATATTGCGTACGAGTTGTAGAAACGACAAGCCCAGGGCATCTCCGCCAACGCAACCCGGCGTCACGAAAGCGCCGTGGGAGTCCGCGCCACCCTCATTCTGTTGGGCGAAGCGTCGGTGATTCAAACATTACGACAGGATTGGCTCGCTTGCCCGAATCCCCAGGTGTCTCCTCTCACCAATATTCCAAGTTCTTGGGCATTCAGAAGGACTCCGAAATGTCTCCTGAACAACTCCTTGAACTGGGTCGGGTCTAGAGACACGCAGTCAAACCCTGCGAGGCGAAAAACCGAAAGCAACGTGCAGCATGGGGTTGGAAGTAGTCTATGCTGAGAAATTAGGAGAAATTGACCCGAACAGGACGAAAACGCTGCTTCGGTTGGCGGTCACAAAGTCTCACGAAGCTAGCCTCTCCACTCGCCCTCTCGCATGCACACCCGTTGCGCTGAGCGCCGAGGTTGCGGGCTGTAGAGAGCGTGCCTTCTCCGAGTGCGTCGTGCCGCGAGCGCAAGCGCGGACCGTTTTCTAAAAGCCTCATGAGACGCAAATGGAGGCTGTGTTTGGGTCAACACCCCCCACTTGATTTGGTCCGAGCCTCCGCTATTTCCTGGCGGCGACGGGGGGTTTGTCGGCGTGCCGTGATAAACTCGGCGAGGGATTTTGGTTACACCTCAAGCACTGGCAAGGCTTCGCCTCCCCGCCACTCGGACGAGCGCCGCGTTCCACTAACTATCACACGAAGCGCCTGGTTTGTAATATCGGAAATAGCCCCAGCCCCTGACCTTTTTTAGATAATTGAATAGTCGTGAACGTTGAGCTTAGCGACTGTCTGCAGCGGAGGCGAACGGAGTGTTGTGCCTCTCATCCCCAATGTGTTGCTAATACGGGGGACCATAGTGAATACCAGGTAGGGCTTATGGTATACATAAAAAACTACCTGGTATATATTTAACCATTTTTACTAACAATATTTGGTCCTACTAACTGTGGTCCCCCGTAATATTAAAAAAAAACGCACGGCTTCACTCACCCAACAGGGGCCCGCTCCTGTCCGGATCCCAATTCGTGGCCACCCGTTGCATGCACTTCCTCGCCGAAGCAGCCTCGGGAAGACCGGAAAGCATCTGCTTCCGCCGTCGGAACTGTCGCGTGGAAACCGCGACTGGCTTTGGCGCTTCTCGGTGTGTTAGCGGGTTTTGAGCGGAACGTGTTCAACTGAGCGCAGTTGGTCCCGGGGCTGGCTGTGGTTGAATCGCCGAACATTAGAGATTCCGGCTCTTTAGGTGCCAGCGGGCTTGGCAAAGGTTTAACCACTGCGATTCTTCATAGGCGCTGACAAAAAAACTTCGCAGGGTACAAAGTGTTACCCGCGGATGCACTCCCCGCTCACCATTTGCCCATATCATTTTATCCAATCAAAATACCTAAATCCAATCCGTCCGCACCGCCCTACAACAAACCCCCTACGTGGGCGTTCGACCAAAATGCCGAAACCATACCTGTTCCAAATACCCGAACCATTTGTTTCCTCTACGCCTGCTCATGCGTTAGAGCATTTGAGCGCGCGACAAACAGACATCCAGGCCCTCGATCAGTGTCTCCAAGACATAGGTTGGGTCTCAGCCATAATACCCGCTATCAAAAACTCAGGCCGTGAACTCTTCCACAATGGTACCTGTTAACCTGGCCGTCTCAACTGCTGTAAGAAACACCATTTTAAGAGACGTGGCGGTCGTCTGCCTGGGACCGGAGGAGGCTGGGCCCTACCGATACCGGCGACCATCAAGAAACCTCTCTGATGTTTCACGCACATACTATACAGTGTTTGCTCGCGTCACACGGAGGTTGTCACAAAGACATGAAGCGCAATGTTGCGTGAGCCGAGGTCGTGTTGCACAGTGTACGTAAGCTGTTGTTGCCTGGTCGGGTCGCCGTACGACGGCATTTAACCGCTTACGACACACCATTCTGGGCAGAAATATAAGGAGTTCTACGTATTCGGACTAACGTGTATTTTTTTGTTATCTTTACGATCAGAGCGGTATTTTTTGCCGGCAGAATGACCACGTCGTACATCTCGACCATAATAAATCACACGGGCGGTATGTGTTGTATTTCGGGGGGGCATATATATGTAGTGAGAACCAGAACTCAGGATGGGCCCAAAAGCCAGGTACACACCCATACATTCACACACCCTGCTGGGTTCTGACTACGATGTCTCCCCGTAACACGGGGGGCCATAGTTAATAGGACCAAATATTGGTAGTAGAAATGGTTAAAAATATAGGTTTTTATGCATACCGCAGGTCCCATTAACTATGGTCCCCCGTAAGAGTAGTTCGTCATGACGAGTTATTTGTTACCAGAGGCAGTACGATATATACCAGGTATATAATAAGAGAGATAAGCATCAGCCGCCGGCGTTGAACAAACATACTTTTAGCTCTCGACTTTAGAAAGTTTTGCGTTTAACTTTAACTCTTGACGTCAGAAAGTTTAGCTTTTCGTTTAAGTTAAGTAGGCATTGCAAGAATATTCCTCTCTATGTTACTTGAGACAAAAAGTTTTGTATCGGACTGTGGAGGTGCAGTTCGGCATGCTCGAGCTGTCAAAGGAGTACCGTACACCGTACGTACGGAAAATCCCACCGCGCTACGTATTGCTGTACCAGGTTCGTATCACTCGTGCGATGTATACACAGCATATATATGCAGCGGCGAAAGACAACCAACCGCAACGCACCCGACCTTGGCCTACTATTAATAGTATGTTTCGTTCAGGCTCTGTAGGAATATCCCACTCTACAAGTAACTTCATGTGTTTTGTGTCGAACTGAGGGTGCAGTTCGGTATGCTCGAGCTTTCGAAGGAGTAGGACCCCCTCCCCCCCTCCCCTTGCTCCCCGTCACCCCACACCCCAACCGAAATACCCCTCCCCTCACCACATACCGTAATCGTACTTGTGATAAACAGTGAATCCCGCCGTGCTGCGTACGCCGTACTCATGCAGTGTGCAGTCTACAGAGGGAAGCAGTGAAAGACAACAGCAACGCACCCGGTCTGGGTCCATCTCCAAGCCTGATTTTGCCCTCATGTACGAAGGCAGGGAGGCAAATGACACGCTGCTTCTCAAGCTCAACGATGGGTTATAGCCGAAGTCCTGTTCGTCTCCGCTCTTCCCAAAGTCTTCTCCACTGCCCTCCTGCCCCTCCTCCCCCTCCTCCCCCTCCTCGTGATGATGCTCCGATTTCAAATATTCGTTTTCTTCTTTCGACGAACCGCCACCTGCACCCCGTACGGAGGGCAGCAAGAACTCAGACCAACGTCTTCCAGCCATATCATCGTGCTCGCCCATGGCCTTGTCATGCGGTTGGAGCGGCGTCGCCCATCCAGGGTACGTGTTCTTGTTTTCTGTTGTGTTGTCTGTCGCGTGATGCGTGATGAGCGATCGAGTCGAGTCAAGAGTCGACTCGGAACATGTTTTCGCATGAAACGAAGTTTTCTCCAAAACGCCTTAAAATATTAATTGAACTCCATGAGCCTTGAGTTTGAAGTTGAGCACGTCCTGTGAACACCTCCCCTCGCTGGCAGCTGCAAAGTACGGTCTGCTGGCATGGCACGTGTCCGCAGAATCACAACAGCGGGAACATTTGCCTTGTCAAGAACTCGAGGTACGCTTGCTCTTGTTGGCACTGGTATAACAGCACCTTGGCCTGCGAATCACAGCAGTCCTACAAGTGGGCCACTTTCAAGAACATGTTCCCAGCAGCCACGATACAATGGGAAGCTCCATTTGTCGTCCGCGGCTGCTAGCCCCTCAGACTCTACCGATCCCGAGAAAGAGGTGGGTGGCTCTACACCAGCTGTATATCGTTTTCGTTCGCTCATGCTCTAGCCAGATTCGAAGCCACGGCTGTCGGTAAAGTGCTACTGCTGTTGCCTGTTGTGCTCGAATCGATACTCTTTCTGGCTGACTGGACGAATGCCGGCTCTCCTGTACCTGCTGGTACGCAATAACGTCGTTCGTACGTGGTAAGGATTGATACTCGTACGAATTTCTGTTTAAATTTCGACGAGCGAGTTCATGGCGATCTACTCCCGTTGTAATTATTGCGAGCAGGCATATTACTGTACCTGGTACGTAAGTAGTGAGCTCTACCTGTGGTACTTCTGAGCTGCACGTAGACTCTTGCTCCTGGGCACTTGCTGTCCCGTTCAAGTCGGCTGTACCCTAAACTCTTCACTATACTGTTGTACGAGTTGTGTATACGTCGCACTATTTAATACTGCTGGAGTACATGTACTGGTACTTTGCAACGGTTGCGAGACTTTCAGCACTTAGGCCCCGTCTAGACCCCGCGGACCGTGGACCCTTCTGGGCCGATTTTACAGAGTAATTCGGTATGACGACAGCGTAATTCGGTATGGCGACATAAAATGTCGGTATGGCGACAGAGTAGTTCGGTATGGCGACTGCGGTGGGCAAGGCTCGCTTACGAACCTGGTGAACAAGAAGCTGCCGAATTCTCTACAGAGGCACAGGCTCTTTCGTCCGACGAGGGCATATTATACTTGCTCTGTAATACTGCTCATCAGAACGACGAAATATCCCGCGTGCCCAGAGTCCGATTCTGATTCGACGGAGCGTTTCCCCAGTGGTGCGGCGTTTCGGACACATACGGCGATGGCGCGCGACCGGCATCTGCGATGAAGTCGCTATCATCCGGGTCACGCCGCACCTCAGCGCGAACCCCCTCGTAACATCGCCCGTCTCGTCCTTCACCCCGTACGTGTGTTTTCCTGCCAGGCACCATCTCTGTCCGACTCTGTTCAAAGGCTGCGCGAACTTCTTGACGAGGCGGGAGGCTCTGCGCTGGCTCTCACCGGCGCGGGTATGTCGACCGACAGCGGCATTCCTGACTACCGTGGACCCCGCGGCTCCTACTCGCGAGGGCACAAGCCAATGACGCACGACGAGTTCTTGTCGTCCGAAGCCAACCGCAAGAGGTGTTCAGAGGGAGCGGCGAAAAATGGTCCCGTGGTCCGTCGTTGTCCCCAGGGGGGGCATGAGGGGGGTGCATTCGTAGCATCGGACCTTCAATCTCCCCGTACACGTCGTGTTTGTAACGTAAAACCGTAAGTTGGACCTGAAATATACCAGGTAGGTACGACAGACCTGTGTTGAAACCTTGCCCTGGTATATGCACGAACCGGAGAAGTGAGTATGGTCACCGTTAAGTGGGAAAGGGTTAATCGCATCGCTGGTGCGGTAGGTAGATTTCTCCGTTTGCGCGTGATGCGGTCGAGCTCCTTTCCTGCCGCGGTTTTGCCCGCTCTTTTTCTTTCGGTGTCGAGCGTTACACCGGGTGTCCATGTTTGTCCTGGTGCCGTCGCCGCCGCCATCCCTACCACCGCTACTGCCGTAGGTATTGGGCCAGGTCCACCTTCGGGTGGAGCAGTTTCAGCAAAGCGAGGCCAAACGCTGCCCACGTCGCTCTCGCCGCGCTCGAAGCGTCGGGCAAGGTCGGCGGCGTTATCACCCAGGTGAGCATGACAGGCGACGCGGTTTATTCAATTTACTCCCTTTTCCGCGAGGTGCCGCAGTCCCACGGCGATCGGACTCACGGCCGCTGGTGCCTGCGTGGGACCTTAAGAGTCGCTTGATCGCAGGCCGCCGAGGATAGATGCTGCTGCCGCGGTATGGCGGCGAAGGCGCGCGTCTTTGCTCGTCCTCGCGTGTAATGACCCAGGTTTCTGTTGCCCTCCATGTTCAGGCGACATAACGTTCGTATGGTTTTGTTGTTGTGTACCTTCCCGTTGCCTGGCGCCATGGTGGTACCGCGTGGATGGGGGACGAACGGACTGCGCGCGCGGGCGGGCGGTTTTCGCAGAACGTGGATGGCCTTCATCAAAAAGCCGGGAGCCGGAACGTGGTGGACTTACATGGGAGGAACGACATGGTGAGTTAGCTCAGGCTATCACCAAACTATTGACTGGTAGCTGTGAGTCTAGAGGAGCTTGCGCTCCAGGGGCGTGGGAAAATAGCCGAAACAAAAAGCGCGCACCCATGGTATGAGGTAAAGGGTAAAGTTCGGAGGGGTGAGATGACGACAGGCACATGTGCGCACCATCAAGGAATCGAACACCAGAGACACCCATTGCTGGTACGTATCCAGCGTGTGAACCAATAGGAAGAGTGAAGGGGACGCTCACCGCGAAAAATTCGTGACTATTTTCATCGGGCCGTGTGGCCCTATGTGTCTCCGCGCTTAAACTCAACAACACAATGTTCGTTAGAAGTCGCCCCCCCCCCCCTTCCCCTTCTTCTCTCTCCCCTCTTTTTGCCACTCTCTTTCTTCTCCTTCCGCCCCCCCTCTCCCACCCCCCGCTCGTCTCTCTTACGCCTCTCTCCGTGACGGGGCCTCGGCCAGCCTCGACCCCCGCGTGGCTCTGTGCCTCCCCCCGTTCTCACGCTCAGCTGACGCGACCGGTTTCTTGCCTCGTGCGCCCAGGTTGAGTGCATGTCGTGCCAATCCAAGTCCAGTCGAGACGTATACCAGGCCCACCTCGCTCAGCTAAACGCCGCCTGGATAGACAGATACTCCCCGGAGCCGAAACCGGGGGAGGCGCCATCGGGCGAAGATCCCAGCGTGGAATTGACCCCCGACGGGGATGCGAAAGTGGAACCTGGGGAATACCTCGGGGAGTTTGTGGTTCCCGCTTGTGTCAAGTGCGGGGGCGTATTAAAGGTAGGACGGTTCGGCAAAGTATGTGGTAGTGTGCAAGATTTCCCCCCCCCTGGGAGTCGTTGACCGCTGGGGGAACTTGCGGCTACGGCTTGGGCCCGGGGTACGGGTAGACGGTTCGGCAAAGTATGTGGTAGTGTGCAAGATTTCCCCCCCCCTGGGAGTCGTTGACCGCTGGGGGAACTTGCGGCTACGGCTTGGGCCCGGGGTACGGGTAGGGCGGCGAGGAAACCCGAAAGGTTGCGGTGCGGTGTGCGCGTTTCGATCGTCCCGAGCTCTCGCTGCCGAGTATGAGCCAAAACTCAAGAGGCGAGTTTTCGATGGGGGCTTCCATACCGCAGTTAGTGGTGGTGCGCTTGGCGAGGCGGTATTTCCGGCGTTTTTTCTGGCCTGCAGATCGACTTCGACCAGCCTCAGGATGAAACCGCGAGAGCTGCATCGTGCGACGTCCCCATTCGGAACGGTCCTCGCGGTTTGCAGTGACCTTGACCACGCAAACGTTTGTGGGCGTCGGCTGCCGTCTGTGTTTTTCTTGTATGTCCGCCTTCGCGTAAGTAGAGCACCTCGCGAAGGGTAGAGGCATCAGCGCTTCGCCGTATATCCGCTGCCAATGCAATATGCCCGGTAACAATTAAGTCTCGTCGTCGTTCCGTGTTATGTATATGTCGTCAAGGAGGGAGAAACAACGTGTAGTCCCGGTATCACATATCACCAACTATTCTGTGTGCATATCACGGTCATATGTTCGGCTAGAATCGACGTCCCGTCAGTCCCATAAGCAGCTCGTCTTGACGGCGCCTTGACTGGCCCGCCCCTCGCTCTCTACTAAATCCGTCCGCGCAACCCCTGCATCCCATCCGTTTTTCCCGTCACGGCACCCCCCGTCTGCACGCCCTAACCTCTCCAATAAAACGCAGCCGACCGTTGTTTTCTTCGGGGACAACATCCCCCGGCCTCGGGTGGAGGAGACCTACCGCATGGTGGACGAGTCAAGCTTGCTCGTTGCCGCGGGTTCATCGTTGCAGGTACTGCTGTGGGGCAGTCCCCGTGTCTCCTGTCTCGTGTCATCGAGGGCTTCTGCTACTAACTGTGTAGCGGAGTTGCTACTGATACCGATGTTGCTGTTTGTCGTGAAGCCGTCTGTTCGAATACCTGGTGCCGATGCTAGCGCTGCCGTCCTCGGCTTCATGGTCTCTAGCATCTTCTGACGTTCGATGTTGCCGTTGCTACGAGTAGGATCGTACCTTACCGAGGGGGAGCTGGTTTCACCTTCGAGGAACATTAGGCTTCGAGTGATTGTACCGGTATCGAGCTGACTTCTAAGCAGACAGCTTCTAGCTCTATTCTCAACGTTTTCAACCGGCCTTGATGCTTTCGGCTGGGCGCGCAAGCCAGCAATACGCGGAGTTCGATGTGACATCCAATTCTGTGTCTTGCGATTTCGGTGACAGTTGCGCGCGAGGAAAAGAGGGATATACCGGTGTCCTGCCCCGAGTCTTTCGACTGAGCTACCAATGCCTTCTGTCTTTACCCAGCGTCACAGGTGTTTTTGTTTTTCGTAAGGATGGCTTTGATCCGCCCCCCGCATTGACCCTCCAATCGGGTACACACAATGAAATAAAACTACACCTATCACCCCTAGAGGTCAGAAAGAAAAAAATCGCAGGCCTGTGAATGCGCTGGACGAATTTGGGAAAAAAAAACTACTGGTGCGTTTTTTTTAGTATCTCCCCCCCCCTTCCCCCCTGTCAAGGATATTATTTGTGCGGGGTGTCATTTTGTTTATCTCGTGTGCTCTTGCTCTATACAGGCCTTTTGTTTACAGTGTTGCACACGCGGTCAGCCTTGGCGGTGGCTTTTTTCGGGACCTAGGGGGTAGGCGACAGCCTCGCTGAGTGATGCACCGGTTGCGCGCTTGGTGACCAATCCCGTTGTGTTCGCCAGACTACACGGCACGGGTTGACAAAGTTGGGAGCTTTTTTGTGTTGCTTTTGTTGTTGTTGTTGTTGTTGTTGTTGTTGTTGTGTTGTTGTTGTTGTTGTTGTTGTTGTTGTTATTGTTGTCGTTGTTGTCGTTGTGTGGTGTGTGTTGTGTGTTGGTGTTGTGTGTGTTGTTGTCTTTGTCGGCGTACCTGTGGCCACTATTGTTGTCTCGTGCTCTTGTGATTCTTTTTTGTCGTAGTTGTGGCTAACTATTGTTGTCTCGTGCTTTTTCTCTTCTTTTTCGTCGGAGGTCCGTAGCCTTTACACAGGGGTAAAAAAAAATGTTTTTTTCTCGGAATTACTCCGCGCGATGCACGTGCGCGATCAGGCTGCCGCGGGACGTCCATGGAAACCCTGTTTTCCTGCAAGCCATTTGTGTTTCCACGGGCGCAGCCACCCCGCCCGCTGGCAGACTGTTTCTTTCCCATGCGACACGTCGTGTCACGACACCGCGTCCTGTGCCGGCCTGTTTGCAGGTGTACTCCGCGTTTCGTCTGGTGAAGAGAGCGGCCGATT
The DNA here is from genome assembly GCA_031213475.1 of Nereocystis luetkeana. Lineage (NCBI taxonomy): Eukaryota > Phaeophyceae > Laminariales > Laminariaceae > Nereocystis > Nereocystis luetkeana. Next base: position 4,460,739 of record JARUPZ010000020.1, read on the forward strand.
TGGGCAAAACGGTCGTTGTCGTGAACCTGGGAGACACGCGCGCGGAACGGTCGGGCCTCGACGTTTTGAAGGCGAGCTTAACAACAGCAGAGGGGGAAGGGTAGCATCGCAAGAGTGTTGTTAAGAACGTTTTTGCGCGTTCGTACAAAATGCCGTAGGGGGTGGGGAGGGATGCTTGCACTCTGCAAGCGTTTCAATACAATGATGGATTGTGTTGTAGTGCGTTTGTTACGAGGACGTACTGGGTAACGCTCGCACAATTGTCGTTTGTTCTTCGGCTCTTGTGGGCTGATCGAGCTATAGTGCTACATGCCCCCCCCCCCATACCCCCCTCCTAGGGTTGGCGTCGATTGGCAGCGATACTGTAAACATGCCGCCTACTACGTGATCTAGACAACCAGGGTACCGCTTTTATTTATTTTGTTGGCGGTCGACCGGTCACAGCTGATGGCCAAGTCAGACCATTTGTGCGAGGTGAAGAACCTTTACTCCGCACAAGGGGAATGATCGTATCACGTAGTGTTCATGGTAGGCACCCAAGAGACAGGTACATAGTAGTCCCATTGCTGTCTCTGGAAGTGGCTACACCGGAAATTAAATCAACTCATTGAAGTTGTCATCAATATGCAAGTCCGCCTCACAAGCGGTTCTTAGTAGGATACAGCTCACCTTTCATACGACTCGCCGGACACCTCACGGCGGTTGGCGCTTGGTGCAAGCAGTGTCTGCCTGGTAGGTGAAAACCCGACGTGCTCCGTCCCGGCATTGTAGGGGTGCGGGGGTCTATGGTCATACAACGACGTCCATGCATGTTATCGAGTACATCTCTCCTATCGAGTACACCCCCCCCCATGATACCTATTGCTGTTTCCAGAAGTGCCTACACCAGAAAACGAAGAGAAAGCTGCCATCCGTTGCAAGTCCGCCTCACGTGCGGTTCTTATAAATAGTAGAATCCAGCTTACCCTTCGAGCGACTCGTCCAACACCTCACGGCACTTGGCGCTTGGTGCATTTCTACGTCTGCCTGGTCGGTGAAAACCCAACGTGCTCCGTCCCCGCACTATAGGGATGCGAGGGTCTATGGCCATAACACTACGGCCACGCATGACATGGGCACACACCCCCCCTTCTCCTCCTCGAGAGGGGAGCGTGTTCAATGGCCGAAACACTAAGGCGAGCAACGAATGAGTATGCCTTTCCCCCCCCCCTGCTCCCGTTTGCCGACGTCTGTTATTTTTGCAGGTGGAAGGGGGTGTAAGCAGCGTGTTGCCGCTGCTTTTGTAGATTTTTTTGTTTTTTTAAGTAGGTCGTTGTGCCGCCTACACCTAGAGATTCTCGGCCGTACAATGTGGGCGTATATCAAAGGAGACGAATTTTTAGCCAGCTTACACACCAGGTGCCTGATACATGGTAAGGAGGCACACATAAAACGGGAAGGCGCTACTCACCTCGGGGGCAGGGGGGAAAACGGCCCGTGGGAACAGCAGCCGGTTCTGCTGTTGCAACGGGAGCGACGGCTTAAAATTGGCCCACGACACGTAACCTAAATGTGGAAGTGTCGTGAGCCTGAGCTTGATTTAACCAATTCGCCGGAGGATAAATAAGAGTAAACAAAAGCTAGACAGAGGGGTAGAGAGGCGTTTCCAGCCAAGGACGAGGACAACGGCGCACGGCCATGAGAAACGCGACACACAAAACAACATTGTTAGAGAAAATTGTGTTTTTGTAACGCGATTTCCTGGGAATGAATGATAATGTTTGAGCGCACCATGTGCGTTATCCGTGGAGACGGATAGGTTCGGGCGGATACTCAATCTACTCGGGAGGAAATGCGGTTGCAATGCCGGAACGGTTACGGGGGGGCGTCGGTTGCTTTTGTACCTGGTACTTTTTTTGTACAAAAACGCAACGTATAAACACGAACGAATTATTAGCGCTCCATCCAGATACTGCTTGCTGTAGATCCTGGGCCGAATGAAGCGTGGTCCCTCGCAGGCAAACCCAATATGACAAGACACAGACAAGCATCGGGCATCTTTCGCCGGGTCACGCTGCTACGCGAGCGAAATACTAAGATACCGTCACCGAAAACGTATCTCTGGGGAAACAGAACTCTGCGACGCACACTGCTTTACCTCGGCCAACTCACTTGTAAATAAAGTCGTCTGTCTGGTCGTCGCACAAGAAAAATATGGAGATCTCGAATCCGGTTGTTGAAAGGTAAGGTTCGCACGCGATTCAGCCCCAGCAATTATTGTAGAGTCTCTCGCACGACTCGTCCGAACCTGGCGCTGCGCTGGCAAGCCTAGGGCTTCTTGGCCCGTGGCGATGTGTACGGTGCGTGTGGTGGTGGATCAGTGTGTGGGTGTGGGTGGTGCGCTGTGGTGTGGTGCGTGTTCATGTGTTCAAGTCGATCCAAGAAAAAAAATATTCGGCGCATCAAGGAGCGAGGTTGTTTATCTTCCAACCCCGTATATTTGTTTGTTTGCCGTTTTACTTTTTCAGGTCTTCTCGCTGATCTTTGCTGTATGAACAAACCTATCTTCAAGCGACTACAATTTCGGGGGACCGTTTCGTATTGTCTGACGCCAAGTAGGGGCTAGGCATAGTTGACAACCGCAGGGCGGAGACGGCAGTCTGGGTAGCAAGGTACCAGGCGGATTAACAGGGAGAGCCTGCCTACACTACTCGTACCACAAACTGCTGCCGCCACCTGGAGGGTGCTTTAGGCTTTGGTCTGCCTGGTATTTTCCCTTTGTTATTTTTACCTTGGTTCTTTGTCTTACTCTGTTTACTGTGGTGTTTTTGTTCTTTTTTCTTTTTTCCCAGCTTGTTCTTTTTCAAGTGTTGGCCACGCCACCTCGCCTGCGGGGGGGGGGCACGACAGATTGTTTCTTCTAGTTTTTGCCTTCATTTTTTTTCTTTTTCTCTTTCGATTTGTCTCCTTTGTTTTTGTTTTCTCTTTGATTGTTTCCTTTCGTTTCTCTATTTCATAGAATGTGTATGTCGTGCCTGTCGTATGTATTAATAGTATGATGATACGCATTGCATTGCCCACTGCTGTGCTTACTGCATACCAGGGTAGGTGGCAACGTAGTATCTCTGTGGCGTAGCTTTGTGACCACATAACTTGTATCTCTGTTCTAGGATTGAAGAATCGGCACGGACACTGGTTGTGCTGGATGTCGACGGGTAAAAAAGATTTAATGTGAAGAACCACACACATACCAGGTAGTAAATAGAACCAAATAAATGTTGTTTTCGAATTAATAGTAAAAATTGCTAAATATATGGGTTTTTGTCTGTACCATAGGTCCTATCTACTCTGTATGGTCCCCCGTAATACGTACGTCCGTACCTGATACTACTGCTGTATGTACCGCCCCGTATATTTTCCGTTACTTTTTCAGGTCTTCTCGCTGACCTTTGCTGTATGAACAAGCCAATCTTCAAGCGACTATTATTTTTAATATGAATACTACGTACCGCAGTTGGCTGTTGTCACGCGGAAAGTTACGGCAGTACCAGCACCACAAACAGTAGCTCTCTACTACTGTGTACTGCTGTCTAATATTAATACTATTCTTTAATAGGTACCAAGTATCTCGTCGTGTCACACCTGGAACGTACGAGTGCTACATGGCATGATGAACGCGTGTTCAAACAAAAATAATATTGGACAAGTCTAGCTCCTGTCGACACCTACGGGGGTATTAATGCATGCCAGGGGTACCTGGTATACTTTCGGCTGGGTCGTTTTTATCGGAGAGCTTTTCCTTTTCCATAATTTCCATATTTTTTTCGTGCAATTTCTTTAGCTTCCAGATTTTCCTGGGTTTTTTTTTCCTATTATTATTTGAAATCTAATGCTTTCCTGAGTTTGTTGCTTCTGAAGATTTTCACAAATTGTTACAGAACCCCTCCTTCCGATCTTGATACATGTGTTTCCAATTATTTCCACACTTATTACTTGTGAAATCGGGGGGTATTCTGGCTCTCTACGTACCGTGGATCATTTAATGTACGTATTGGATTGGATGAGGCCTCCTGCGCCGGCCTGTTTGGTCCCGCCCATATTTCGTCACGCCTCCTTTCAGATAGCCTTTTTTTCGTTGACCGCTGGTCCGGGGCAGAACTGCTTCACCCAAACTTGATTGAACTCAGTCCTTACCCGCACACGCCGCAAAGTCCTTTCTGAACTCCGGCGACAACGGTAGCTCGCTAGCGTCCGCGTAGCTCTGGCCTCGTTTCTTCTTGCTACCCCGCACTTGTCCGCTCGAAATAGCCCCGATGTAGTACTTCGCAACTGATTCTGTCTTCCAGCCACCAATTTTCATTATCTCGTCCACAGCCGTCCCGAAATGGCGCGACAAACTCTACTCCCGAGGTTTCGGGAGCGAAAGGAAGAAGTGACCTCGCTTCGATACAAATTCCGAGAAATTTCGATATAATCAATGGTTCCATTATTTGTGCCAAATTTGAGTCCGTGGATTGGATCTCCATTTTACGCCCATTTTTTTCACCGTATTTTTTTTTTCCGTCTGAAGTCCCACTAGGGTTATAACCTCAACCAACCTTCTGCACTACCACGACCTGTTGCTGTTGCCTTTTCTCCACCCTTCTTTTTTTTTTCCCCCGCTCGTCTGCGCTGCTTCTAATTACATCGACGGAGCAACAGCAGTGCAGGTTCCGCCTGCAACTACACGCGAGTAGGGAACCGACACCTGGTGTGCGTGCTATACCTTTCCCCATATTCTAGATACGATTTTGACATGTACCTGGTGTTTGACGTGCTTTCAGCGGGTTGTTGGCATGCTCTCAACATGTTAATAATAAGGAAAATCCATCACACGATCTGCTGTTGTTGACAAATAACGGTGTTATTTCCCCATTCCCTTGGATCCCCCCCCCTCCCCCCCCCTCCCCCTGTCATACGGCTACGTCCATGCATGACCACGAGTACACCCCCCCCCCCCCCCCCCCGCGCGCGCGCCACTCTATCCCGACGACCTGTCCTCAAACCATCGCAGCCGTGCTTACCGAAGGGCCCGTCATTCGCCAGCAGGAAACAAACGCGTTGCTCTGCGCTTGTCGTCACATACCGAAAGTGGTACTAAAGCGTACCCTTGAGCCCGCCGCAAACCGGTGACAACGCAAACTACGACGGTATTATGCCCGCGGGAAAGCATGGCGAAGAGACCCCAAGGTGCCCGTCAGCCCCCGGATTGGCACCGTGCGTATACCATGAAGATGGAGTGACGCAACCAGGGGTGCACGTGAAAGAAAAACGACACCCCACTGCCCAGTTTCGAGACCCAGACAGGGGGGGGGGGGGTACTCGATAGGAGAGATGTACTCGACTTCATGCATGGCCGTAGTCGTAAGACCATAAACCCTCGCATCTCCTTGCAATGCCAGGACGGAACATGTCGCGTTTTCACCGACCAGGCAGACGTTGCTTTCCCCAAGCCAGGGGCGGGGGGGTGTACTATGTACTCGATCTCATGCATGGCCGTAGTCGTATGACCATAGAGCAGGGGGCGGGGGGGGGAGGGCGTACTCATTTGTTGCTTGCCTTAGTCATTTGACCATTGACACGCATCCCTTTCGAGACCGGGGGGGGTATTATAAAACTTTAGTATTGTCAGAAATATTGTCATTGGCTACATGTCATACTTCAGTATCATACGCTATTCTTCTTCGTACCAGGTACGTTACATACGTTCTTTTTTTGCTCAATCAAACATTTCCACTTCAAGGAGAAGCGACGCCGTGGGTGAGGGACCAACCAGCAAATAAAGTAACGCTTTGAGGTCATACATGCCGTAGGATGCGAGATTGAAGCATCACACGCAGCTTGCAAAGATAAGTTTCGACGAAGTTCTCGATTTCTCACAGCCGAGTTGCCTTTTTGATGTTCACCACAACGGCTTTCTTCTCAAGATATCGAAATTAAATATCACTACCACTATGCATCATGTGCCAACCAGCGTCTTTCGGCGAATCCACCACTACTTCGCCTTCAAATGTGCGGTACATGACCGAGCAGAAAACTGCCGCCCTCTGCAAAATACCACGACACCTCTCCTTCTTTCTCGTTCTGAGCACAACCCGCCTGCTGCTGCTGCTACTGCTACTGCTGCTGCTGCTGGTACTGCTGCCTTCAACACTCACAGATCTACGATATGGCGCGCGGCGCATACAGGGGCAGAACGCGAAAACACCACCCCCCTCCCTGCCAACCCGCTCTCTGCACGAGCGGGGGTGTGAAGTGTACCGCTAAAACGGTGCCATCGATAAAGTCGGCCAACATTTGATATCACCCGAGGACTACCAGGTATATATGGGGATACAATATCACCCACACCATATTGATACGGATGTAATGCCACCCATAAGTGTAGGTAATACCACCCGTATATATATGTGTCACAGGGATTCAAAATCACCCAGATGGGTATCACAGGGGGCAAAAAAAGTAAACCAGATGGGGATCACAGGGATTCGAAATCACTTAAGCATAGGTACAGTACGCTGTCATACGGGGGCAGTGCATCACCCGTGCAGGTACCAAAGGGACGAACATAATCCATACAAAGGTATCTATTCATAGATAACAAGGATTTGAAAACACTCACGCTACAGAGTACATATGGGTACCATGAGGACTACACATCACCCATGTCATGTACCAGGTACGTGTTCTGCATTGTAGAGGATACATATAAATATCACCCATAAACACGTATCGTCGGGAAGGCGCATGCAAGGTATACCTCGGCCCAGTGTGCGACTCGACCCCGGTTCCCCCACACCGGGAACGCGCGTCCCAACGCTATCGCTCGAAACGGCAAAAAGCTCCTCCGTCAGCGCGAGAAAATCGTGAGAAACGGGCAGCCTTAGAGGCGAAGGGGAAGAAGACCACCGAGCGAAAAAAAACCCAGCAGAAACGACGCAAGACGCTGGGAGAAACTGCACCCCAGCCCCCCTATCCCCTACCCCCCCTCAACTCCCCGACACCCCTCCCACCCTCTCTATCCTCCATATCCCTACCCCCCTACAACCCCCCGCCCCCCCCCCGCCCTCCTCCACCCGCCCACCCCAGCGTGTCCCATTAGCCTAGGAGGAACCAAACGTTACGCGCCTCTGCGGCGGCTTGCCGCACGGCGCGTCGGTTGTCGTCTAGGGGTGTCCTCAATCGGCGCGTCACCTGGAGAGAGTTAGAGTGGGGGGGGGGGGGAGGAGGGGGTGGGGGCGTACCCATTTGTTGCTTGCCTTAGTTATTTGACCATTGATGTTTCGAAACGGAGGGGGGGGGGGGGGCGGGGAAGTGGGGGGGGGGGGGAGGGAAGGGGAGAGACAGACAGACAGAGAAAGAGAGAGGCAGAGAGGGAGAAAAGGAGAAATAGATAAAAGGAAGAGAGAAAGTATTGAAACTGAAAGTTAAAGCGACGGTCTAAATTTCAAGTACTAATAGGTAGTACCATGTGAAAAAAGAGGACAGACGGTGATTTCCCTTACAACCCACACGCACGGTCCTCGCAGCAGCAGCAGCAGAGCGAGAAACACGACGATGCACATCGAAGTATAGCTTGGTCATTTGACCCAAAACGGGAAATTTGTGAGTGATCAGACATCTGGCACAGACTCTACAATCGCGCCAAGTCACTGTAGCTTAGCTTTTTTTTCCACCTCAATCACCACCCGCTCACGTGCGTACAATAGTATCTGCAGAAAGAGAGCACCTCAACAAAACAAGGCCAGACCGTAAACGTAGAACAAAAGAGGAAGAACTCGAACGAAAACAAAGAGACAAATGAAAAACACAACAGGAACACAAGACGAAAAAACAGCAAATAATAAAGCAATCCCCCCGAAATATAACAAAGACCGAAAAAAAAAAAAAGAGTCCGCGTTCTGCGGACGTTACCCCGCTTTTACATCAACATCAGTGAACCCCGCCCCCTCGCCACCTGCACACCCATTCACCCACCCACCCACCCACCCACCTGCGTCTTAAAGGGGTGCAGGCGCGAGTAAGGCAGCGCCGTCAAGCCCATCAGGCACTGCACCGCCCTGAAGCGCTCCACCGCGCCCACCCCGACCCCCAAACCCCCCTCGTCGTACGGCACGGGCTTCTCCCTTCGACGACCTTCACCACCGCCACCGCTACCGCTGCTACTGCGGCTACCACCTCGACCCTCCGCCAAGGACAGCAGCAGCGGTATCACCGAAGACATGTGCTGGCCGAAGGCGGCGAGGAAATCCCGCGACAGCACCTGGTAGCATCGGCCAGCGCCGTGGAGGCGGTGCCGGGGGGGGCACAGGGGGAGGGGGGGTGACTGTTTTCCGTCGAGGTATGGTCGTTACCAGCGTGGCGGGGGGGGGGGGGGGGTTGTGTCTCCAGACTTAGCTACCGTGGAAGGGGGGGGGGGAGGGGGGGGGGGTTATATGCCCAGACTTAAGTACCGTGGAAGGGGGGGGGGAGGGGTTGGAGGGGAGGGGAGTGGTTTTCGTCGAGGCTCGGTCGCCGCCATGTGGTCCCGAAAAATAAGCAGCGCAAGTTTGGCCCCCGCTTTTGCTCGCAGCATCGTTGGAACGCGGTAAACCTGTTGGGTTTCGACGGGCTTGATCTTGTCAAGGTCGGCCGGTCCTTCCTCTCCAACACCGATACAAACGCAATCTCCAACATCACTAAAAATACCAACACCACCAACACCACCACCAACACCTACCAGGTATCGAATAACACCAACAACATCATCATCCCCGCCACCGACACCATTGCCAGTATATCTGCCATCACCACCACCAACAACAACACCACTCTCTACCACTACAACTAGCAACACCACCAACGACATCAGCGACTCTGCAGGCCTTCTCTTCCCCCCCCCCCCCCCCCTCTCCTCCTCCCCCCTCTCGACGGCCTCCGCTACCTGAAACGTCTCCAGTGCCGCCGCCTGAAGCGGCGGGTACTCCGAGCCCAAGGCCTGCACAAGCGCCACCACGACAGCTTCCAGCTCCTGCGACATCGCCTCCGGAGGAACTCCCCTCGCCAGGTGAAGCAGCGCTAGCAATGCGGGGACGCGTTTGTTCGCTCCCCTCCCTGTAGACGCGTCCTTGGTCCCTGCTCTTCCCCCTCCGTCGCTGCTGTTGTTGTTGCTGCTGTTGCCGAGTCGGGTGGAAAAGTCTTGCACCGAATCGTCGTCCGATTCGGTAGCATTTTCTTCTGGGATGGTTCGGGTGCCGGTTGCTCCGGCCGTCGACCCCCCTCCTGCCCCTCCCCTCGCCGCCGCCCTCGCCCCCCTAGCCGCGGCTAGCAGCTTGGGAAACGTCTGGCGAAAGACAAAATAGCGAGCGAAAAAAAAAAAACAATGCAGGGGAGGCGCGCAGGAATCGTGCCGGGTAGTGGTGTATTGAATCGTATCGTACCGTACTATGTCGTACTATACCGTCCAACATGGTATGGTATCGTACCGTATCGTTCTGTATTTCATGGTAAGGTAGGCACGGTGTCAACCATCACACCCCACAATCAACATCAACATCAACACCCAACACTGAACACCAACATCCAAAGTCCACAACCAAAATCAACACCGACACCATAACACCCAACACGTAAGCCAACGCCGTAACCAATCCCAACAACACGATAACAAAAAACTCAACAAACAAAATCAACAACACTAAAACCCAATACTACAATCAACACCGGAGCCAAAACTCAATAGACCGAAACCGAAAAACCCCAGCATACCCAAGACACCAAAATCTGACACCAAACCCAAACCCATTCTCCAACTTCCCGCTGCACCTGCACGAAAAACCGCTGCCTCCAGAGGGGGGACACCCTTGCCCCGCCCCCGCCCCGGCTACCGCTTCCGCCGCCTTCAGCGTCCGTCCTGAGGGCTTCCCCTCCTTCCCCGAGCACGACGCCGAACGCGGCCGAAGCGGCTAGGGCCCGGGCACTGTGCCGCCCCACCCTCGCCCCCGCCCGAGCCGCCTCCGACGAAACAATTGCGTCGTCGCCGTTAGCGTCGGTGATCTCGGCAGCGGTTTCTTTTAACGGAGCCCGTTCGTCTGATTCTGAAGTCTGACATTTATTTAGCGCGGAGGGGGAGGGGGGAGGAGGGGGGGGGGGGGGGGAAGGAGGGGATGGGCGGGAAGGGGGCAGAGGAGGGTGAGGGGGGTGAAGCGGGTAGGGCAAGGGGGGCTGTATCGAGGGATGGTGGCGGTTTTTCTTGGCATAGAGCCGGCCGCACGTTGTGTGGGGGGGGAGGGCGACAGCGCAGCTACTCGCTACTCATTTTCAACGGCTGCTAGACAGCAAACAAATCGCGGGGGGGGGGGGGGGGGGGGGCAAAGGGTAGTATTTTGACAACAAACACAACGCTTTATATTGAGACGCACACAGGTATCGGTAATTCACAACAATCCCGTCGTTGAACAAAACACGGGCAACAACAACGCAAAAAAACCCACCAGAAGCCCGCAGAGGATCCCCACCAACTCCGAACACTGCTGCCCCAGTCGCCCCCGCATCGCCACCGCCTTCACCGTCCACGCCAAGCACTGCACCGGCCCTACCCCATCCCCACCTCCACCTCCACCCCCATCTTTCCCCACCGCAGCTTCCACATCCATGGCGTCCGACGGCCTCGGCCCACCCCCGTCCTCGCTCCCCGGTGAAAGCGAAAACGCCTCTTTGAGGGCGTCCAACACCAGCGCTACCGCGGAGTCTAGCTCCTGCCCCGGCGCAAGCTTGTTCAGGACGGCGGCGAGGCACTGGCAGCAAGGCGCCACCGTCGCGCCACCGCCACCATCGCCACCACCACCATCACCGCCACGACCACCACCACCACTACCACCGTCGCCGCCGCCGCTACCACGACCACCGCCGGTCGTCAATCCCGTCGCTCCCTCGGCGAGCGCCGCGGCGAGTAGAGCGGGCACCGCCGCCGCCGCCGCGCCTCCCGGCCCCAGCGCCCCCGAGTCGGAACTCACGGCTCCCATCACCGCCGCCAGCGCCGGCAGAAGCCCCCGCTCGACGATGCCCCCGCCCCCACCACCAGCACCGCTACCGTTACCACCCCCACCACTGTTACCCCTAACGTTACCACTACCGCTGCTGCCGCCGCCGCCGCCACCACCACCACCACCAACTCTACCGCTACCGCTACTGCTGCCGCTCCCCATGGATGCTGCGGGCGGGAGGATGTCGGACAAGAGGGACGATAGGAGAGCGTCTTGATCGGCGGCCGGAGCGGCCAAGGTGCAGGTGCGCACCGCCGATACCACGGAGCCGAGAGCGTTCTGGCTCACGCCTGACCCCTGGCATCCCCCCCCCGCCACCATCGCCGCCGCTGCCGCTGCCGTCGGGGGTGGCGATGGAGATGACACTGATGGTGGTGCTAATGGTGATGATGATGGCGATGACATTTGTGATGATGACGAACGTGTTGACAAATCCAACGCAGCCAGAAGGAGCGGCAACCCCCACGGACCGCTGCAGCTCTTTTCCGCTTTTGTAGCCGCCGTGGATGCGGTAGTCGTGGCGGCCGTAGCGGCGGCGGCGGTCGCGGCTGGTGGTGGTGGCGGCGGTAACGATGGTGGTGCCTGACCCTGCACCTGCATCGGCTCCGACGTCGCCACATGCACCGGCACTTCCGCCGAAATTGGCACCGACACCGGAGCCCGCCCCGAATTTTGCACCGACTCTGGCGTTTGCCCCGTCTGTTGCGCCGGCATCTGCCCCGACATTTGCGCCGACGTCGGCACTGTCGCGATCGCGGGAGGGACGTCTCCACGAATGAAGGCGAGGAGTTCGGCGCCGTGGCCCCGCTTAACGCCCCGCTTGAGGGTTACGTCGAGCGCCGCCAAGGTCAGCTCGGAGGTGCGACCGGGAAGGAAGGTCGGCTTGCCGATGCCGGTAATTGTCCCGTTACCGGTAGTTGTGTTGTTGCCGACGGAAATTGAGGCTGTGGGGGGAAAAACATTAAACGTGGGGAGAGCGCGAACGAAATGGGAGGAGGAGGGATGCAAATTTAGCGGCGAGGGGGAGGGGTACTCACAACTCATTTCATTCACGACCGTAGTCGAACGACCACAGACCTTCGCATCCCTGCAATACAGGGACGGAGCACGTCGGGTTTTTACCGATCAGGCAAGATGTATAATAAGCGGCGAGGGGTGGGCTGGAGTGGAGTTAAGGAGAGAGGGAGGGAGGGAGGGAGGGAAGGAGGGAGGGAGGGAGGGAGGGAGGTAGGGAGGTAGGGAGGGAGGGAGGGAGGGAGGGAGGGAGGGAGGGAGGGAGGGAGGGAGGGAGGGAGGGAGGGAGGGAGGGAGGGAGGGAGAGGGTATGTTCGTCTAGTGTACGGTTGTAGTTCCGAGCGCAACCCAAACCGCATACTTCGTAAAGAACTATGGGAGACAGCGTGAGTCAAGAGACTTTGCCAGGCGCAGTCGGGTGGGGTCAGACCACGGCGGGTCAGTAAGGAAAAACATCTACTGCCTCCCCAATTTACCACCGGACCGTGATAATACCCCCGACCGACTCATTCTCCCTCCCCTCACCCCCCCTGCTCCGTCTCGGAAGGGGTGCGTGGTCATTGGCCAAATGACGAAGGCAGCAACAAAGGAGTACACCCCCCCCCCTTCAGTCTCCCTCTGTTCCATCTCCCAATGGGAAGATTCTTAGCCTGTTTTTGTGACCATGGGCTAATTTTTGGTGGGCATGCCTTTTTATGAGAACATCGTCATCATCATCACCATCATGATCGCCACCACACCATCTAATCTTCGAAATAAAATCAGGGCTCTTCCCGGGCCATGACCCGCTTCCCGCGGGGGTCGGGTTCAGGAGGTATTAGGATATATCACGGGTCAGCCTAAATCGGCCGGATCGGGTCGGGTCGGGTCGGGTCGGGAGATTGAAAAAAATCACGGGTCGGGCCAGGTCACCCTGATCCGACCCGACTCGACCCGGCCGGGCCCACGAGGTCTGATCTGAGCCGTGAAAAACGCGGGGAGGCATGCTAGAAAATACCGTGCCACCCAAGCTGGTGGTTGGGGTGAGGGGGAAAATCAGTGAAGGGCGCAGACGCCCATGTTCAGGTGAGGCAAGAAGTTATCGATTCTCAGAAGAATCCAACAGAGGATCACACATCGAACAGATCAGATAGATCAGATCAGATTCCCACGGTTCACGATCTGTAGCTCGTTGTTGCCGCGTGGAGCCGACTAATCTGTATGATCTGGCACACGTTTCCTGGGTTGGACCTGTACTATACAGATAGATCCTGCACAGCGTCTCACAACTGACAGCTCAAGATCTAGCTCATCTACAGATCGATCTCAGATAGATCATATCTACAGATAAGTCACATCCACAGATATATCATGATCTGCACGGAAGATAGATCACATTCTACAGATATATCATGATCTACATAGAAGATAGATCAGGATCTACTGATAGATCATGATCTATGTCTCCGACGCGTAGAGTATTCCCCACGCGTATTCTAACCACAGGGCGAGACACGGCTCTCAAGGGAAACAAACAGTAGCCCCCCCCCCCCCCCCCCTCCCCCCCGCACGCCACCGACGTCATCCCCACTAAATCCGCAACCTATTTTGCGGGAACATACTGCTGTAGCCATTAGAACCAAATGCGGGGTACAAACATAGGGAGATACCACTCTGTCCCGAAATATAAGCACCTCTTGGATTAAACATTTATACACAAAAGGCCATCATAGTCAGGGACAGAGTGATGACCTGTTTTTCGGGTCCATCTTGAGATCTGGTCACTATGGCCCCTCGTGACACCTTGGAAGTCATTTCGGGGACAAACTGCTGGGAGCTAGAGCGGGATAATATTTCGCGAGCAGCAAAAGGGCTGTTATAACCCCCCCAATAGGATGCAGTTAACCCTTCATGCGACTCGCCGGACACACCCACGGCGCTTCGCGCTTGGTGCAGGCAAGTCTGCCTGGTCGGTGAAAAACCCGACATGCTCCGTCCCGGCATTGTAGGGATGCGAGGATCTATGGTCATACGACTACGGCCATGCATGAGATCGAGTACATCTCTCCTATCGAGTACACCCCCCATCCCCCCCCCGCCTCCTGCCACCGACAGTATAAACCCGACTTGAACTCCAAGGGCAAAAAAAAGTGTGTACCCCCCTTCGCCTCTTAACGTAAACACGCGCCTCGAAGCACCATAAACCCACCGGCCAACATCGCCCGTTTTCTGGGGACGACCTCCTTGGAGTTACACCGGGATAATACTTGCAGCAACAAAAGTGTCAGAAGTCCCCTCGCCCGCCCCTCGCCCCCGCCACCGACAGTAGAAACCCGACTCGGGCTTCACGGGCGAAAGGCGTGTCACCCCCTCCCCCCGACACAAGCACGCCGCTCAAAGTCACCATGAACCCACCGGCTAACATCGTCGACACAGCCACTTCGAACACGCCCGGGATGTCGCTCAGCTCCACGAGAGACGACAGCGCGCGCTCCAAGCTGGCCATTCCCGACTTCATCTGCGCGCCATCATCACCGCCGCCACCACCGCCACCGCCGCTGCCGCTGCCGCCGTACGGCGACGGCCGCAGCAGTTGGAGTAGCGGAAGAGTCGCGGTCTGGATAACGATTGAAGCGTTCTCCTGCCGCCTCAACCCAATGGACCTTTTTTCAAGTCGACCGAAACGAAAAACAATTATTAAGCCGACAGAAAACAAACACACAACAAGCAACAAAAACGAAAAAAACACCCACGAGACGGCCAGTTACTCACTTTAGCACAAACAAAAAAGGCATCAACAACGGAATACCCGAAAGGCGGTCAAGTTACCCGCTTGAGCCAAAAAGCAAGCCAGCAAAACAAACAAATGAGCCAATACACAAAAACCTACCCCACCACCGCCCTCCCCGCCACCACCGCCATCCCAACCACCTGCCAACACCACCGCCACCAACACCACCATCACAATAGCCCTCCCCCTACTATACACATATATACATAGGTTGGGTTGGAGTCGGTTGGCAACGACACTGTAAAACATGCCGCTCACTACGTGAGCTAGACAACCAGGGTACCGTTTTCACTACGTGAGCTAGACAACCAGGGTACCGTTTTTTTTTTTTTCGGTTGCCCACAGCTGGTCGTCGAGTTAAATCATTTGTGCGAGGTAAATAACCTTTACTCCGCACAAGGGGAATGATCGTATCACGCAGTGTTCATGGTAAGGCACCCCAAGAGGCAGTTTCATAGTACTCCCATTGCTGTCTCTGGAAGTGGCTACACCGGAAATTAAATCAACTCATTGAAGCTGTCATCCATACGCAAGTCCGCCTCACAGGCGAGCGGTTCTCTTATTAATAGTAGGATGCAGCTCACCCTTCATGCGACTCGCCGGACACCTCACGGCGCTTCGCGCTTGGTGCAAGCAACGTCTGCCTGGTCGGTGAAAACCCGACATGCTCCGTCCCGGCATTGTAGGGATGCGAGGGTCTATGGTCATACGACTACGGCCATGCATGAGATCGAATACATCTCTCCTATCGAGAGTACACCCCCTCCCCCGCGCGTCGCACGAGTATGCTGGGTGCGACGGGATCTCGAGCGACGGCACTCTCTGCGCAATCGGTTCCACGGTATACACGTTAAGGTGAAAAGCGTCAGGCCTGTGAGCTGGCTAGTTTGCTTCGGCCACGGGCCTCGTTCCTGATACCTTTCGACGCCGGCCTGCGACTCGAGCGTGGCGAGCGTAACTACTAGCTGCTCGCGGTCTCCACTCGCTCCCCATTTTTATTGGGGGACTGGACGTGAGGTTTCCACAAACAACAAATAGTCACACACCATCTACCCCCCCCCCTTCCCCCCCCCCTCCCCCCTCCCCCAGCGCTCCCACCAGCCTCCCTCTCACCTCAACGCCGCGAGCACAGCGCATGCCACCGTACCCTCCTCGGCACCCCCTTCCCCTTCCCCCCCCGTTCCTTCCCCCCCTCCACCCCCTTGAACTCCACCGCCCCCCCCCCAAGATTTGGGCGCAACCAAAACCGCCACCAGCTTGCCCACGACAAGCTTAACATCGCCCTCCCCCACTAGTGCCACGGGGGGGCGGGTGATCATGTCGCTCAGGCCTTGCGCGGCAACGCAAATGGAGGCCGTCAAGGCGGAGGATGATGAACGCACGGGGTTCCTGACAATATGGGGTAGGGGTGGAGAAAAGCATCGGGATTGGGATGGGGGGGGGAAATGGGAGGGGGGGGGAAAGGTGAATAGCATTGGGGTTAGGGTGTTAATATAAATAGGGTTCAGCGCGCGGGGAGGGAGGGGGGGGGATGTACTCAATAGAAGAGGTGCACTCGATCTCATGCATGGCCGTAGTCGTATGACCATAGACCCTCGCATGCCTACAATGCCGGGACGGAGCATGTCGGGTTTTCACCGACCAGGCAGGCATTGCTTGCACCAGGGGGGGGGGGGGGGGGGGGTATACTCATGGGGGGAGGGGAGGGGGTAGGAAACGGAAAAGGAGGGGGGGAGGGACGGAGGGGGGGGGGGGGGGATAAAGTTAACCCTTTAGGACTGCAGTCCCGTTTTGGAGGACAAACCAGTCAAATCCCAAGTAGTTTGTCCCCAAAACGGGGCTTCAGTCCTAAAAGCTTCGACAGGGATAGAGTTTTTCGATTAAAAAAAAAGTCCTGACGAGGGGGACGACCCAATAAGGCATGGTATGCCTTACCGCTACCCCATATGGCATGCCATAGCGCTATCCAACACACCATGCCTTGAGGCTAACCAACAAAGCATATGCCTTAGAGCTACCCAAAACGACAGCCTTTTCGTTGGAAGCTCCGTGCGTGTGTGCTTTGACAACATGTACCCGTTCTACTACCTAGCCGATGGGATTGGTTGCGTCACCGGGGCTTGGCACTGCCATGGCTCCTCAAAAGTCAGGTTGGGGGGGTGGTGAGGCCATCAAGCTTCTCGAGTGAGGAAGCCTCGGAAAATCCTCAGAATATTACGGGTGCACCCCTAGACCGTGGCATTGAGTTGGGGTGAGGGTGTAGGCGTAAGGGCTGCGGACAGCACTGCGAATCCTGGCATAGGGTTGGAAGCAAGGCTGGGGAGTAGGGTAAGGGTGCGCGGTAAAGGCTAGTGGGAAGAGCTGAGGGGTAGCTCTGTGGAGACGAGGCGTACGGCGCGGGTTACCGGTTGGGATGAGATTTGGCGGCAAGAGAAGGGGAAGGGGGTAGTATAGTAGCCCCACAAACCGTTGCCTCCCCGGCCGTACACAAACGCCTCCCCCCTCCCCCCCTCCCCCCCTCCCCCCCTTCTCCTTTTCGATGTTGGCATCAATTTGCAAAACAGTCCGCATCACAGACGGTTCTTAGCAGGGATGCAGCACAACCTTCGCGTGACTAACCGAACGCCTAACGGCGCTCCGCGCCTGGTGCAAGCAACACCGCCTGCCTTGTCAGTGACGAACCCGACGAGCTCTCCGTCCCGGGATTGTGGGAATGCGAGGGTCTATGGTCAGACGACTACAGCCATGCTGACATGAGTACACCCTTCCCTCCACCCCTCCCCGCGCCCCCCCCCCCCCCTCATACGACTACGGCCATGCATGAGATCGGGTGCATCTCGCCCATCGAGTACACCCCCCCCCTTCCCGTCCACCACCCATATGCAAGTCCGCCTCACAAAACGGTTCTTAGTAGGATGCAGCTCACCCCCTTCATGCGACTCGCCGGGCACCTCACGGCGCTTCGCGCTTGGTGCAAGCAATGTCTGCCTGGTCGGTGAAAACCCCGGCATGCTCCGTCCCGGCATTGTAGGGATGCGAGGGCCTATGGTCATACGACTACGGCCATGCATGAGATCGAGTGCATCTCTCCTATCGAGTACCCCCCACCCCCCCCCCCCCTCCACCCCCTCCCCCCGCCCCCCTCCCCTCTCTAAAAAAAAAGCAACCCCCCCCCCGTGTTGGCGTTTCTATCGCCTCACCTTCCCCCCACCGCCATCGCCGCCCCCTCTTCCGGATGAAGCGACACGCCGTGCTCGCCGAGCGCAGCCGTAAGCTCCGTCAGCAAGGGGGCCACGAAGGGTTCCAGAGGAACGCCTCCTCGACTCCAAAAAAGTCAACCTTAAGGTGGGGTGACGGTCAGGGTTAGGGTAAGAGTTGAGGTTGGGAAGGCGGGGGTGGAAAGGGGTGGGGGTGGGAGTGGAGGGAGTGAGGGGCGGGGGCGTACTCATTATCATGCACGGCCGTAGTCGTATGACCAAAGACCCTCGGATCCCTACAACGCCGGGACGGAGCACGTCGGGGTTTCAACGACCAGGCAGACATTGCTTGCACCGAGCGCGAAGCGCCGTGAGGTGTCGGGCGAGTCGCATGAAGGGTGAGCTACATCCTACTAAGAACCGCTTTTGAAGCGGATTTTCTCGAATATAGATGACAGCGTCAGTGAATTGGAGGGGGGGGGAAGGGGGGAGGGGGGTGATGTACTCATTATCATGCATGGCCGTAGTCGTATGGTCATAGACCCTCGCATCTCTGGGGGGGGGAGGGAGGGAGAGAGGAAGGGGGGGTGGGAGGAGGGAAGGGGAAGGTAGAACGGGGGGTGGGGATGAGGGCGGCGGTTTTTGCTAGTAAGTCTAGGCTACGGTAACTTTAGCGTAGTGGAGGGTCGTTCGGGCTTGTACTCGTCCGCTCACGACACCCCACATATATCAGACTCCCTAACACGCAAAAATCGTGCACGATGAAGCGCAAAGATAAGGCACGAGGCACCACGGCCTGGGGCCTGAGGGTAAGGATGAGGGCACGAGGACACGGGAGGGGGGGGGGAGAGAATGAGAGAGGAGAAGCAGTAGCAGCAGCAGCACTAGCAGCAGCACTAGCAGCAGCACTACTGATAGCAGAAGCAGCAGCACGATGCATTTGCGGTCTACTGACAAGCAACCGCCTCCGTTTATCACCCCTTGGGGGGGGGGGGGGGAGGGAGGTGGGGGGGGATGAGAAGGGAGGGAGGAAGAGGCAGTGAGAGGGAAGAAAAGACGCAAGGGAAAGTGGAACGGGGGCAGGGATTTTCTGCTCTCATCCCAGCCCCGATTCCACATTCCCCTTTCCTCCTTTCGTCCCCTTCCTCTGCCCCGCCCTCCCCCCCCCCCTCTCTCCCTCCCTCCCACCCTCCTGCCCCCCCGCTCCCGCTCCGTCCCTCTGTCGTTTAGGATTTCTCCGCCACCCCTCCACCCCGTTCCCCCTTCCTTTTCCCTCTTTTCTTCCGCTCCCCCCCCGCCCCCTCCCTCCCCCTATCACCCCCCCCCCCCCCCCTTCCCCCCATGTCTCCCTCCCACCCCTCATCTCCTCGTCCGTCCGCTCGAGATTTTCCGCCCTCACTCCCACCCCCGTTCTACCTTCCCTTTCCCTCTCTCTGCCCCCACCCTCCCGCTCTATCCTCCTCTCTCCCTCCCTCCCTCCCCTCCCTCCCTCCCTCGACTCCTCCCTCCTTCCCTCTCTCCCCCCCTCCCTACCCCCCCCGCCCTCCTCCCTCCCTCAACCCCTCAGCTCACCGACTGGAAGCCGTAAACCCGTACCTTATCGTCGACAACAGCCACGAGCCCGCCAACGCTCCCAACCTTGCCCCTTGCGCGTCTTCCAGCGCGTCTGCTGCCGCCACCGCCGCCGCCGCCGCCGCCTCCGCCGCCCCATCCCCTCCCCCCCCGATTCTCCCGCCCCCCCATCAGATGGGCTAACCGCGAGTGCAACGGCTTCCTCTCTGCCGCGGGCTGCGCAGTAGCTTGCGCGCGGGCTGTGAGAAGCGCGGCACCGCCATCGCTTAGCGCCGACCTAAGACCTAGGGCCGACGAAGCCGCGAGGGCCTGGGAAGGGCGCATGCGCGGTCAGGGGGGGGGGGGGGTTGGGGGGGGATGGGGGGTACTCGATAGGAGAGATGTCCTCGATTTCATGCATGGCCGTAGTCGTATGACCATAGACCCTCGCATCCCTACAATGCCGGGATGGAGCACGTCGGGTTTTCACCGACCAGGCAGACAATGATTGCTTGCACCAAGCGCGAAGCGCTGTGAGGTGTCCGGCGAGTCCCATGAAGGGTGAGCTGCATCCTACTGAGAACCGTTTGTGAGGCGGACTTGCATGTGGATGACAGTTTCAATGAGTTAATTTCATGTTCGGTGTAGCCACTTCCAGAGACAGCAATGGGAATACTATACAACTGCCTCTTGGGTACCTTACCATGAACACTGCGTGATACGACCACTTCCCTTGTGCGGAGTAAAGGTTCTATACCTCGCACAAATGATCTAACTCGACGACCAGCTGTGGGCAACCGCCCAAAAAAAAAAGAAAAAAAAAACGGTACCCTGGTTGTCTAGCTCACGTAGTGAGCGGCATGTTTTACAGTGTCGTTGCCAACCGACGCCAACGCAACCTATATATAATAGGGGGGGGGGTCATAAAAACTCTTTGATTTTAGAAAGGGTTACACCCCCCCTCGCCCAAAAACATCAGGACAAAAGCTGTTTCGTAGCCTCCTAAGTACAACATTACAAACAACATGACCCCCCCCCCCCCCCCCTACCCCCCAACCCGGCTCTTCCTCAGACCCACAATATCACCTGCAAAACCTTGGCGGACCCTCGTCCGAGCACGGAGCAAGGTTCATCCCCCGCCACCTCCCCTACCGCCCCCTCCAGCAAAGGCTTCGCCAGGATCCTCCACTCGGAACAAGCCTCGCCAAGTCCTGCGAACTCCGCATAGGAGGCGGTTTCACGCACCACCTCCATGAGGGATACGAGGGCCAGACTGGCCAGCTCGGGATCGGCCCCGTGAACCGCCTGCAGCGGAGCGCGGGTGGGGGGTGGGGTAAGGTGATCGGTAAAGGGGAGAGTGGGGGTGGGGTGGAGGTGGGGGGCAGGAGTTAGGGTGGGGTGTACCTATGTCATGCATGGCCAAAGTGTGTGGGGGGTGCTCATGCCATTGCTTCCCTTAGTCCTTTTACCATTGACCACGCAACCCTTTCGAGACGGAAAACACCCCACACGCCTATTAATAGTGTATGTAACAGATCATAGAACACTACCAGGAAGAAAATACTCTACTTGCATAAAAGCCAACACAAACGAAAAAAACACACACACACCTGGAAGGGTTGAAGGTCAAACGACCAACGCAAGCAACGCATTATTACGACCCCCCACCCCCCACTCCTATCGAGTACACCCCCCCCCCCCCCCAACCCCAGTTTTTCGTAAGGTGCAGCTCACCGTTCATGCGACTCGTCCACACCTCACGCTTCGCTTCGCGCTTGGTGCAAGCAAGCAATGTCTGTCTTGTCGGTGAAAAAATGGGACGAGCTCCGTCCCGGCATTGTAGAGATGCGAGGGTCTATGATCATGCGACTACGGCCATGCGGTAATGAGTAACCCCCCCCCCCCTCAGCCCAGCCCCTACCCACCGCCAACCCAACAACCCCAACCTCGCGCTCTAACCTCTTCGAACATCGCTACTCCGATGGCGCGGAGGTGCATCCCCACCCCGACCGCGCCGAAGGCGCGCAATGCGGCGACGAGTGCTTTGAGAGACGCCTCCTTGGCGGTAGAAACCTCCGACGACAGCTTATCCAGGAGCATGGGCAGTACGTGGCGCGCCATGCCTGGCGAGCCGACGAGGACGCCCTCCAGACCTTTCGGTTACAGAGCGAAAACAAACATCAGAGAAAAACCCGGTTGTGCGCACGATCGAAGCATTACCTACACACGGCTTGTGAAAATACGAGGTTCGACGCGAATACATGAGATACGAGTCTCGACCAAATACGCACAGCTTGCAAAACACGAGGTTCGACGAAATAAAAATACTCTTCATCTCGCGGCTGACGTTCACTTCCAGCTATTTTACAAAAACGTCACCTGTGGGTTCGACCGACTTGAAATGGTTCATACATTGATTGTCGACTCTTGAAAAAAAAGGTGCGCGGTAAGCCGGGCGCGCTTGTTCTACAACCAGGTATCCCATCTACCACAACAAGAGGTGGTTTCGTTGCATTCGAGTTGCATGCGGCGTAGCAGTTGACGCCTGGTGCTCAGCATCCCAAGTTGCATGGTTCTACACATAAGCCGCTCGCGCGTGTTCTACGTTCGTTCGGTGACTCCCTTCGGTGCTACGTACCAAGGTGAATTTTCACCAGCAAATGACGCGAGTTTGAGTTTTCTACCCAAGACAGCGCGAAACAAAATAAGGGCTTCCATTTAAATGGAGGCGTTTTTATTTGCCTGGGATGGAACACTATCTTCCTCCTCGGATTCATGAAGCGTCACCAACGCACACAAGTCGGCGACAGCTAAAAATATCCCGTTTCGGAAGTTCCAATCTAGCGAAACCTTTATTTTAAACCAGGTAGTTTGTAGGATGTTGTAATGTGCTTGTTTGACCATCGTAAATAAAGCAAGGTGCAGAGTATAGAAGCAACGAGCGGGTTCTCGTACAGACGGCCCTGTACAGAGTATTGCGTGCCCACCTTGAACGGATCCTCGGTTTTGATATTTCACGGCAGATAGATCAGATAGATCCCTCGACTGTATGATATGTATGATCTACAGTAGGGCATGTTTCCTGCGTTGGCTCTGTACT
This sequence comes from Nereocystis luetkeana, assembly GCA_031213475.1. NCBI lineage: Eukaryota > Phaeophyceae > Laminariales > Laminariaceae > Nereocystis > Nereocystis luetkeana. The sequence continues at coordinate 4,483,413 of JARUPZ010000020.1, forward strand.
GTACAGATAGATGGATCCTGCCATCACCTCAGATCGGCAGGTTATAATCTATCTGATATACAGATAGATCATGATATATTTTTTCGACGTGTGGAGTGCTATGATCTATCTGGTATACAGATATATCATGATAAACCTGTCCGATGTGTGGAGTACTATGATCTATCTGATACACAGATAAGTCGTGATCTATATGCCCCTGTGGAGTACCGTGATCTACCTGATGTACAGATAGATCGTCACATACCTGTCCGACGTGTGGAGTACCATGATCTACTTGTTGTACAGATAGGTCATCACATACCTGTCCGACGTGTGGAGTACTATGATATATCTGATATACAGATAGGTCACGATTTATATGCCCGTGTGGAGTACTGTGACCTACCACATATACAGATAGACCATCATATACCTGTCCGACGTGTGGAGTACTCTGATCTATCTGGTATACATGTAGGTCATGATATATCTGTCCGATGTGTGGAATACCATGATCTACCTGATATACAGCTAGATCATCATACACCTGTCCGATGTGTGGAGTACCATGATCTACCTGATATACAGATAGATCATCATGTATCAATTACGACGTGTGGAGCACTACAGTACGATCTATCTGATATATAGATAGGTCACGATTTATATGTCCGTGTGGAGTACTGTGACCTACCACATATACAGATAGACCATCATATATACCTGTCCGACGTGTGGAGTACTCTGATCTATCTGATATACAGATATAGAACCACTAACTTAGGTCTCACTCTCTGAGCGTGCTCGGTTGGTACACCCCTGGCCTCTCAGAGCTCCCACTTCGAAACCGCTTCCCTTCATTTCTTGCCGGACCTTTCCAGCGGTTCTTTAGTTTCTCCCTTCTCTTGGCACTCTCGGTGCTTTCTCCCTTTTTTCTTCCTTCGTTTCGTGTGCGTGCGTGTACTCCGAGTACGGCACCGCGGATGGGCCCGGCGCCGTCGCGGGTGTCAGCGGGTGTTGGCGGGTAGAGGGGGGGTTGCAAGGAGCGCGGTCGCCGCTTTCGTGCCTAGGCGTCGCGTGTGCCTCGAGACACGAGGGATGCATAAATGGGCTTTGTCTGGCTTCCATTTGTGATTTTTGATAGGGTAGGTACGAGGTATAAGGGTCGTTCGGCATTGCAAGATAAAATTTCAAGCGGTGCTTATTTTTGCGACCGGACTGAAAATCACAGAGGGAGGTACCCAGTCTGAATAACAACATTGTCGAGCTGGCGAACGACGGCCACAGTGAGCACCGGGCTTAACGCGAGGCGGGCGACGGGGCTCACTGTGGCAGAGAGTAAGGAAAGCTTTACCCGGACCGAATCGGTGACGAGGTGGTCGCGAGAGGGGCGGGCGGCGTACGAGGTTGAGAGAGAAGCTCTGTTGCAGTACGTTTTTTGTTTTGTTTTTTGACCGGTGCAAGGTGTTCCAATCAGACAGAAACGTATTTCATGAGGGGACGGGGATTTTTTTTCTTTCCAATTTTCTCCTTTTTATTTTCATTGTTTTTGCGGTGCTGATGTGCCGTGCTGTGCTTTCTCTTTCGTACTTCAGCAAGCACGCCAAAAGAGGAAAAGGATTACCCTACCTCGGGTATGTACGTACGTGCGGCATGTGAGCGAGCGCAGAGGGACACGTACGTCCGGCAACCGCCCGCGACGCGAAGCGTATATGGCGTCCGAGCTGTTTTCTCCTGAAGCATGGCGGCGGGACTCTTGGCATTATCAAGTCGCCAGTTTGCGACTACGATCGATCATAAAAAAAACTATATTCAATCATGGACCTCTGTCCACTTTGCATAGTAATTTGGTGTATTTTTCCTTCCTGAGCGAGCGTAGCGGGCGGCGTAGGCCGCCCGCGGAACGAAGCACCTTGTATTACTTACCGTGTACGAACCACTATGGGCGAAAATGCACAGGACCCCACAATTCATGAAGCACCTGGCCCGACGAGCGACCGCTGTCCAGTTGTCCAGCTGCGAGCAACAGCTCTGTCTGTTCGCGTGTTTTACCAGTCTGCCAGCACCATTCCGTGCGGTATCCGCTTGGTACTCCCACAAGCCGCGATCAACCAAACAATGCCGGCTGCTGCTGTCAAAGTGACCTACGTACTACTAATACGTACTCAGCAAAAAGAACATGAACGAATAGCGCCTGATTCTCTGTACAACAACAAACTGCGAGTTATTATCCTATCGGTTCCCGATCCCTAATGATATTTTCCTTTTATCTTCCTGTTGACGCCTAGAAGGTCCTAACACTATCCCCCAGCGAGGTAGCACGCTTGATAACCCCCCCCCCCCCCCCCCTCCCTCCGAGGATTAACTCATGGAAGCTGTCATCCATATCCAAGTCCGCCTCACGAGCGGTTTTCAGTAGGATGCAACCCACCCTTCATGCGGCTCGCCGAAACACCTCACGTTGCGCTTTGCGCTTAGTGCAAGCAATCAATGTCTTGCCTGGTCGGTGAAAACCCGACATGCTCCGTCCCGGCATTGTAGGGATGCGAGGGTCTACGGCCATACGACTACGGCCATGCATGATATCGAGTACGTCTCTCCTATCGAGTACACCCCCTTCCCCCTTCCCCCTTTCCCACCTCGGAGGACGAATTTCGAACCTGTTTTTTTTTTCAACATTGGGGAAGGGTGTAAACGCCGAGAGCGACTCTTCTTCTATGGTGGGAAAACATATCGACAAGGTCTTTTAAAAAAAATATTTGTTGCGTATGCATCTCCCCCCTGGGTTTTGATAAGCTCGGCTGGAAAATTGGTTGCAGGGGGGGGGGGGGGGGGTGATATAACTTCACCGGTATGTTAAGGTATATACAGGCCTCCTGCCACCGCGCCCACCTGTTTTCAGCGCGTCTGGGCTGATGTTGTAGGGGTCGTTGGGGGGAGGCGTGAAAGTGACGGGAAAGTAGCAAGCAGTTGCGTCGAATACCGCCTCGCAGGTCTCCTCCAACGCCGCCGCTTCGAACCCCAGCTGGGCCTGTCGGAGGGCTGCGAGCCCCACAATGAGGCACCTGTAATAGTTGGAAGCCAAAAGCGAGATTTTGTTCGGTGAAAGCGAAAATGCGTACCAGTTAGCCCCCCCCTAGAAAGAGGATGGGACTAGAATGCCAAAATGACTCAAAAATATACCATCCTAATTGTTTACTTGGAAGTGAAAAAAGCAACATACAAAAAAAAGAAAAAGCACTGGAGCAGTAAAAGTGAAATAAGAAAAAAAACCGAAAAAAAACAACCACAGCACAGAACCGGCATCGGCCATACGTATACCAGGTAGAGAAGGACGACAACGATGACGGTAGCAGCAGCAGCAGCAGCAGCAGCAGCAGCGACGGCAACCACAGCCACAAGAGCAACAACAACGCCATCACCACCGACACCACCACCGACACCACCACCACCATCCCCACCGACACCATCACCGACACCCCCACCGACACCCCCACCGCCATCACCACCGACACCACCACCGACACCCCCACAAAAATAAAAGTGTACCAGGTACACCGTTTTCACCCAACTATCAATATCTGCCTACAGTAGGTACCTGGTACACAAATATCACACAGCAGCAGTCAGTACCTCGGGTCCTTCTCCCCTTCCAGCGCCTGCACCAGGCCAGTAACGAAAACCTTCCCCATCCCCGTAGATATCGCCTCTGTGAAACCCTTAGACGTCACCAGGGCGCGGAGGACGGTCAAGGCGGCCTGCGTTTGCGTGTTGGAGAGGCACAAGACAGGCAGAAGGGGTTGGGGGGAGGGGGACTCAATTGTCATGCATGGCCAAAGAGTGGGGGGGGGGTGTACTCAATATCATGTACCTGGTATAGCCGTAGTCGTATGGCCAGACCCTCCCATCCCTACGAGGGGGGGGGGGGGGCGTACTCAGTTGTTGCTTGCCTTAGTCATGCGACCATTGACCTCGCATATCTTTCGAAGGGGAGCAGGCAAGGGGGGGGGGGAGTCTACTCAACATCATGCATGGCCTTAGTCGTATGACCATAGACCCTCCAACCCCTACAAGGAGGGGGGGGGCGTACTCAGTTGTTCCTTGCTTTAGTCCTTCGACCATTGATCACGCACTCCTTTGGGAGGAGGAGGAGGAGGGGGGGGGGGGGGGGGGGGTGTACTCGTTATCATGGTAGGGGGGTTAGTATATACATGCGCATACAGGTATATACACCGGTAGGTAATAGCGGGGGAGAGAGGGGAGGCTGTATAGGGGGGAGGGGAAAGGTAGACATTTCCTGTAGACTACAACAGTTAGGTGGAGGGAGAAAAACAGGGACGGTATGGGGTAAGGGGAAGGAGAGTCTGTTGGCGGGGTGCATACAAACTTACACAGAGGGAGATGCGGGCAGGTATTATCCAGAGGGGGGAGAGTAGGGGGCACTGAAGAGATGGCGCCGTGGTGTGCATGTGTATGAGGGAGGGTCGGGCGTGGAGAGTAAGAGAAGGGATATTTACGGGCAAGGACAGCGGTGGCTCGGCTTGCTATGGTTGGTGGGGGAAAAAAAAGCACGACCTTCGATCGAAGGGCTCCCCACACGAATGAGCAGGCGTCACCCCCTTCCCGTCTTTCTTCTCACCTGGCGTATGCTCTGCGCAAGGGCGGGCAGATGGAGCTCCTCGAACACGGCTCTCGCGATAACCCCCGCGCTCCCCCCCCCCCCCTCCCCCCCCCCGTCCTCTCCTCCCCTTCCCCTCTACCCCCTCCTTCAACGCCTTCCTCGCTCTGGTTCACCCCTCCTCCTCCGTCGACAGCAGCAGCAGCAGCAGCATCACCAGCAGAAGCGGGTGTCGTAGTAGCGTCAGCGTCTACTAAGGCCGGCTCATGGTTCTTGAGCAGGCCCGATAATGCTTTCAGCGACGGCACCACCTGGCCGATCGGTAGACGGGAAAAAAAACAGCCGGATGTTTATGAAGAGGAGTGCTTACTATGTCAGCGGCTTTCGAGGAAGAAACGGGGGGGGGGGGGTCAGGAAGGGGGGGATGGGTGGGGGTGAGGTGAAGGGGGGGGGGCTGGGGGGGGAGGGGGAGCGGGGGGAGGCGAGGGGGGAGTGGGGGCCGGGGTGGGTGTTCTCCTTGGATTACCGTAGCCACGACGTTCCCCTAGCCCTCGATCAGGGATGTCCTGCTGTGAAAAGCAGCAGTATATACATAATACGCGCGGGTGTCGGCAGAAATACTGAGGCATGAAGGTTAGCCGTTGCGTTGAAGGCCGTCTTCGATGCGTTGGGTGTTTTCGGTTCATGCTATCACCAATCACATCACGGGGGGGGGGGGGGGTAATGTTGTAATCAGAACCCACGATGGACCCAAAAGGCCAAGTGTCCCCCCACGGTTACACACCATATTAGGTTGTGAAGACTGTACTCCTCCTTAACAATAGACGATGCCATTTTTTCGTTCGTTCGGTAGCAGGCAAGCAACACACAAAGCACAACACGCAACACACAACACACAACACACAATACAACAACACACAGCACAGACAAAACACAACACACAGCACACAGACCACAACACACAATACACAACACACAATACACACAACATACAACACACAAGCCACAACACACAATACACAATACACAACACACAGGGCGCCGGAGGGGGGGGGTTGAGGGAGACAAAAAAAAGAAACGCTTACCGACGGATAGTCTCCCAAGCGCGACGAAAAAAACGCGGCGAAACGCGAAGCGGATGCTCCGGTGAGGGGAAGCGTCGGAAGCCGCACCAGCAGCTCGGCAAGCAGTAGTGTCGACCGCTCCCGAACCTTCTCTCGAGTTTGCGGAGAGGGGAGGGAGGTTGCGCAGGGGGGAGAAGTGAGAAGAGAGAAGGGTGCAAGCAAAAGGGTTGACAAGGCAAAGGCAAGGCAAGGCAAGGCGAGGCAGGGCAAGGCGAGGCGAGGCAAGACCAGGTAAGGCAAGGGCAGGCAAGGCAAGGCAAGGCAAGGCGAGGCAAGGCGAGGCAAGGCAAGGCAAGGCAGGGCAAGGCAGGGCAAGGCAAGGCAAGGCAAGGCAAGGCAAGGCAAGGCAAGGCAAGGCAAGGCAAGGCAAGGCAAGGCAAGGCAAGGCAAGGCAAGGCAAGGCAAGGCAAGGCAAGGCAAGGCAAGGCAAGGCAAGGCAAGGCGAGGCAAGGCAAGGCAAGGCAAGGCAACGCGAGGCACGGCACGGCAAGGCACGGCACGGCAAGGCACGGCACGGCAAGGCACGGCAAGGCCACGCAGCGACCCACAAAGAGGACGGAAAATAGCAAACAACAGCAAACCCCCAACCGGCAAAGCCAAACAACAAGGCAAACACCAAAAGCAACAAAAAAAAATACGAACCAAAACACCAAGCCCGAACAGCATTATACACAGCCAACACGACACACACACAGAACAACAAAGCCGCACGTAGAAACGAGACCAACGACAAGTCATCGCACCCACCACTCCTCAAAACCACACCCTGTCACCGATAGACACCGCGAGCGAAGGCACCACGAAACCTCTTGATGACGCGCGCTATTACTCAGGATAGGGGAAGCAATTTTAGCCCAAAAATAACGTAGCACCTACGGGGCCCCTCGGCAGAGGAAGTACAGCAGTGGTGTACTACTCCGGCAGCGAATATAAGCCGCGTTTCAAATCTGATATTGCTACTACGGGGGACCATATTAAATAGGACCTACGGTACACACAAAAACCTATATATTTCATTATCTACCAGGTATGCCCTATTTACTATGGTCCCCGGTAATATTACACGGAGAGTGTATGCCCAGCCAGGGCGGTACCCATCTTAACCCTTTAGGACCCCAGTCCCGTTTTGGGGACAAACTACTTATGTTTAGAGAGGCGTTCTACGATAGAGGTTCACCCTAAATTTTCTGAGGCTCCTCACTTAAGGAGCTCCGTACCTCATCCGAAAACCGACTTCAGCAGCAAAAGTCAAAATGCATCGCGGCGAATAATCCCATGGCCCGAGTCTACAAAACGTTTTTTTCAAAATCAAGATTGACATTCCGACAATTTGGTATCAAGGAACCCCGTCTTTCAGAAACAAAAGAGCGGAAATGTGCTACCTCTATCGTAGAACGGGTCTAGAGTGTTTTGTCCCCACACATGGGAGTGCGGTTCTAAAAGTTTACGACTACGGTAGGGACAAGACCAGGTAAATCGGCTCATGCCACGAGAAAATACCTACTTGGAATTAGCACGGGATCATTTTTTCAGCGGCAAAAAATCGTGACCCAATCCGAGGAACCAATCTCTGGCACAACGGTATGAGTTCAGGATTTGTTGGAGGACTTAACTCAGGAGTTAGAACGCACGAAGCGATCAGTCTGTTGAAGCCTAGCCTACCCTGCTATTACGGGGGACCACAGTAAATATGACCAAATATTGTTAGCAAAGATAGCTAAATATATGCCAGGTAGGTTTTTGTGTGTAGAGTAGGTCCTGTTTAATATGGTCCCCCGTGATAGGACACACACAGAGGGTTTGTACCAGGCCTCGCCGCATCACCGCCACCACGACGCCGTCCTCTCGCCGACCCGAGACAGGAGCTCGGTCAACTTCTATCCGAATATAAGACCCACCTTTTCGGGCTTATCACGGGGTGGTCTTCAAATGGGTATACCACGTGTACCCAACATCGTCGGAATACCATGTGACCTTAAGGTGGTTATGTAGCGCTAGCCACTGTCATTCAGTGGGCAAGTGGACAGTGCTATAATATCAACCCACAGAGCGCTGCAACATCATTCGTTACCGTACGCACATACCGCGAGTCGATGCGAGCAGACGGGGGAAGGAGAGGGCGGAAGCCTTCCCGCGATAGAAAATGCAAGGCAAGAACCGCAGAGGGGAGGAGGGGGGGGAAGAGCCTGCTTCGTACATGACCCCGGGTCTGACTTAAGGCGACATGAGAAGGAGAGAGAAGGCAAGTTCGAAGTTGAGATACGGGGTGGAAAAAAAAAATGAGGGAAAAAAACATAACAAAACAAACTACTGTTCTGTAGGCCTTGGGCTTGTCCATCAGCATTCCACGTTTACTTTTCCTGGAGGACAGGTTTTGGGGGAGGGAAACAGACTTCCTCAAGCGAGGAAGGAGCCTTCAAGAACATCGCACGGCGGGTAGGCGCACTACACCCCCTCCGTAGCGCGCGTCCGATGCGGGACTGATTTGTTCGTGGCTTGTGGCGCAAGCGTGCGGCTCACCTTAGCATCTGGGTTGGCGAGGTACTCCCCCATATGGTTCGTCACCAACCCCTCAAAAGCTCCGGGACCCGCCCGATGGATGTTGACCACCTTCACACGTATTATTAGACAGCAGTTAGCGGGAGCAAGGGTACGCTTCAGTTCAGTGGGAGTGGTGGTGGTCTCGTTGGTGGTGGTGTTGGTGGTGGTGGTGGTGGTAGCGGTGGCGGTAGTGGTGGGACGAATGCTTAGCTGCACGGTCAAAGCTGTAGTAGTATAGGGGCCCATTAAGGCCACGGCGGGAATCCCAGGCATCTGCTGTCGAGTAGGCGCGCGTAGGCCGTTTCTCCAAAATATTCAAACGATTATGACACGTACAGAGTGTACAGAGTGAGGGACTTGCAAACGAGACCCGTTGGAAAAAACAACAACTGAAAACTGTAGCGACTAAACAAGAATCCAGAGTGTTTAACAAACAACTGATTTTTTCCCTTTTGGGGGCCTGATAATACCTTATTACTGCACGGGAACGTTTCTTATTTTTCGCACCTTTTTTCGGGTACGTCAGCTTACTTTAGCACCTGGTACTTGAAGAGATGAGCCAGGAAACCAGCAAACTTTTGGTGCAAGCCGTTTTCTCATCGGTGATGTACCGATGGTAGCAGGGTCCGGCACGTTAAATTTAATAGTCAAGCGATTTAGCGAGTTTTTTGCGCCGTCATAGCTCGCGGCTTCGAGTTCACGAAAACATCTCGTGAGCCCACAACTGCTCTCCGGCGCACCGGACGCCCTCACACACTCTACAAGAAGAGAGCGCCTCGATTTCGCGGGCTGTGGTCGCTTGTGGGGAGCTGTAAGCTACAGCTCTCCGCAGGTCAAGTGCGAACGTGCAGTTGGGTTTTTTTGTTTTTTGTATAATCTTGTGTCTTTCCGAATTTCGATCAATTTCGGCCAATTTCGACCACTTGACTGTTACAGCACCCTAAGCTCGAGTTGTAGGCCTCTGTTGAGGAAGCACGGACGGCTAATCTGGAGAAAAAATCACAAGCTGCCACATATGTACCTGGTATATTATATAGATGAAACACTACGCTGATACACCCGCACTCTCTGCGAAGGCACGAACCAGCCGACGGTCCAAACGCAGCGCGCAAAAACAGCGGCGCGCTATGATATTGACTGCACAGAAGAAAAAAATAGATGTGAGCCTCTCCCCGGAAATCCGAGGATGGAAGGGGGGGGGGGGCGGATAAGGTCCTCCGTTGCTTATGAGCTGGGTGGAGCCGGACATCTGGAGCCGAAAATCTCCAATAATATGTGTCTTCCACCGGGTTACACAAGCAGTTGACGATACAGTTTAGTAGTGACGCCCCTCCATAGTGCCGGTTGAGCAGTGCCGACTGCCTGGTATAGTGCCGGTGAAGCCCCTCGGTACAGGTGGGATTAACCGGTGTGGCAGTGAGCCGAGTATTGCCGGTTGCCGCTGTAGTCCCGGCCTTGCTGGCTGGCGCATGTCCACACTGCTGTAAAGGAACCAGTACTGGGGTAGTTGCAAAAATCCGGGACTGTTTACGGGTCGGGTCAAACCTTGCAGGTCATGTCGGGTCGGATCGGATCGGATCGGGTAAGGGGTGAGGGGGGGGCAGACCCGACCCGTGAGAGTTAAAAAAACTCCTGACCCGACCCGACCCGACCCGACCCGATCCGACCCATGATATATTTCATTATTTTCTTGCGGATCGGGTCATCACCCGTGAAGAGCCCTGCGAGAGCTACGCTAGCTTGTTGATACAGTTACAGTACCGACAACGGGAAGCTTATTGCCTTCCAGGTACCAGGTATTACCCTACTATCGCCTGCATTGCAGACCCAGTTTGGTCCTTTTTAAAATACCGCAAACATCAGCATTGCAACTTGCTCCACGTCTAACAATTCCAAGCAGTTTGTATCTTTGGAACCGAAACTCGGATGCACTTGTCGACATAGCAGTACTTCAGTTCATGTACCAGTATTCCAAACGTCGGACAGACAGATCACGATGTATCTGTAGATCGGTAGATCATCTAGATCCTAACGTGCCGCTATGAGATGCTGTGCAGGATGTGTGTAAGTACAAATCCAATCCAGGAAACACGTCCTGAGCACTCTGTACCTGGTACGAGATAATGCATACCAAGGTACCAGGCACCAGGTAGTGTACAGATCTCACACATCAACATGATCGGTAGATCATAATACTGATGATAGATAGCAAGGATCGATGATCTGCCCAATGTGGGAAGGGCAGTATTCATACTCGTACAGTGTTTGCTGCATTGCTGTCAGCTGGCTGTCGTGCAGCCCCGATCGCCTGGGTGTGTGTGAGAGGGCGAGGGGGCCTTACGCCATGCGCTGGCTTCCTTGGGAATGTCGTACACGCCTCCCGCGGACGCGGGTGTTACGGTGGTATCATATTTCGTAAAGAGGTAACGTGTTGCTACAGTAGTGTCGCACAGCAAATGGGCCGGCGAAAGAAAACAGCGCATGCGCAAAGGGCACAATAGTAGGACGTGTGGGGGCGAGAGTGCCTCGTTATGGCTGCAGCCGCTCGTACTGGCTCCACTTGCACGTACCACACCACGCCGGGGTCAAATCTTTGCAACCATAAACCATCCACTCCTATATTATGTTGAAGTAATAAATTGGCGGGCAGCTCGTTGCGTAGTGTGTCGAAGAAAATAGCCTCGTGCTCACCACAGCATTGAGGGCGCGGCGGTGCGCATCCTCGTCTTTTGCAGGGTTGATGTAGGCGTCCACATTTGGAACCAGAGGGCTGTCCAAGCTCAAGCCAAATAAATCCATTAGCACGCGCGCCAGGGCCTTGAACGCGACCTGTGTTTGAGATAGCCCCCTGTCTGCCCCACGGACCATACAAAGGGTTTCTACTGGATGGAAGGTCAAGTACAACAGGGAGACTGGATTCTTAACAATAGAACAGCGTCGAAAAATGTCTCGAAAATGTGGTGCCGGTGCTGTGCACGCAGCAGCAGCAGTCACCTCGAGGCAGGCTCACACCCACAGCTGGTTTGCTGCGATTCGAGGCTACACGATTGGCAAGTAGGACATGACCGCCACCACCGAAGCAAAGGATGGCCGTGGTGATGTCGGCACCGCCTCTCGAGGCGAGGCCACAGCGCGCCGTGAGAGTCACGGCCGGAACAAAGCCACGGCACTCACTCCACCATCGTCTGCGAGTCCAGCAACCAGATCCGCATCGTCCTCCACCGTTGGTAGTGCTGGTCGTGGTGGTGGTGCTGCTACCGGTGCTAGAGCTGCGGGCTCCCAATACCCTCCGAACAAACAAGCACGACTGAGGTGAGACGTGTGGGTCCAGGCCCAGATACCGAGCGCTGTAAGGCTCGGATGCTGCCTGCTGTTTATGCCGGCAAAATCGTTCTTCCAAGCAAGAACCGATACGTGCGGCACATGGAATATCCCACGTCATATGTATGATGTAATGAGAACGAGCAGCACGTACAGCTTTAATAGTACGACACAGCTAGTACATCTGTAACCTGATATCATACTATTATGTGTATGTATCATAGCCAGGGAGGACTGGGAGAAGGGATCTTTAGGTTGGTCGTAGGCTGTTCGGATGTTTTGGTTCCTGTTGGGGTCAAGGCACGGGCGAAGACCCAACCCAACCCCTGACTCTAACCCTAACGCTAACTCAGATGCGGACGACGATTCCGAAGTGCAGACCACGCTTCACATTTTTCAAGTAAAAAACATCCCTAAAGATCCCTTCTCCCAGACTGCTAAACCTACTCTGAGGTAGCCAGGACTACGAACGGAATATCGATAGATACTGGTGCAGCTCCAGCTAGCCTCTTAGTCTGCTGGTGCTTCTTCCCCAGAGACATGTTATGCGCACCACAGGTAAAAGTTCGGTGGCCACGAGCAACAACAGTAGCACCAGCAGCAGCAGGAGCAAGCTGCGGCAGCGGCAGCGGCAGCAGCACCAGCGTCAGCTGTTATTAACTTCAACATTAATACCGGTAGTATCAATACGTACGAACATTTATGTACTTCTGTGTTTGTTTGTTGTTTGTTGTTGTTCTCACATTAACTCACAATTCAATGCAGTCCGTGGTCGCAGGACAGGCTCCAATAACTCTGGAGTGGAAGAAATACCTCAAGTAAAAACAGAGGCAAAAAAAAAAAAAAAACAAAAAACAGGCATACGCACTCCACCACTGCGGACACCAGGGAAGCAAAAAGGAGACTATTAATAGAAGACAAAAACCTAAAAAAAGAAGATGAAGCTAAGCAAAACAAAAAAAAAAACAAAACTAAAACAGACGCAGATAGCAAAACGCGAAAAAAAGGCAAGGCAAAACGGACCATACTAACAAAGACACAAAGAGGTACAAACGGGAATGAAAGAAAAATGAAAACAAAGAAGGGACAAAAAGCGATAATCACGGGCGGGGGGGAAAGAAAATACCAAAGGCAGGCACTGGAGCATACAGACACGCAAAGTTGCCCAGATGGCACCATGCTAGTTACTTGGGTCCCAAAGAAAGGAGTGCATCATGACGATGATGGCCATAACCAGGCTTCAGTCTGTTGGGCAGACCGCCTCCCCTCCCCCCCCCCCGCCATTCCCCCTCGTCCCCCTTTCGCCCCCCCCCTCTTCCCTGCCATTCTGCACACTCGCGTTGGCGTCAACGGCTGTGGTCGTGGTCGCAGCTATTCTATGCCGTTCTGCCGATGCCTCCTTCTCATCTGTATGCCATTTCCGCATGAAGGCCTCCGCCCCTTCCTCGACCCGTTGGAACCATCTGCCGGCTTTCTGTGCTGTCTCGCGCCACCCTTCGAGCTTGATGCCGAACTCCTTGAGGTCCTCCTCAAGGTACCTCATCCAGTCCCACTCCTGTCCTCCGGAGTAACCCTTACCCCCAACCATCTCCCCAAACATCACCCTCCTCGGCAGGCGCTCCTCTCCCATTCGTGTCACAAAGCCCGCAAACAAGAGCCTACGTCTGCGTACCGTCGTCTCAACGCTTTCAGATGTTGTCCTGAGAAGCGCGCTAGCATAGGATAGAATGTGGTCTTCGCGCTTTCGTTTTCGCCACCCGATGCATCGGAGGAGCATCTTGTGGTGGACCTCGCGTAGCCTACCGTAATCAGTCTTGCTCGGGCTCCAAGTAACGCAACCGTAGAGCAACGTTTCGATCACCTCGGCTCTCAGCATTCGCACCTTCAGGCGTAGGCGCACACCCGGGCGGTCATAAATTTCCATCTTATACCGTCCGAAGCATGCCCATGCCCTCTGGAGTCGACGCGTTACCTCGACACTTCTGCCCGTCCAATCTGCGCTGATAGCCCCGCCCAGATACACAAACTCGGTCGTTTGTTTGTACACTTGGCCGGCGGCGGTGACGGTGAACGGCACGTTCCCCCCATCTTTCGTTTGCAGACACATTATCTCCGTCTTGGCCTCCGAGACCGTCAGGCCGAAAGCGGCACATGCAGACACGATCACCGTCATCATCCTCTCCAGGCCGTTGGGTGATCTCGATACTATGCCTGCATCGTCGGCATAGAGCATAGCCCACAGTGTCTGGGCCTCTTTATCATTCCCCTGTCCGTCGGCGTGCCCGACCCGTGCCTTCCCCCTCTTCTTTTTCTTCTTCTCCTGCTTTTGTTGGAGTTGCACCAAGCTGTCCGTGATGGCTTTATCAGCAGCGAAACGTTTCTCCGCCACACGCAGCACCGCTGTAAAAAACATGTTGAACAACAATGGCGCGAGCACACACCCTTGCCGTAGGCCCTGTTTCACGTCGAACATATCTGAGCACTCGCCGTCATCCAGCCGCACGCATGCTCGCATGCCGTCGTGGAATTGGCGGATAACGGTGAGCATTCTAGGTGGCACCCCAAAGCGAGCCAAGACAGCCCACAGGAGGGTTCGGTCGACGGAGTCGTAGGCTTTGGTGAGGTCGACAAAGCACATGAAGAGCGGAGTGTCCTTCTTCCTTGCCAATTCCTGCAAGCGTCGCACCACGAACATCATGTCGACCGTCGATCGTTCGGGCCTAAAGCCACACTGCTCCTCCGGCAGGATGCCTTCCCGTTCGCAATAGTCGCTGAGTCGGCGCGCGATGACTTTGAGGAGCACTTTGCCGGCATGCGCGACTAGGGAAATGCCACGATAGTTACCACACTCCGTCCTGTCTTTCTTCTTGTGCAGCACCTTAATCGTTGCATCCTTCCATTGCTGCGGCACGACCCCTCCCCTCCACACAGCGACGATAATCTCGTAGAAGCTTCCCAAGGTGTCCGAGTCTCCCTCGTCGGCCAGGACCTTCAGAAGTTCAGCTGGGAGACCATCAGGCCCAACCGCCTTGCGGTTCGCCATCGCCCTGATCGCGTCTTCCACCTCGTATCTAGACGGGACGTCGTCCAGCGGACTGCACGAGGGCCAGACCTTGAGCTCATCGACGATAGTCGGATCGAGGGTCGATGACCTTGTGTTTAGCAGCTTATGGAACCACCTTACCCATCGTTCCCGGATGAGGCCTACGTCTCGTAGTAATCTACCTTCCTCGTCCCTGATGTACTGCGAATGGAAAGTCCTCTTTCCTTCCACATTCATCCCCTTAAGGTGCTTGTAGAACCCAAACTGATCACCTTCTTGGATACGCCTTTCGAGTTGACGGACGTATTCCTCGAAGAACTTCTGCACTCCGTCCGTCCTCGCACGTTTGAGCTGTTTAGTGGCAATCTTCACAGCTTTTCGCAGATTTTTGTCTTCCGGGTTAGCACGTAGTTGCGTCCTCGCATTTTCCTTCTCCTGCCATCGTGAGTGCACCTCTGCTTTTACCTCTTCGGGCGTACACCAGCCCAGCAGCCCTTGTTTTCGACTGGTATGAGGTGCTAGTTTAGCAGCAGTCGACAGCACGGTCTCCACCAGAGCAGTTGCCTTATCATCGACACTCCCAATTGTACCAGGCGGTGGGGGGGTAAGTTTGGTTATCTCCCTATTGAGGTCCGCTCGGAGACCGGGGTCTGCCATCAACCGTTGTAGATTAATAGCTCGTTTTCCGCTGCCTGCTTTTACCCTCCGATTCGGCGCGAACCGACCCAAGAGGCGAATATTGCAGACCACGAGGTTGTGGTCAGATTCATGCCGATCCTCTGGGGGTTTCCGTACTGTCATGTTGCGGACCAGGCGTCGATCAACTTGCCGAGTAAGGATGTAGTCTAGCCTACACTGACCCTTCCCGGAGTTTGGAGATTGGAAAGTGTACGACACTCCGCGAGTAGGTGTGGCAAAGAACGTGTTGAGGAGCGCAAGCCTGTTGTCATCTGCGAGGAGGAGTAGTCGCTCTCCGTTGTTGTTCAATTCATCGCGCCCGTATTTACCCATCACCTTACTGCCGGCACATCCGCTCTCTCGCTTGCCGGTGCGAGCATTTGCATCCAAGAGTACAAGTAGGTGATCCCCACTTGGGACCCCCGAGACGACTTTGTTCAGTTCGTTCCAGAATTGATCTTTCTCGCGAACGGGTGCATCCAGTATCGGCGCATAGCCGACAACAAAAGAAACAGCATTTGATTTGCCCTCAAGTTGAATGCGAACTTTCATCAGTCTGGCACTAACGCACTCCACCTCGAGACCATCCTTGCCCACACCTGCCACAATAGACTCCCTGACTGCTAGTCCTACACCATGGGTGCCCTTCCTCTCGTATTTGCTGCCGTCTGCTCCAGAGCAAAAAATCGTGTATCCAGCTGCTGTGAACGTGCTATGCCCGTCTCGCCTAGTCTCTTGGAGACCTACGACATCGCATCCTAGTTCCTGGCATACCTTCATGATGACCTCGCTGTGGCCGATGCCATTTTTGCCGTTGAAGGCGAGTGTGCGAACATTGAACGTACCCACGACGAGTTCCCCAGCTCTGTACCTAGCCCTAGCATCTGAGCGTAACCTTCGAGCTTCTCTGCGACCTTTCCGACCTTGCCTCCTCTTCTTCCGTGCAGCGTGTTGTTTCTCCTCTACCCTCCGCTTTTCCCAGGCGGTGGGTTTCTTCCGTTCCGTGTTTTTTCGCCCGGCCCGGTTCGTGCCGAGGTTCCGACGTGCTGGGGGCAGCAATCCCAACGCGCCTCGACGCCCATCATCTCCTAGATGACGTCGAATGGGGTGCTTACTCACGTGGATCCTAGCCTCTCTTCTCCGTTCGCTACGAGTTCCACGCTTTCCGCGACGGTGATACGACACGGCTACCGTAGGCAATACTGCCGCGTGGAAAAAATCCGCGAGAAATTTTTCCGCCATATCGCTGGCCATCACCGCCGGCTCGACCATGCTCGAACGCTAGTTAGACGCGCAAGCAAGGTCAAGGCCGCGCTCCACTGGGAGCTCTAGCACGTGTTGGGGAAGCCGCAGGCCGGAGCTCCACCCCGGCCGGGGAGCAGCCGAGGGAGGTTTAGTTATTCATCGCCGGCGATTCAGCGATCTAAGAACGGTTCATAGTTGAGCTAGCAAATGCTATATCTAGTGCCAGGTAGACTATTAATAGGTTGAGGATGTTTTTCTTACTCCAAGACATCCAATGCACCCTGGGTCCGCAGTCCGTATCATTAGCTCTTCGCACGAACTGTTTGTTATGTCATGGCTCAAGATTTCAGGTCTGATTTTTCACATGTAGACCTCTACCTTATCGTGCAAAACTTAGTAAAACCCCAAGTATGATATAGAGTTGCACCCCGTCTGACTGAGAACCGGGTACCCGGTGGCGGGTACCCGGAACCGTCGGAACCGGAACCGTCCCGGTCAACTCACGGAACCGCGGGTATTTGTACACCGGGTACCCGGATACCCGGGTACCCGTCAATTGTTCTATATGGAGACCCCAAGAACCGGGTACCCGGTGGCGGGTACCCGGAACCGTCGGAACCGGAACCGTCCCGGTCAACTCACGGAACCGCGGGTATTTGTACCCCGGGTACCCGGATACCCGGGTACCCGTCAATTGTTCTATATGGAGACCCCAAGACTGGGGTATACGCTTGGGGTCTCCATATAAAACAATTGACGGGTATCCGGGTATCCGGGTACCCGGTATATGTTGGTTTACACTGCAGCGGCTGTGCCTCTAGACTCTCGCCTCTCGCCCCTGCAGACTACAGACCGAGAATAGATAATACCCCTATTAATACATGCCTTGCTCACCACCCCGCCGTTCCAAAGCTGCAAGGGGAGCAAATAGTGTATGGTAACCCGGGTACCCGTGTCCGCCTGACCACGCCGCCGCTCAAACGCAAAAAGGGGAGCAAAAGTGTATGGTAACCCGGGTACTCGGGTACCCGGGTACCCAGATACCCGTGTCCGCCTCATCCCCCGCCGCTCAAACGCTAAAAGGGGAGCAAATAGTGTATGGTAATCCGGGTACCCGGGTACCCCGGATACCCGTGTCTGCCTGGACCCGGGTACCCGGTTCCGGTTCCGCCTCAACCGCCCCCCACCCGGTCGGGTACCCAGTTCCAAATTTTGAGGCCGGGGTGCAACTCTACTGTAGTATGATACGAACGACCACTCACTCCGTCAGATGCCCCGTTCTTATCCCCCCTTTTACCTCTTATGGAAACCCTCCTACGTTTCATGACTCAGGCTAACCCGAACTCTGATGCCCCTGCTCCAATCTCTACGAGGCTATCCAACACTCACACCATACGGCCAGCCTGACCACTCAAATCGCCTTTTTTTCATGGTACCTATCACCATTATTCTACGTTCTTGCGAGTGTAACAGAAACGGAGCTTGCCCCTTCCCCTACACCTCCCTCACGTGCGTCACAAACGCCCGAGACTTCCACCTTCCTACGCGCTGAATTTGCAACTCCGAGATTCCTTGGGACGCAAGCTGGGTGCCCCCCCCCCCGATTCTTCCTAAGTGCAGCGCGAACTGCATGAGGAGGCGTTCTACGATAGAGGTTGACCCTGAATTTCTGGGGCTCCTGACTTGAGCTCAATACATCGCTCTTACCTCAGCAAGAATCAGATCTCATCCCGATGAATACTGCCATGGCCCAAGTTTACAAAAGCGTCATTTTTCGAAACACGATTGGCTTTCCGACGATTTGGGGATTGAGGAATCCCGCCATTCAGAAAAAAAAATAGCGGAAATGTGCTACCTCGGTCGTAGAACACGTCTGTGGTCTCTACCGTTGCTACCTACCATAAATCTCAGCGCCGCGGCCGCTTCCGTCCTATTGTAGCGAACGCTTTCCACTCTATCGGGGTGCTCCTACTGTAGTAGCGGTCAAGGGCGCTTCCGCTGGTAGCAAGGGGTATATATACGTCAAGAGTTCGAGCAGAGTTTTCGGACGCTACCATCGACGCCCCCCCCGTCACCTTCTCCTTTTACGAGACGCGTTCGCGTGATGGTGCACCCTGTCCTTTTTTTTTGTCACACTGCGACGCCAGAAAATTTACCTGCGCTGCTGCTGTGGCGATCGCTCTGCTCTCAAGCGCCACCTGCACTCCATTGTGAAATAAATAAATGCATTTCCGCGTCAGACAAAACTCGGGATGAACCTGCCCGTTTGCGTACGCCCACACCTGTGACGCTGGGCACGAAAGAAAATACGACACGGCGGGTCCTAACCAGGATCACGTAACCCCCGTCTTCCATAATCACGACTGCCTGTAGCCCTTCCGCTAGCATTGCCCGCGTGCGGGGGCAACCTAACTTGCTTTTTTTTTTTTTCCTTTTGAGACATACCGTGCGCCCTGTCTACCCCTTTTCCCGCTGCGACTATCATGCAATGCGACAAAGGTAACTCCCAGCCTGCGAACATCTTATGGGAAAAGTCTATCGCTGCCAAGTACGCTCTGACGGTCGATAGCTGGTTGTCATGCACGAAACGGCGGGACGTCATGAATTCGAGCAGTTCAGTCAGCGCCGCATTGGGATCGTCAACAGTATGCAACCACGGCCCTTTACCGTGCGATTTTCTCTGTTTCACCCAGGTATTCCACTTCGCTGAGTAGTTTTTTGTGAGTATTCTTCGCGACTGAACCAAGCGCGAGCGTTTCGACCAACCTCGCCACCTCTTCGCTCTTTCGTCCGTTGTTGTCCCCCGTTCCTGTGAGGCGCGTGCGCGCACGGTATGCATTCCATGAGTTGAGCGAGACATGCATCATATAGGGCGCGCTAATCAACCGAGTTCTCCTGCTTCGTTCATCATGGGGTTCCATAGCATGTCGTCGTGTTTGGTGAGGGTGTCCTTTGTCTGGAGCACAACGTCACAAATCCCCCCGAGCCCCGCTTTCCAATGGACTGTTCGTGCCACTCGCTCAAGTGGGTTAGCTCCCTGAACTTGTGAACCAGTATTACTCTAGGTCGCCGTGAAATTCCATCCGCTAAAGTGTTCTGCACGCCTGGAATATGCTTTGCAGTGTGGTTCCATCCTCCCGCGAGTTCAAGGCGCCCCAGCATTCTCATGAGTAAGCACGCCCTCTTGTCTGTCGCCCCACCGCTTCGAGGCACCCACGATACGGCAGCAATGTTGTCACCTCGCATCAAGATCGGGTCCACTGCTGCGTTCGGCCGGTTTCCTACCCAATTCGAGCATGACCAACCCTGTCACAACCATTCCCAGCAACTCTTAACAGGTTGATTGTGATGGTACAGGTCTCCCGGAGATCGGCGTTCCTTTTAAGTTCTGCAGTCAACTCTATCGGCAAGCCGTCTCTCCAAAAAAGCCTTCTTCTCAACGCAGAATCCTCCCACCGCCTCGAAAACTAGCGTCAGACAGATGGTGCCTTTTTGCGAGTCGTTTTATCGCCGTACGACAGGCCGCGCTAAGCGCCTCTCCTTCTAGTAGTAGCCTCGTGATCTATATCGCCCACTCCCTAAACAGGAGGTCAGCGGAAAACTCCCTGCCAAGACCTACCATGCGGTTCTGATTTTTTCTAGCGCTTGAGTCGTGCAATCCGGTCAGTCGCAACAGCGTCCGTACGAACTACCTGCCCGCTCACACTACGTACGTGAGGTTTCACAACTTTCCGGCCTTGCTGAGAACGTCCCTCGCGGTCGTTCGCCTTCTGTTCAAGGGCCATTGGTCAAGCAGCAACCTTTTTATATTACGTCGGCCTTTCCGCGCGGGAACGAGATTTTCATTTTGTGCGAGTTGATAGTGAACCCGAACGCGTCAATCGTGGAGTCCCCGTCCCGTACGTAAGGGTAGACCTCCACTGTTTTTTCCAAGCTGTTGAAGCTCTTCCCGTATGGTGCGAACCCTGTTCTTCCACACCGCCTGCGCTCCCTCCGTGCCGTACTCGAGGGTCGCCACGAACGCCGCTACGAACGTGGCGAAGTGCGCTACCGCCGGCATGCCCACCGGCTCCTGCCCGGGTGGCAGAGGAGGGTTAAGTTCCCCTACCGCGAATTCAGACAGGGACCGAAGCTGCTTTGTAACAGCTTCGAAGACGTGAGCCACCTTGTGAGCGCCAGAAGGAGGAGTGGGCGGGTTACCACCTCCTGCGTATTAAATCCCCCTTGAGCAATGAAAAAATTTTGGGCCTCCTAGTTTCGTGCCATAAGTCGGCCGCCTGCTTTGCGGTGGCTTTGACGCCCGCGGAGATCGCAGCCTGCAGATTTGCGCCTTGCGGTGCTGGCAGCGGCTGACCTCCCATGGCCCCGCCGGCCCACGGGGCCTACAGGCCCCCGGCGATAGAGCCCCCCGGGGGCTGGGCAACATGCTGAAGTGGCTGGGTTTGCTGCTGCGGCTGCTGCTGTTGCTGTTGCTCCTGCGGGTGAGCGTAGATGCTTTCCAGGCATATCAGCCGAGCCGCGATCGCGTGGTTGCTGGTTGCTCGCCAACAACTGTTGCAGCACGGCCGTCATGGCAGGATCGGCTGGTGCTGCGGAAAGGCCCGGGGCCGATGCCCGCGGCTCCGCCTTAGCCGATGCCTCCAGCAGGTGCTCCGGGGGCCAGGCAGGCCAGCTCCTTCCCCTTGCTCACCTCCCACGTCGAGCGGGGCGTCCACGCCTCCCACCACATCCAGCGGGGTGTCCTCGCCTCCTGCTGGGTGGAAGGGCTGATCGGCCATGACGAAGAAGAAGGAAGTCAATCAATTGTCTGGGCCCACTACTGCTACGAGCTCTCGCTGTTGCCGCAGCAGCCGTCTAAGACCAAGCAGCTCTGGTGGCTACACGTTTTCGACCAACGTCTGATCTCGCCTCGTCTCTCGGTTCTGCCCAACTTCTTCGAATTCCGAAACGCCTCCACAAACTCCACCTCCCTACGGCAAGTTACGTTTTTTTTCCGTTTCTTCCGCACCTTCATCGATCAGTTGAATTACCCCTTCAGTACTGCAGCCCCGTTTTGGAGACAAACCACTAAAAAAAATGGACCGCACGCTTAAAAGGGTCAAGTATTGGATTGCTAGTTGAGGCCTCCTGACCCGAAGCTGGCGGTCTCACCCGGGTTCCTAAAAGCGTTGAAAGGCACTACGTATGACTCGGCTTTTGGTGTGCTAAGAGAGAGAGTGCTCTAGGACCATCTCTTACGGAAGGGTTTTGAAAACGAAAAAAATGATGATTTTCACGGCCCTCAAAACCAGACGTGCAGGATTGGCCGCCAACCTTTTCGTGCCTCAGTTACCTTTTCAGGTTGTGCTCGGACGGAAAACAAGTTCTCACGCCACAGGTTCTCGCTATAGGTTCTCGCTATGTGCAGGAGCGGCCTTCACAAAACTTTGTGCAGGAGCGGCCTGCACAAAACTTTGTGCAGGACCTGTGTCGTCTATTTGAACCTTGCACGCCGGCCCAGACCAACCCGACCCCAGGCCTCACTCTCATCCTAACCCTATCCCTAACCCTAACCCTCTGGGGGGCTCGAGGTCGGCAGGGGCAGTCACACATCTCCGCCGCGTGTTTTGGTGGCGTTTTCCCCAAAAAACGCCTGGCAGCCGAAAGACCCGCTTTGACCAATAAGACCGCATCCCGCGCAAAACGTTTTGTGCAGGCCGCTCCTGCACATAGGTCCGAGTTGCATTATGCCAGGTACTCAGCAGCCAACCGCGGGAGGATGACTGCCGCTGCAGCGCGATGTGCGCGATCGCGCCACGCCCAGACAGGTCCGCTTCCTGCCTAGACTACATGGGTTTCGTCGCACGGAAGCGTTCTAGGCCAAGAAAAGGCATCGTACCCGGTACTAGCGACAAGGGAAACACGACACGCACGCTTCACACTTAGTGTTACGGAGGACCATAGTAAATAGAACCTATGGTACGCACAAAAACCTATATTTTTAACCTATTTTTACTATTAATAACAAAATTTGGTCCTATATACTATGGTCCCCCGTAGTAGTAGGAGGGTTGTCTTTAGCGGTCGTGCATTCCTCCTGGCTGCCTATGTTGCTCTCGTTCATCCCATCTATCTCCCTCTGACGGCAACTGCCCTCGTCCTCGACGAGACAAGATGTTGTTGCTCGACATCGCAGCTGCTAGGAGAGAGTGACAAGGCCCTCGTAGTCGGCACCGTCACAGTCCGATCCCATCGGCTCGTGGTGATGCCCCGTGAGGCACGGGGGGGGGGGCTAGCGGGACACGGCAAGCGGCGCAGGTCCTGTTGCTTGCTTGGCGGATAGATGCAGCCCCTCGGTACTGCCGTTTTCGGCATATTTGGACGCGTGTTGCCTCCCACGATGCGTGGAAACCCATGACCATGCCAATCCAGCCGCCAGTTCCTGACGAGGATGTTGACCGAAGTGGGGCCCCCTTTTTCGGTTAGATGCCGTCCCGAAACTGAAATCCGAAAAATGGAGCCGGAAAAAACACCATGTGCGGGTCCATGCGGTTGATATTTGGTTTTGCTGCCCGAAAACGTTCAGTTTCGGTGCTCAAGACCCCTCCGTAAGACATGACCATATGTGTGACTAGCCACCAGTAGTTTCGGGCTCAACTATTGGAACCACGTCTGTACCACGGCGTTGCTCCAATTGGTTGACTGTCGATTGTGCTGTACTATTAATAGTAGTATTATTCTGCACCTTTATCGAGCATTTAAACGAAGTGTTGGATCAGTTGAGACCTTCCGCCCCAGTCAGTCCCCTACCCATACTTCCATGTTATCTTGGTACTGACGTGGGGTCATATCTCCCTCTCTCCTCGGACCGCCCTTCCCTTCCCTTCCCGCCCCGCCCCATCTCAACCTCCCCCCCCCCCCCCTCCTCTTTCTCTCTCCCTCCCTCCCTCCCTCCCTCCCTCCCTCCCTCCCTCCCTCCCTCCCCCCCCCGCCCCCGCCCCCCCCCGCCTCCTATGCGGAAACCAGAGCTCGTCTCGGCTCCGGCGAGCTACTTCTCCAGCAATCCCCAGACGGCCTGATAATGTCCCCCGCCCTCCACCGCCGGCGGATGCTCACGGGTCTGACAGCGCTCCAATCCGCCGAGGAGAGGAGCCCATTGCCTCGGCTGGGAGAGGAGCGACTGGGGGGGAAAGGGGGCGGGACCCGTCGTTCTGAAACCGGCAAGGGTGATGGTGGTGTTGGTGGTGGTAATGGTAGTCGTGGTGGGGGCAATGGTGGGGGCGGTGGTGGCTACGAAGTACTAGCCTCGGAGGCACCGGGAAATAGAGGTGGTGGTGGTGGTGGTGGTGAACGTAGTCTACTGGCCAGGCAGCGGTCATCCACCTGGGACGAGCACGGCGTTCACGCGCAGTTGGAGAAGAGGACGGAGGCGCGCACGAGTGGCTCCGTCCCGGTGGAGGGGGGGGGTGGAGGGAAAGGGGACGGGGCGGGTGGGAGGCAGAGGACCTGGAGCCATGGGGCGGTGGTGCTTCGTGATGAGCATGCACCGCCGCCGGCGTCGGAGTGGGAGCACCTCGATGCTTTCCAGGTGTGTGAGGGAGGGGGTGGGTGGGTAGGTGGGTGGGTGAGTGGGTAGCTACAGTGGGTTGGTGGGGTGTGTTTGTTTTTTTTTGTATGTGCGGGAGGTGTATGTGCTGTATGTGCGTGTGCGTGTATATATGTGTAGTATGTGCGGGGGGTGTATGTGTTGTATGCGCGGGGGGTGTGTGTTGTGTGTGCATATACCAACGTGCTTGTGTGGGGGGGGTGCATATATTGTACCAGGTATGAGGGTATATATATAAGTGTGCTCGTGTGGTTCATGTGCGTGTACGTGCGTTTGTATGTGCATGTGTATGTGTTTCGCGGCGTCTTCAAGGCGGCGGTCTGTCTCTTACCCCCCCCCCCCCCACAAAAGGTGAAACTGGAAAGGGGTAAGATATGAATGCAATAAAAAATTGTGTCTCATATGGAAAAAAAAATGAGCACCCAAATATTGTTGGCGTCTCTGTTAGCAGTAGCGTCTCGCGACGCGTGGTCAGCGGTCAAATGACTAAGGCGAGCAACAAACAAAAAACGCCCCCATACAACTGCGGCCATGCACGACGTCAGTACACCCCCCCCCCCCCCCCCCCCGATCCCCCTCTTCCCGCCGCCGCCGCTGCGACACCCTCGTTTCCTTCCACGCTCGGCAGGCGATGGGCTCGATGTACCAGCAGGAGCTATACCATGAGAAGTCCGACGGAATTGTGGACGTGCTTGTCGACCAAACGAAGGTGTGAGCCCTCCCCCGACACCCCCCGTCCAAGCACTCCATGTGCTCCATGCGCTCTGCAGTTCGTGGGCTGTTGCCACAGACGCGGGTTGCTGCTGTTGTCGTCGATGAAAGCGTGTTTGTCTCTCAACTGGCGCGTCCACGGCGAGACCCTGTTGAGACAGGAGTATTCCTGCGGACTTTGTTGCTTTTATCCTTCCGTCGTCGATGTGCTGAAACTCCGGAAGCCGTTAAGTTCTACCCCGTCTCGATGCCCGCCCTCCCGCTCTCCTCCCTCCTCTACGGCCATGCATGAGATCGAGTACATATCTCCTATCGAGTACACCACCCCCCCCCCCCCCCTGCCCGTGTCTTCCTTTTTCATCCCATACCCTCGTCCTTACCCCTCTCCCCTTCCCCTCCCGCCCGCCCGCCCGCCCGCCCGCCGCCTTCTCCTTCCCCTCTTCCCCCCATTTTCTGTATTCCCTTGCCCTCCTATCCCCTCCTCCTTGCCCCCCCCCCACGCTCCCCCCCTCCCGTGGCGCTTCATGTTTCACCCTCAAGGTCCCTCTGTTGATCATCTTGGTGGGGGTCATGGCCGCATTCGCCGGCATGGTAGTTTCCTACTGCTCAAGCTCGGCCAGAATGTATCGGATCGTTTGGACAGCTGCTCATCCTGACCTGTGAGATTGTGTCTGCGTGCGCGCGCCGCCGCCGGCCTTGCCACCTCTCTCTCTTAGTTATGTTTTTCCTCTTTTGCCCCCCCCCCCCCCCCCCGCTGCAGAGTAAAAGAAGGCAGAGCCGAAATGGACTATTAGTAGACAGTGCTTAAGAAAGGGAGAAAGTTCCGTCCTTCACTTTGTAGTGGTAGAAAATGAAAGTATGGAAACGGCAGTACATGTATGCGCAGCGGACGTGGGAACTACGGATCACTGTCTAATATGGACAGAATGTCTGATTTGGACAGACAGTCAGCAGACGAGAGTTATCAAACATAGGCGAGATAGGAAATTGGATAGATGGAGCATGGATGAACTATTACGGGGGACCATATTAAATAGGACCTACGGTACACACAAGAACCTATATATTTCGATACTTTTACTAACAATATTTGGTCCTATCTACTATGGTCCCCCGTAGTAGAAGTGAAAAAAACGGATATAGGGCCAAAAAGAGATGGCCAAATGTGAAGAGCAATTTTCCGAGCTGTTGAAATGAATAGGTACAAGTAAAAACTATGAGGAGAGGGAAAATGCCGGAGCTAGGATAATAGAAGGATGGGAGCATTTGGTCAATACCACAACAAGTAAATTTATAGGGAAGAAGTTGATAGTATGCAACTGAGCAATGAAGCAGTGGAACGAAGAAGTAAAACTCACATAGTAGGAGAATGTGATATGTACAACAAGGAATGGGGCGTGTTAGAAGAGACGAGGGAAATAGACGAATGCGACGTGGAGAAGTTATGGTACACTAGATAGCAGCGAGAAAACGATCGCAATCCTAGGAGGTAGATGGTGGCCACAGGCGGCGAAGCAGGAAGGGGATGAAGCTAGCCGAAACATTTTGTGTAATATATGGAAACAGCGTAATGAGCGCCAAACTGTTGGAGGTGTCTCTATTCGGAGTAGGAACGGTGCTTCCATCTCGAAAGGGATGCGTGGTCAATGGTCAAATGACTAAGGCAAGCAGAAAAGGAGTACGCCCCCCCCCCCCCCCCCCCGCCCCCCGCTGCATCCCTTGTCCCCCTCTCCCCATATTTCCACCCCGTGCGGAGTATCAATGTTTCCTTATACTTACCCTTACCCGTACACAACCAGTACACTTACCTTTTTCCTCACCCGTACGCATACGTTTACCTTTTCCCTTACCTTCGCTCTTACTCGCACTCCTACTCTTGCCCGTACCCTTACTCATACCCATACCCATACCCTTATCCATACGCTTACCCGCACCGTTTGTGATACCCTTGCCCTCACCTCTCCCCATACCCTTACCTTTCTCCTCGCCCGTTCGCATACCGTCACCTTTTTCCTTACCCTTACTCTGCTTCTACCCTTGCCCCTACCCGTACTCTTACCCGCGCTCCTACCCTTGCGCCTGCCCTTACTCATACCCTTGCCCATACCCATTCCCATACCCATACTGTTATCCATACGCTTACCCATACCCTTGTCAATACCCTTGCCTGTACCCGTACCCGTACCCCCATACCCTTGTCATTACCCTTGCCTGTACCCGTACCCGTACCCTTGCCCCTGCCGCGCGGCGCGCCAACACTGCCTCGTAGGCCGTTCTTGTGGGCGGTCTACGCCGTAACCTCCCTCTGCCTCACGCTAGCCATGTGCGCCGTCACGCACTACTTCTGTCCGTGCGCTTCTGGCGGGGGCGTGCCCGAGATGAAGGTGATATGCTGCTGTTGTTCGTAGGCATGCGTTGGGGGGGAGGAGAGATTGGGAGCGGGGTGTGTGTGGGGGGGGGGGTGATACCAGGTATTGGGGAGTATGGGGGGGGAGAGCGTGGAGGGGGGGAGTGGAGGGATGTACCTCCGTACTTGCCATGGGGGACCATAGTTAATAGGACCAAATATTGTTAGTAAAAATGGTTGAATATATAGGTTTTTATGTATACCATAGGTCCTATTAACTATGCCCCCCCCCGTAATAGCAATGGAAGGGAGAGGGGGATGGAAGTGGGGGTGAACCCTGCAATACTATCGCAGGCATAGTGAATGGTCGGGGGGGGGGAGGGGTGGAGGTGTACTCGTTGTCACGCATGGCCGAGAGGGTGTGGTGATGTGAGGGAGGGGAGGGAGAGCGGGCGTATATACTATTGTACGTAGACCTGAGGGTATGGTTGGGGGGAGGCACGGAGTACCTTTGACCTAGACTTGGGACCATTTTTTTAGCCGTGGCAAAACGTCCCACACGCCGGACAGACCAGCTAGATTACCTACAGATCATTCCCACTTGATTATCTAGCTATTTCAGGGCAGATAGATATTGTATTCCTGATCTGTATAATCTGTATAATCTATCTCATGTTGCCGGGTGGGAGCCGCGTGTTCTGCATGACCTAGGATATTTTCCCGCGTTGTGTCTGCTCTACGTACGTAATGGCTGGTTGGGATCTAGATTATCTGTCTGTAGATTATGTATATCATCTATCTGTAGATCATGTATCTGTAGATCATGTATCTGTAGATCATGTATCTGTAAATCATCTTATCTGTCCGACGTACACATGAAACTTTTGTTGACGCGCATCCGCTAGACATATCATCTATCTGTAGATCATCTATCTGAAGATCATCTATCTGTCCGACGTACATATGAAACTTTTATTGACGCGCATCCGCTAGACATGCGCACTCGCTCTCGGCCTGGCCTTGTGGACGACGTTCATCTTCACGTGCGTTGCCGGCCAGAAAAAAAACGGAACGAAAAATCCCATGAATACCAACCCTTCGATTCGCGCGCCATGTATATACTAACCAGACCAGGCACTCGTTTTTTTTTTGTATCGTCGTTCTTTAGCGAGACAGAAGAACCGCGTTTTCAATCACGAAATGCCACAGCTCAAGGGTTGCGATGTTTGTGACGAGAAATTAAAGCGAGGGATATCGTGACATTCGTAGAGAGATGCGGATACGTCACGAAACGTAGCGCATATTTTTTCGAATGCTTTTTCTCGGAATTCCTCTCGATTTTTCTATCGTGACTCCCACCAATCCTGATTTAAAAAACCATATATTTTCACTGTTCTCTTCTCCCACGTAAAAGTTCTTGATCATCAGTCGTCACGATTTTTTCGTCAAATATTGGAAGCGTCACAACGCGGCCCGCGATAAGACAAAGCCACGAAATGTGACCGCAAGATGTCTCCATTTTTCACCCCCGAGATGGTGATGAGTTTATCGCTCGAAAATTGTCTCGATTTGTCGCTGCATAATCGATCAGATGTCACGATCGATTGTTGATGTTTTTTCCCGTTGTTGGAACGTAAAAACTATTACGGGGGACCATAGTTAACAGGACCTTTGGTACACATAAAAAACTATATGTTTAACCATTTTTACTAACAATATTTGGTCCTGTTAACTATGGCCCCCCGTAATAGTATTTTTTATTTAAGGCGGTGTTGGAAGGTGAAAACTACATGGTAGTATTTTGTATTTAAGGCGGTTTCTACCATAACAAAGAAACCACAACATAAACCACTACGGTAGGCGTAGCCTCTAGGCCTGTCAATCGGCAGCGAGCAGTGCCGTGCTCTCCTCCTGCACCTATCACGAGAAGCTAGAAGGGGGCACGAAACGAATGTGGCCGTCCTTCTCTCCTCTCTGCCTCGGAACAAATTAAGCCTTTTAATTTCCGTCGGTAGAGACCATGACTACAAATAATTAATTCCGTCGGTTGTGAACAAAACAGGCATCTCACGTGAACTTAAGAGATACTACGTACGCATTTTGTATTTAAGGCGGTTTCTACCGTACGCATTTCCCGGCACACCCACCGTGGCAGGCGGTATTGTCCGGGGCCAGCCGGCCGGGACTCCTGTCGATGCGACTTGTGGTCGTCAAGGCCATGGGGTGAGCTTGTGTCTGTTTTGTTTCGTCCCTGCTGTATCCGACCAGGAAAACGCGACTACACGAGGCGTTGCAAGAGCGGGGGGGGGGGAGGGGGGGAGGGTTAGGACAGGGTGAGGTTTGCTAGGGGAAGGAGGGATTTGCGGAGGGGGAGGGAGGGGTTAGCAGGGTGTGTATGTGGGGTTAGGGAAGAGAGGCGGTGGAGTTAGGGAAGGGGTGGGGGGAAGGAGGGCTGGGCACACGCAAACACACACGGTCACACATTCTACCCCCCCCCCCCCCACCCGCTCACCCACCCATCCACCCCCCCCCCCATCCCCTCCTATGCACAGCGTTATCGTTGCCAATGCGGCTGGGCTCTCGGTGGGCAAGGAAGGGCCGCTTATCCACATCACGTGTGCTATGGCGGACGTACTCATGTCAACGCCGGCTTTCAAGAAGGTACGGGTTGCTGCTGCTGCTGCTGCTGCTGCTGCTGCTGCTGCTGCTGCTGCTTCTGCTGCTGCTGCTGCTGCTGCTGCTGCTGCTGCTGCTGCTGCTGCTGCTGCTGCTGCTGCTGCTGCTGCTACAGTTGGTATCGCTAATGCTACTGTTGTTGGTGTTGATGCTGCCGCCGCCGTTCCTGCTGCAAGGAAATGTGTGACGGGGTTACCCCGGCCAGCGTTTGAGCGCACGGAAAAATCACGAAAAATTCCTTTCGAGAGCAGAAAATCGACGAACTGCTTGTTGTGGGCCTGTCCCGTACCAGGTACCAGCGTATTGTGCTTTTGCGCTGCTGCTGCTGCTGCTGCTGCTAGTGCTACTTTGCTGACGCACGCAGTGTGGGTTAGTTTGCCCAAGGCGTCGGGATCTAGGCGACATGTAACTGTGTTCCTGGCAAGGCGTTTTGATACTGCTGTATCTGGTACGTACGTGGAGTGTTCATCCTGTTGTTGCTGTTTTGTTGTTGTTGGTGCTGGTGTTGTCGTTGTTGTTGGTGCTGCTGTTTTTGTTGTTGTTGGTGCTATTACGGGGGACCATAGTTAACAGGACCTATGGTATACATAAAAACCTATATGTTTGACCATTTTTACTAACAATATTTGGTCCTGTTAACTATGGCCCCCCGTAATAGTGTTGTTGTTCTGCTGCTGCTGTTGCTCGCTGCTGTAGTTGATGTCGATGTCGCCGTTGTTGTTGTTGTTGTCTCTTGTCATCGTTGCTGTTCGGTGTCTTTGTACTCTTAGTTGTCGTTGTCGTGGTCGCTGTTATTATTTGTGTATATTCTCCCTGCGGCAGCTAGAAGTGCCACCGTGCCTAGGATGCATTGTCCGGCGCGGAGCGGTGGTAGCGGCGACATCGATGGCTACGCCTAGCAAAAGTTACACGTGCCCGACCGTCGCTGCTCAAGCAAGGTTTTGTCTTTTTTTTGTTTCCTTGTTCTACTGTAGTTGTTTTTATTTATCTCCCTCTACCTGGCTGTTTCCACTTGGCATTTTGGCCACTCACGCAAATCGACCAAACAATGTCTGCCCGCCATGGTCAATTCTTCAGAGAGGACCCAACGCATTGAACAACACGCCTCATGCTCTTGCACAACATACCGGTACCCCGGATGTTTTTGCGATCGGTCCCTCATCTCTTGAGAATCTTCTCTCTCATGATTCGCTGTTCCGTTACTCGAAGGTGCGCCTGAACAACTCCAAGAGGCTGGAGATTTTGGCGTGTGCGTGTGCCGCGGGGTGAGTGATATGTCCCTCTATCTCCATGCCCTCTCTTATGGGTTGGTCTAGCTCGGCCTGCCTTGCCTTGTCTTGCCTTGTCTTGCCTTGCCTTGCCTCGCCTATGCTTGATTCTTCCTTGTGGTGTATCTCTGTATATAGCAGGCGCCGCCAGCAGTATTCTGCTTCTGGAACAAGAATTGCATGCTTTATTACATCACCACCACCGCTAACTACTCCTCCCTCCCTCCCTCCCTCCCTCCCTCCCTCCCTCCCTCTCTCTCTCCCTCCCCCCCTCCCTCCCTCTCTCCCTCCCTCCCTTCCTCCCCCCCCTCCTTCCTTCCCTCCCTCCCTTCCCCCTTCCCCCCCTCCCCTCCCCCCGCCCCGCTCAACTACAACAAACCACACCCCATCCACAACCACTCCAATCCCTCTCGCTCACGCACCCATCGCCACGGCACGCTGCAGTGTCGCCGCGACCTTCGGTTCGGTCTTTGGTGGCACCCTGTTTAGCGTCGAAGTTACCGCCACAGCCTACATGGTGAACACGCTGCCGGCCACTTTTCTCTCGGCGGTGGTGGTGGCGGTGGTTTTTTGGGCCTCAGGCCAGAGCGAGCTGTTCACCCTCTTTAGCGACAACACCAACCAGGCCAAGTGAGTAGTCCCGAGGATCATACGGTGGGAATTGTGATGGTGGTGGTGGTGGTGGAAGGTGGGGGGATGGTGGTGGTGGGTGGTGGTGGTGGTGGGAGGTGGGGTTGGCGATGGCGATGGCGGGGCGATGTTGGTGGGGGCGGGGGGTAGGAGTGGTGATGGCGGTAGTGGTGAGCGGGGCGAGGGGTAGTGGGGGGGTGGCGGTGATGGTGATGGGGGCGGTGGTGGTTGGGGTGGTGGTATGGCTGGTGGTTGTTGTTCTCACATGTGCAGTGGTGATTAGGGTTGGTTAGGGTGGTGGTGGCCGGGGCGGGGGGTAGGGGTGGTGGCGATGGGGGTGGTGGTGGTGGCGATGGGGGTGGGGGCGGTGGTGGTGGTTGTGGTAGTGGTGGTCGTGGTACAGTGGTAGTGTTAGTGGTGTTGATGGTGGTGACGGCAGTGGTTGCAAGAATTAACGGATTCCTTTTCCCCCCTCCCTCCCCGGCGCAGAGGTTTTACGGGAGCCGATCTCGTTGCTTGGTCTGTTCTGGGAGCGGTGTGCGGCCTGGTGGGAGCGGGTTTCGTGGCGGTTCTGGATGGTCTATCGCGAAGGAGGAACTTCTTCACGCGGAAGGACCTCAGCGACTCCACAAGGAAGATGAGAATGTTCGGTGAGTGATGTTTTTTTTTTTTTTTTTCTCTGCTCCTCGTGGTTTTCGTTTTTCTCGTTCCTCGTTTTTGTCGTTTCTCGTATTATTGCTTCCTTGTCGTAACGTTCATTTGTTTTTTTTGTCTCAAGGGGGATCACTATATATGCATTGTCCCCTGACCCGGCAGCTCAGTGTGAGAAGTAGTGTTACCCAATGTCTCATTCGCTATTTGGTGTTTTTTTAACTTGACGCACACCGCTTTGGCCGGGAATGTAATACCCTTTTGATATTCACACCAGACTAAAAACGAATATTATATTTTCGGCCAGCCTGGTATGTTATTCCAGGTACAGTTTGTGCCGTAATGTGCATGTGCACAAACATGCGCCGTAACGCACATACAACGTAACCCCTTCTCCCCCCCCCTCCCCCCCTATTTTATATAGGTTGGGTGGGCGTCGGTTGGCAACGACACTGTAAAACATGCCGCTCATTGTTTTTTTTGGCGGTCGTCCACAGCTGGTTGTTGAGTTAGATCATTTGTGCGAGGCAAAGAACCTTTACTTCGCACGATTGGGAATGATCGTATCACGTAGTGTTCAAGGTAAGGCACCCAAGAGGCAGTTACATAGTGCTCCCATTGCTGTCTCTGGAAATGCCTACACCGGAAATTAAATCAACTCATTGAAGCTGTCGTCCATATGCAAGTCCGCCTCAAAAGCGGTTTTTAGTAGGATGCAGCTCACCCTTTATGCGACTCGCCCTCCACCTCACGGCGCTTCGCGCTTGGTGCAAGCA
Source organism: Nereocystis luetkeana (assembly GCA_031213475.1). NCBI lineage: Eukaryota > Phaeophyceae > Laminariales > Laminariaceae > Nereocystis > Nereocystis luetkeana. Next base: position 4,516,609 of record JARUPZ010000020.1, read on the forward strand.
ATGTCTGCCTGGTCGGTGAAAACCCGGCATGCTCCGTCCCGGCATTGTAGGGATGCGAGGGTCTATGGTCATACGACTACGGCCATGCATGAGATCGAGTACATCTCTCCTATCGAGTACACCCCCCCCCCCATTCCATCGCGTGTTTATGTCTGGTTCAACTCTAGTCGGTGGCTGCCGTGCCGCAATGCGCATACAACGTGTGCCGTATCGAACATTCGAACGTGCGTCGTAACGCACATACAACGTAACCCCCCCCCCCCCTCCCCCCCTCTTCCCCCTTCCGTCGCCTTTTTTGTGTCTCGTGCAACTCCCGTCGGTGACCTTTATGCCGTATTGCACATACCGCGCATGCAAACATCCGGCTCGATAATAGTGGTGGTGGCATTGTGCACCATGATGGTGATACCGGCATCGTACGTTGAGTCGATAGCGTTCAACGATTTGGAGTCGAGCAATGGCTTGGACAAATTCCGTCCCTTGGTCGACCAGATGTACGAGCAGAGGTGAGAAGGGGCGGGGAGGGTGGGGGGGGGGGGGGGGGGGGTGTACTCGATAGGAGAGATGTACTCGATCTCATGCATGGCCGTAGTCGTATGACCATAGACCCTCGCATCCCTACAATGCCGGGACGGAGCATGTCGGGTTTTTACCGACCAGGCAGACATTGCTTGCATCTTGAACTGATTCGTTTTCTGTGTGGCGGGGTTGGTGCTGTTGGTCGCGGTGATGGTGTGGCGGTGGTGGTTTTGATGGATTAGTTCAGTGCATTGGTTGGGTGGAGGATTCGTCCGTTGATTCACTGACTTGACGTTCAATTGTTTGGTTTCAATGTGTTGAACCGATTTGTGAGTGGTTGATTGATTTGATGTCTGGGTGATAGATTGATTCAGTTGACCTGTGGTTGATAGATTGGATGGTTATGATTTCTCCATTGATTGGTTGATTTGACGTTTAATAGTTTGGTCATGGGTTGAACCGGTGTGTCAGTTTCAGCCGATGTGTGAGTAATCGATCGATTGATTGGATGCTTGATTGATAAATTGAGTCAGTTGACATGTGATCGGTAGATCTATATGTTGATTCTGTATTTCGATTGGTTGATTGATTCTATCGATTGTGTTTTTGGTTGACCAATTGAGTTGATATTTTATTGGTTGATGGGTTCTCTCACTTTTGTGTTTGGCTTCATGGGTTGGTTTGATGCTCGGTCGTTGTTTTTTTCATCGATCGGTTTCACATTTTTTCAATCAGCAGTGGTGTAAATTGTTGTCTCGGTTCGTAGAGTGGTTGATCCGATTGCTCGCTTGCTCACCCTACGCACCCACAGGGTGTTTGGGGTGTCCTGGAAGATGATCCAGCTGCTGCTGCTCAAGATGTGGACCACCATCTTCTCCGTCGTCCAACCCCTGCCGGTAGGGAGGCGTATGTCTCGTTCTTGTTCTTATTCTTAAGGCCATTTTTGTCGGAGATTTTTTTTTTCATATTTGTAAAATACATTTAAAAAAATCGTGAAAATTCAACTCTCCTGATGTTTCCCTCCAATGTGTGGAATTTCACAAATTTGGAAACTACTGTATTTCACGAGTATGGGCGCTATTTATTTCACAAATATGGACATTCTGGGGAGGGGGGAGGGGGGGGGGACTCTCCGATACGCAACGGCCCTTGAGTCTTTTCATTATTCTTGTTTTTGATCCTGTTCATATTCTTGTTGCTGTTGATGGTGGTTGGTGTTCGTTTCTATTCGTGTTGGTGTCATTGTTGTAGTGTTTGCGCAATTAATAAAGTCTATCTAGGTGCATGTTTTCGTTCGGTCATCAGGGGGGGGGGTGTAGCCTGACCACTGTCTGCTTTTTTTCTCTTGGCAGGTGGGCCTGTTCAGTCCGGTCTTCGTGATTGGTGGGCTGATGGGTAGAAACTTCGGAGAAATTGCGCGGTGGGCGGACAAGTACGTGGACGCCGTCAACATAAACTTCCAGGTAATGCCTCCCTCCCCCTCCACCGTGTACGCTCTCGAAGAAGGAAAACCCTACGTCAACATCAACTACGGTATCACACGGGTGATAACTTTATCACACGGGTGATAGGATAGCACACCCACTGGGACGATTCTCGGAGCTCATTTTCTCCAAAAAACAATGCCTTAAGGGGGACTCACACGACGAAAATAGTGGCTTTGGAAAGGTCTCGTCGGGATGTTGTCCCCATAGATGCGTCGCTCTCGCTCGCTCGGCGTACTCGGTACGCTCTCCCCCTTGCCGAGGAAACTCAGCCTTGAAATATGTTCGAGGGGGTGTGTTATCCTATCACCCGGTGTGATACGGAATCAGGTGACACGCTCCTCCCCCTCCCCCTCCACCCTGCACGTTATGGCAGAAGGGAAGCCCTACCGGTACCAGGTACGACGCACACTGTACAGGTAACGCATGCATTTGTTTTTCCTGAGGTTCCTTGCTCTTGCGGAGTTCTACGTACACGGTATATTTTATCTTATCACCCGAAAAAGGTTTTTAACCCTTTTAGAACCGCAGTCCCGTTTTTGGGACAAACCACTCAAAGTTCAAGTAGTTTGTCCCCAAAATGGGACTGCGGTTCTGAAGGGGCTAAAAAAAGAAGGGTACACTTAATTACCCCGAAAAATATTCT
>JARUPZ010000020.1:4519357-4759357 GCA_031213475.1 Nereocystis luetkeana
CCATTCCCCCCAGCCTCCTACTAACCTCCACGAACCCCCCCCCGAAAATTCCTCCTATGCCTTTTCGACCCAAAACGCCAATACCAACTACGCCCACAACTACTACAACGTCAAGCCGTGGGAGTTCGCACTGATCGGATCTGCGGCGTTCGCGGCCGGGGGTGACGCGCGCCGTGAGCACGGCCGTGATCGTGTTCGAGCTGTCGGGGCAGAACCACCTCCGGCTGCCGCTGGGCGTCGCGCGCTGATGATCTCGTACTTCATCGCGAACCGCTTCACGAAGGGGGTGTACGACGCACTCATGGACACCAACGGGACCCCGCACTTGGAAGAGGTGCGTGCGCGTACGCTGTGTTGTTCCTGCTGCTGCTGTTGTTGTTGTTGTTGTTGTTGTTGTTGTTGTTGTTGGTGTTGTTGTTGTTGTTGTAGTTGGCGTTGTTGTTGTGTGTGTGTTTTTTGTCTTGATTTGTGATGAGTCAAGGCTGAGGGACCGAAGCGACCGCGGCCGATTTAAAGGGCCTTTTAAAATATAAAAACTCTCCATGGCGGGGTTTTGGTTTGGATTTTACCAATCTGGACGCAAATATTGAGGACCAATTGGTCTTCCTGTTGACGTGTACGCGCTCCTTTAGTTACGCCCAGAATGGTGTTAATTGTGGCGGGAGGGGGGGGGGGGGGGGGGGGGGGGGAGGTATGATGCCATGCTTTCCACTCGTACCGTGTTTTAGGCTCCGGAATACCTCTTCACTATAACATGACTCGCAAAAACCCATGGTTGTTGATGCCTATCGCGAAAAGTTACTGTTGTATTATCTGCAACTATGTATGGTACCTACTCGGTCGAGCAAATTCGAGACGGATTTCTCCCTCACTCCCCCCCCCCCGTCACCCGACACTGTCATCCGTACGCAAGAATGTACGCACAAGGTGATGAAGCCCGCCTCACAAGCGAGCGGTTCTTATTACGGTGGGCCATAGTTAACAGGACGAAATGTTGTTAGTAAAAATGGTTAAATATATAGGTTTTTATGTACACCATAGGTCCTGTTAACTATGGTCCCCCGTAATAGTAGGGTGCAGCTAGCCCACCTTTCATTCGACTCGCCGAGCACCTCACGGCGCTTCACGTGTGGTGCGAGCAATGTTTGCGCGGTCGGTCAAAGCCCGACGTGCTCCGTCCCGGCATCGTGGGGACGCGAGGGTCTATGGTCTTACGACTACGGCCATGCATGAGATCGAGTGCATCTCTCCTATCGAGTACACCCCCCCCGCCCCCCCCCAACCCCCCCACCCCCTCCACCAGATTTCACTACTTTGGGAAGTTTTTTTTCGTTTTTTCAGGTCGAGTGTCTCCTGCCTGTACCCCCCTCCCGTCCCGTACTCCGTCGCGGCGTTGTAGGGATGCGAGAGTATATGGGCATACGACTACGGCCAGGCGTGACATGAGTACACCCCGATCCCGATCCCGCCTCCCCCCTCCCATTTTCCTCGTCGGATGCATCCCGCCGTAGGTGCCTCCCGAAGACAAAAATGTCCCGGCCGAAGACGTGATGGTCCATGTGCAAGACATCCCGTGCCTGTCCCTGTACAGCACCGGTCAAGACGCTTCTGAAGTGGCGGCGTTGTGCCAGCCCGGACAGGTTATCCCGGTCGTGCAGTCTATGTGAGTCTCCGCCGCCCTGTCTTGGTGTGTGTCTCTCTTCTTCGACGATATCTCCCCTCTCTTTCGTTTTTCTCCCCCCATACCCCCCCCCGCCGCCCTCTTTTTGTTTCTCCATTTTTTCTCTCCTATTTTCTTTCTGTACGTCTCCCCTTCACTGTTGGTGTTGATGGTGGAGTTTGTGTTTTGGTGGTGGTGGTGGTGATGGTGATGGTGGTCGCGTAGGTGTTGGTAGTGGTGGCGGTGGCGTTATTGTTGTTGTTTTTGGTTCCTGTTCCTGTTATTGTGTCATCGGTATGTATTAGTGACGATCTCGTCGTCACTGATAATTCTTGTTTTTGTTTGCTCACTAACACCCGCCACTCCCCCGCCCCCCCCCCCCCCCCCCACACACACCGCGACGAGCCCAGGAGCGACAAGGTCCTCGTCGGCGTGGTACTCTGGAACGACCTCGCGATAGCCCTCGCCGACTACCGCAGGCGCGGCAGCAGCATCGCCACCAACGCTGGCCTCCTTGATGCCTCTCCCGCCGCGCCGACCCGCCGTACCTCCTCCCCCCACAGCACCGGCAGCGAGGGCATTCGCAGACGCGGTAGCATCAAAGACGGGAAGAGGAGGGTTATGGGGTCTCCCAACGTCGCGGCAGCTGCTGCCGCGTCCACCGGGGAAGCCGTCGACGACTACGACCTCCCGGGAGGGGGAGGGGGGGGGGCAGTAGGACGGGGGACGGGGTGCTCTGGGTTAGATCGCAGCGAGAGCGAAGGCTCGTCGTGGCCGCGGCTGGCAGCGGTGGCGACGGAGATCGGAAAGCGGGTCAAGTGGTTTCCGAAGATGCGGACTGCGGAGGCGTCTCTTTTGCAGTGAGTACTTATGACATGCGTGGCCGTAAAATCGTTTGTGTCTTTAAATCCTCGTATCCCTACAATGCCAGGACGGGGGGGCACGTCGGGTTTTCACCGACCAGGCAGGCATTGCTTGCACCGAGCGTGACGCGCAGTGACATGTTCGGCGAGTCGCGCGAAGGGTGAGCTGCATCCTACTAAGAAGCGCTTGTGAGACGGGCTTTCTTGCATACAGATAACAGCGTTGAGTTAGTCGGTAGCTGCGTGCATCCTGCTGAGAACCGCTTGCGAGGTGGAGTCTCTTGCATATCGAAGACAGCGTCGAACTAATTTGTTGGGGAAAAAAAATACAGTTCGAGGGCGTTTGTTTGGAGCCTTTTGGGGTGTTGTGGCCGCGGTTTGCGAGGGTGAGCGCGCTTGGTCGTGTATAACGATGGGGGGGGCAAAAGCCGTTCAGCTCGTCGTCGAGTATTTAGCTCTTCAGTGCCGCGGGAACGTTTGTACTGCACGAGCGACATTACTTTGGTGTGTTTCGTGTTGTTTTGGTTTTGCTTTGCTGTTCGAAGGAAGGTGGGAGTCCGATTTCTTCCCCCTTTTTTCTATTTCACCCCTTGTTTTACACTATCTGTTAGATGAACGCCTCATTGCCTGCCTCAGGGGCTTGTTCGAGCGAACGTTTACCTTCCCCCCCCCCCCCCCCCCCACCCCTCCGTCCTCCGACCCCATTCCCCCCATTCCCACTCCCACCCCACACACCTCCAACCCCCTCACCCCACTCCGATATGCCCCCTCGCTCGCCTGTCCGATGCTTCGTGACCGGCAGGCAGCTGGACCTCGAGAGGACAGACGAAGAAAGCGTGGGGAGAAGTGCGGAGGGCTTCCCCGTTTCTCCCCTGCCGCCCTTAGGCCCTGGTATCCCCTACCCGTCCTACCCCCCCGATCCTGCCACCACTGACGCAGCCTTTGCCGAAGGTTCTGAAGGTTCTGGAGGCGTTATCGTTGGAGAAAACGAAAGAGTGCCCCTTCTTGGCGCTGGTGTTGGTAGTGGTGGTGGCGGTAGTGGTAGTGGTGGTGGTGGTGGTGGTGGTGGACTCCTGTCTTCTGTTCAACGGTACGGGGGGGTTTCCTTAAACGAGCAGGTGATTTCCTCTCAGCCCCTCCCCGAACTAGTAGAGAACATGGGGGGGAGGGGAGGAGTGCCCGGTGCGGGCAGCGGTGGCGGTAGAGGTGGTAGAGGCGAGGCGAGGAGGAGACCGTGGTCGGCCTCGGCGTCCTCGACGGCGGCGGCGGCGGCAGCGGCGACGGCGGTGGAGGCGGAGACGAAGGGAAGGGCCGAGCGGGCCCCCCTTCGGTTCTATCTTGTGCGGGAGGGGCACAAGTTCGTCGCCGTGGGGCGCACGCGACGCAAGGGGGCCTGGACAGAACTGCCCCCGGTCCCCTCCTTCTACGGCATCCCGGTGGTGCTCGACCCGTCTCCCTACCAGGTGGGCGAGACGTGCTCACGCGTCGATGTTGAGAGTGGTTTTGGGGGGGGGGTTGCATTGGGGGGGGAAAAGAGCGGGTGCTCATTCGTTGCTCGCCGTGGTGATTTTATGTACCACGAACCAGGCATCCCTATCGGCACGGAGCGCGCCGTTCCTACTCCTTGCAGAGACACCTTCAACGTTTTTTGGCGTTCATTACGGTTTTTCCATATATTTCACAGCAACTTTTTGGTTATGTTATGGGGGGGGAGAGGGGTTAAGGGCCGTCAGTGTCAGATAGGGGTCGGAGGGGGGCGAGTGCCCGCCAGCTTGAAAGGGGGACCAGGCTGTGCCCTCGAATTATTGAGCCTCTGAAGTATCACGTGTCTACACAAATGCTGTCTCAACATGTGGGTCTCCAAATCGTTATGTCTCTAAAGATATTCATGCCTTCGAGATGGCGTGCCTTCAAGATACATAAACGTATCGTCCAACGGTAGGCGGGCGGGGGGGGGGGGGGGGGGGGCTTTTTTGTGCCCATTTTTTTCCGACCGAAGGGAGCTCGTCAACCAAAAAAACTACGGTAAATGTCGAGAGAGCTAATCACACTGAACCAGATGTATGAGACAAAAAAAAAACTATTTAAAAAAAACATCAGGTGCGAGATCGAGGAGTTTTTTGTCGAATAGCTCATCTAAGCAAGCTGTGTGAGACTTCGACCCCGCGTACCACGGGTTTTGGTATTTCACCCTCATGCAGGGTATGAATCCCGTATCGAGATTGGGAAGCGAGGTGGTTCCATTGATGTGTTGTGAGACCAGACAACCAAGTGCCAGGCAGAATGGAGGCCCGCATCCGAAGCATTGCTTTCTCTCAACGAATAAAAAAAGCCGGAAAAGCAGAAGAGGTGATTGCACTCGTTAACTCCTTCAGGACCGCAGTTCCGTTTCGGGGACAACCTACTCGGGAACTTAGCTGCTTTGTACCCAACACGGGGCTGCGGTCCCAAAAGGGGTAAACCCAGACTGGGGCTTCCGCGAAGAATTTGGTCGGGCTGGGTCTCTTGTAGTCTGTTCCCTAAATCATAGCAAATCCCAACCCACGAAAATGAATTGCACTTAAGACGGCCCCTCCTTGAGCTGTGTAGAGCTCGGCACCATCCCACCGAAAATCTCCGTTCCTTTTTTTTTTCGCTTTTTTCCTTTTTTGTCTGTGCTTTCCACCAACCAGCGCACACAGCGGTTGACCTGCGTACAGTATACGTACAGTACGTCAGGTCGAGAGTCATGACCGATTTCTCCGATGGAAAATGAAAACCAGATAATCCTTTCCTTTATTCTTCGCACGGATTATCTTTTTTTTTTTTTTTTTCTGCGCCTTCCCGTTCACCAGCGGACACGGTTGATGATACGATTGACAGTAATATGGTTGACAGTACCAGCGGACACAGTTGATGACATGGTTGACAGTTACAAGTATCCCACCAGCCCGACCCCCGGCGAGAGCTACCCTGATTTTTTTATTACGGAATCCCCTTTCACGGTAGTAGGAGGGGCAAGTACCCCATCACAGGAGGGGTGACGAGCCAGGACATGAAAGGTACAGGCACGGACGCTCTTGTGGAGTGCGAGGGGTGCAAGTTTGCACCCGTCGCACGCAGGAACGTAAGGGCGACAACGCCCGCCGGCCTCGGCGGGGGTCACGCATTGTCGAGTCGTCGTCGGCTAGAGGGCGGGTGGCCCTGACGTTGCCCGAGCAGTTTGCAAAGTTCATACACAGCGCTCCAACGGGTCGACTAAAGCCGAGCCCACTAGAGGCCGATGTAGAAGGTTGGGCGAAACAAGGACACGCTGCAATCCATCGGAAGGAGGACAAGAGGCTCGGCGACTACGACATTGGAAACAGGGCAACAGAACACAACAAGTATTGGTGTGATCTCGTGCCGCAGCAGAGAGGCCGAGGCCTCATCGATCCCAAACTATACAATATTGAAAGCCATGGTGGAATGTCACGACAACAGTAATCTGAGAACCAATCGGCGGGGACGGAAGAAATCCGTCCCCGGGGCTGGGAAAGCCTCATCGGTTGTACATAAGAGGAGATATGGTAACCGCTCTCGTCGTCGGTAACCGTTCAGCATCGCGAAAATGTACCAAGAGGTGGAGAGAAAAACAGACCATTCCGCCTCCCCATCGTTGTGCGCGAGATACGCCGACGGCGACGGCGACATCGGTTTTTGTTAGGGTTCATTTTACCGGGGTAACTACTTCCTGCGACGACGTGACGCGTTGATTACGGGCGAATCAACGCGGGGGTAGTAGCCCTGGGTGAAAGCCTCCGGCTGATCGCGGCAGGAGGCCTCATCGATCCCAAACAATATTTATCAATTTTAGCGGCGGTAGAATGATTCAACAGTGTAACTCTGCGCGCGCGGCCGCGCCGTCCTGGACTGTTTAGTTCTAGTTTCGTTTTCGTTTTTGTTTTTGTATTATCCTCCGGCGGAATGACAACAATACAAAGCTTAAGCTCGCCACGCTTCCGCGTGTAAAAAGTACGTCTCGTTTTGACTTCGCTCCCGTGCTTCCCCCACAAAAAACTGAAAAGGTGACGCATACGACCGAGCTGTCCAAGGTGGACATAGCTTTCCGATTGCTGAGGCTGGACCACGCGTTCGTCTGCAACGCCGGAAGGCTGGTGGGGGTGATCACGCGCGACAGCTTGGGAGATTTCTTGGCCTTGCGTGAGGTTTCGCCGATGGACGAGTGCATGAGGTGCGCTCGCCCCCACCCCCCCCTTCCGTGTGTGACCTCCCCCCCTCCCCATCTCTGTTCACCCGGCGTTTCGTCGATAAAATACGTAACAGGTATGCACCTGGTTGGGTATTAATACTGGTAGCAGCTTCTTGGCATGGAATGAGACCCAAACCTACGCCTCGGACAGGTGATCTATCTGATCTGTCTACAGATAGATCATCTAGTTCATAATCGACCGCTGTGAGAGGTTGTGCAGGATCTACATACAGAAGCACCGATCTAACGCAGCAGGAAACACGCCCCAGATCATGAGGATTACGCGGGGCCCACGCGGCAACAAGGGCTAGATAGCATAAGATCGGGAATATATATATATCTGCCTTGGAAACATCCAGAGCGTGAAGCAGAATTCCATTAATCTGTGCCGGGTGGGAAACCTATCAACATGAACTACTGAATTACATAACCTGGCGAACAAGATGCTTTAAAAGGGCTCCTGAACTGGACAAAAATCGCCAGAAAACGCTAGGAAGCAAACCTGCTGAAATTAAACTACTGGAAATGATGTCCGTACTGAACCAGCCTCTACTCGAACGCGTTCTGAAAAGATTCCTCCCTTTTTCTTCCCCGCGCCTCGTCCCCTACCGCTCGTTCCCCGCTGCACGTTTCTCGTCCTCGTGCGTGTCTGTCTCATACCGTACCGTGGACTCCGTGCTTCATCTTGTACCGGCGATGACTTCGGTACTTCATGTGGTATCGGCGTGGTGGGTCCGTGTCCCATCTTGTACCGTGTGGTCGGTTCCGCATTCCATATCGTACCGATTTTGGGCTCCGTGCTCCTTACTGTATCGACACGGTGGGCTCCGTCCTCCCATGTTTTGTCTGGACGGTGGGGGATTCGTTTTCCGTGCTTTATTTGTCGCGCGGGCTTCACTTTCCAGTCTGTTTGGCGCTTTGAACTGCTGCGTGCCTAGAAGGAGGGCGTCCGGGACCAACACCAACAGCGATAACAGCGACGGCGGCCTCAACAGCAACAACTACGGCAACGTCGACGGCGAACCAGCGGTCACCTCATCAAACGTGACCACGGTTTGACCTTTATCCTCCTTCGCTGACCGGCCTCCTACACTAAATCTGGTATGTTGAGGCCCAAAAGATTAGGCCTTGACGCGTCCCAAAAGACCGGTCTGTTGATGAGTCCAGCGGTAGCGCCTTCGATCACCAGCCGAAACGATGACGACTATGGCTGTTGGACGGCGAAAATGGTTGGGGGAAACGACACAGGCAATGGTTGGGGAGGCGACGACTCCAAATGGTTGGGGAAACGACAACGCACATGGTTGGGGAAACAACGACGACAGTGGTCGGAGAGGCGACGACGACAATGGTGGGGGAAATGGCGTCGACATTGGTTGGATAAACAGCGACGACATTAGTCAGTGGGCGGGGGGGGGGGGGGGGGTGTACTCGATAGGAGAGATGTACTCTATCTCATGCATGGCCGTAGTCGTATGACCATAGACAGGGGGGACGGGGGGGGGGGGGGGGGGGGCAATGAAGGGGCAACGCCACGACGACGCCGCTGGCAACGGCTTGCTGCAGCTCAGGCTCACCACCACGACCAACGCTGCCGCCACCGCCGCTATAGGTAGCAGAAGCACCAGCCGCGTAAGACAGCGCCGGAGGGACGTGGCATCCAGCGTGAATTTTTTTCTTGTGAACAAGAAAAAAACGTCAGAGCTGAGTAACAGAAAGCTTGGCTGAACGAACTCACAGCTGACGTATTGTTCGGCTGTTCTTTCGATATATATATATATATATATTTAGAACGACGTCAGCTGTGAGCTCGGCGCTTTCACCAAATTAGCTGATACTGAGCTTTGCGAGTTGCGTGGTTTAGAATGCTACTGCTGCGTGATTCAGAAATCACGTGATTAAGCTTTTGCAAAAATTACGTGATTCAGCTTTGCAAGAATTACGTGATTCAGCTTTGCAAAAGCTGCGTGGTACAGCTTTGTAAAATATGCGTGATTCGGCTTTTTGCGAAAGCGGCGGGATTCAATTTTGTGAAATATGCGTGATTCATCTTTGCAAGGCTGCGTGATACGCCGGCCGCGCGTGTTGCATATTCCTCGTGAAAGATGCATTACAGGCTGGTGATTATTGTGAGACACGTTTTTATGGTGTTTAGATGTTGTGTTCTTTGTGTTGTGTGTGTGTGTTTTTTTGCTCATGTTTGTTTTGTGTGTGCCTGCCTGTCAATCATCGCTGCGGGTGTAGGAGCTCGCAATGGGCAGATTCGATCTGTTTGAATCTCATTCTGAGTTCGGTTGAATTTGTAGTTTTTTTTTGTAAGGGGGGGTGTACTCATGCCATGATGGCCTTATTAGTCATACACCCTCGCATCCCTACAATGCCGGGACAGAGCACGCCGGTTTTCGCCGATGAGGCAGGGCTTGCTTGCACCAAGCCCGAAGCGCCGTGAGGTGTTCGGCGAATCGCACGAAGGTTGAACTGCATCCTACTAAGAACTGCTTGTGGGGCGAACTTTCTTGCATATGGGTGACAGCGTCGAGTTCATTGTTTTTTTTTTACGAAAGCTTGATCGTCGCTATCTATGATCTGAGTATGTGCTCTCGTATTATAAATAGCATATGTGACCACTTCCAGAGCAGCGATGGGTAAAGCATGTAACTGCCACGTAGGTGCCTTCCTATATATCAGGTACACACTACGTGACCCGATTTTATTCTTGTGCAGAATGAAGGTTCTTAACCCCACACAAAATATTTAACTCGGCGGCCAACCATGGTGACCCCCAAAGACAAAAACGGTACGCTGGTTGTCTAGCTCGCTCAGTGAGGGGTGTGTTTTACAGCGTCGTTGCCAGTCGACGCCAACCTAACCAACACCTGGTGTGTAGTATGTACCGTATACGTACAACTGCCTGCCGGGGGGCCGCGGGGGGGGGGGGGGCGGGGGGGGGGGTCATCCACCCTGTGCTACTGTCGTTTGACCCACCGAGACTGATGTTGTTGCGGTATGGATGCCGTGCCGCAAGCAGAGAGAACGGGAAAAGGTGCCTGCACTCTCCCGATGGGCTAACTTTGGATTCTGAAGACAGTTGCAATTGGTCGCCGCTCAGTTTTTTTGCCATTATTGTTTTTTGTTTTTCGTAAGATACCTGGTGGATCGCTTTGCCGTTTGCCTACCGGTCAATTTTTGTTTAGTTTGGGAAAACTGCTTGGTCGTCGTGCAAGGTCTCCAACTGGCCGACGCTAATCTAGGAGAAGCCTGACTGGTTGTTGTTGACGTTTCCGATTGGTCGAGTTTTTGCGTAACTGAGAAATATTTGCGTGATATAGCCGTGTACGCTTCCATTTGGCCGACGTTTGTACAAGGAAAAACCAGATTGATCGCTGTTCTGGTTACCGATTTGTCGATTTTCGTTTGAAGGGAGAAAATCTGCTTGGTCGTCTCGCAGACTTCCAAGTGGCCGACGTTTTGTCTTGGAGGTAACTGACTGGTCGCTGTTCAGGTTCCCGGTTTCGTTTTTTGTTTGTTTGTTTTATCCTCCGACGGGTTGGTGAAAATAAAGGTTAAGCTCACCACATTTCCACGTTCAAATTTCCTGTCGTGTGTCAATTTAACCCATAGCTCCCGTCGCAACATAGGAACAGGCTGGTGTTACTACTACTGGCGCTTGGGCACGTTGGCCTGACTGGACCGTTTTATCGGAGACATCTGATTAGTCCACCGTTTACTATTATTACATTAGAGAGAAGGGGGAAATGTTAACGGCATTCTTCCGACTGGTTGAACCTGTGTTTTGAGGGGAAATCGAAAATTCGGATTGATCGCTGTGAAGGTTTCCGATTCGGCCATGAACGAATTGAAGGAGGAGTTGCTTCGAACGGAACGAAATGGACGTCATGCCTACGGTAGGTTTCTTTTTTCGGGTTTTTCTTTTATGTTCTTTCGGGGTATGTTTCATGGTTGGTTAATGTTGGAGATCGCGCCGCACACTGTCGTCCGGCAAACATAGCAGTAAGAGTTTGGAGAGAAATCTGCCTGGCAGTTGTGCGGCTTCTCCGCCACCGTTCCTTCTATTTTTTCGCTGGTGGCATTATCGATGGGACATTTTTTTGGGCAAGTATCTCCGGTTTTGTAGGTCTTCCGTTCGGTTTCGTAGGTCTTCCCTTAATGTTTTGTGTAGTTGAACCCCTGATTTTTTCTTCTTGTCGCTGCCTGTGCTTGACCTCTTGCTTGGGGTGAAGAGAAAGGACGATTTTATAATTGTTTCCCTTGTTTCCGGGAAAAATCTGGAATGTTTCCCCCCTTGACGGGTCGGTCAGATCTGTTTCGAAATCTCAAGGGTCGAGCCCAGTCGGGTCTAAAGAGGTTTATGTTTTCAACTTATCACGGATCGGGTCCGGTCACCGTTGCCCGACCCGACGTGACCCGGAGGTGAACCGGCCCGTGATCAGCATGGAAATATGTTTCTTTTCTAGTTTCTGTCTTTTTTTACCCGGCCCGCTTCTTTTAGGTCATTTTTGTTTTCGTTGGGTGTGAAACATGCCGGAATCGGCTGTCAACAGTTGAGAGTTAGTTGCGATCCTCCGCGGTTTACGATTGGCTCATAGCTCTTTTCGCAACATTCTTTGTTTTTTGAAGGTTTCCTTGTAGTTTACTTCCTGCCCTGTTTTTGGGGGTGTTTGCAACGGGGAACAGGGTCTCTCCATACAAACGACCGATCCGAGGGTGCGGGGTGGTACTTTTTTTCTAAACTATTGTGTCTGGCCAGCTAAACTCTAAGGGTTGTTGGGGTGGTGCTCTAAACTCCTTTTTTGTCGTATCTTCTCGGCTGCTGTATGGCAGGGCTGGGTTTACTCATGTCATGCATGACCGTAGTCGTATGACCATAGACCCTCGCACCCCTACAGGTGTTCACCGACGAGGCAGACATTGCTTGCACCAGGCGCGAAGCGCCGTGAGGTGTTTGGCGAATCGCATGAAGAGTCTATTAAGAATCGCTTTTGAGGCAGGCCTTCTTGCATTGGAGGGTTGCTTCGAATGAATTAGCTACCTGACAGGGGGGGGGGAGGGGGGGGGGGCGTACTTGTTTGTTGCTTGCCTTAGCCGTTTGACCATTGACCACGCATCCCTTTCGAGCGGAGCGCCGTTCCCACTCCTAATAAAGACACTTTTAACATTTGAGCCTCGCTCATTACGTTGTTTCCATATGCCTGGTATGACATACATGTTGTTTTGCTATATTTATCCCCTTCCTGTTTCACGGCCTGTGGCCGCCATCAACCTCCCTGGATTGCGATCGTTTTCTCGCTGCTATCTAGTGTACCAAACTGGTCCATGTCACATTCGTCTATTTCCCTCATCTCTTCTACTCGTAATACATCCCGTTCCTCCTTGTACATTTCACATTCTCCTACTACGTGTATATGAGTTATAATGTCTTTGCCACGCGAGCACATCTGTGTATCTACTTTTTCCTCCTCGTCCCGGTTACTGTTATACCTCTTTCTTCTTTCTGGCGGGTCCAGGTCCCCTACACAAAAATGGCAGTTTCAGCGTTTCCACGAAGTCCATTGGGCCGTGCAAATGCGTTTGCATTCCCATCCCTTCGCTTTAATCCCGCGTATAGCTCTAACTATTTCTCCTATTTCATCTTTTTGTCTCAGCGCTAGCTTTCCCTTCTTTAGATCCTCGCTTTTAGTTCTGTGCTGCACCTGCCAAACTTCTCTACGGACATAATGGATTCCTGGTTTCCTCCAAAAAGTCCTTCAATACTTTCTCGACTACGCTATCCCACCATATTCCAGCTCGCCCTTTTGTTCCTTTCCTCCGATACAGCTCTATCAACTTTGGCTGGCAACCACTTTTTTGGCATGTTCCTTACTTTATATTTAGCCATTTCAACTTTCTCGCGTCTCTATTTGTCTCAACTGGGTACATTTCCAGTTCTGCTCCAAATACAGAATTACTCCTCGTACTTGGGCATTCTATATATTTTTTAGCTGCTGTCATGCGTACTGTTCCCAACTGTTTTCACGGGTTTCGCGTTCCCTTGCCATACTTCTCCTGCATATTTTTGCTTTAATGCTGTCACATTCATCAGGATACACCTCTTAATCTTATTGTCGAGGTGCGAGTCTCTTAGGATCGCATCCATCTTGCCTACATGTGATTCACCCTGTACTATCACTTTTGCTATGTGTGTATCCCCAGAGCAGTCTTTTGATATCTCTACGCCAAGGTGCGTATACAGGCCTACGATTGGTAATTCATCTTCTCCCCACTCCCAACTGAAATTTACCGGGCTTGCCTTATCTTCGTTACGAAGAGCTACTGCGCACTTCTTTACGTTTGCCATCACCCTCCATTTCCCAGTGTATTCTAGTGCCTTCTTTATATGTTTCTGCAATCCTTCGGGTGTTTCTGACATCCCCACGAAGTCATCCGCAAACATCGATGGCGGGGGGGGGGAGGGGGTGCACTCATTATCATGCATGGCCGTAGTCGTATGACCATAGACCCTCTCATCCGTATGATGCCGGGACGGAGCACGTCGGGTTCTTACCGACCAGACAGACACTGCTTGCACCAAGCGCGAAGCGCCGTGAGGTGTCCGGCGAGTCGCATGAAGGGCGAGCGGCATCCTACTAAGAACCGCTTGTAAGCGGATTTTCGTGCATATGGATGACAGCGTCAAATAATTGATTTATTTTCTGGTGTAGCCACTTCAAGAGACAGCGATGGGTTCACTATGTAACTGCCTCGTGGGTGCCTTACCATATACACACTACCAGTACGTGATACGATTATCTCCCTTGTGCGGCCCGCACAAAAAAAACAACTCGACCGCCAGCCGTGGTGACCGCCGACAAAAAACGATCAAAACGGTACCCTGTTTGTCTAGCCCACGCAGTGAGAGGCTTGTTTTACAGCGTCGTCGCCAACCGACGCCAAATCAAGCTATATGTACCAGGTATATAATCGGGGAGGGGGGGGGTATATGTGATGCTCCCTGATTTCTAATGGGTTGGATCTTTCTTTTCTAGCCTTCCATTTCATCATTTTTTTAACGTTTGTTTTCATTTTTTTTGCCTGCCCGCGATGGATATTTACAACGAGAACGGCGTCTCCGCGTGGCCGATCCGGTCGTCGCGGGTGGTCCTACATTTTTGTTGTTGTTGCGTCTGCTCAGCTCGACGGCAATGGCTGCGGGCTGTGTCATACTTCGGTTGCTGTTGCACCTCTCTAGCTGCTGCTGGCAGAGCGTTTGTGTACAAGGGTGTCGCCGCCTTCTGGCTGTGTAGGTTTAGCTTAGCAGCATATTTTCATGCAGCATCAGCATCAACCTGAGGCTGCTGCCTAAGAGGAGAACGACACGTAAAGTCGAGAGCAAAAAAAAAAAACGGAACCAGATATGGCGCAGAGGTGGATCCAGTGTTTGGGAGAAAAAACGTTTGAAGAGAGCGTCGCACCTCCGGAGCATTGTTTTCTCTCACAGACCGAGAGCGATAAAACAGAGGGTGTGATCGAGTGCTCGTGCTGAAGATCCCGACCCACCCAGCTTAGCAACGTGTACTCTGCATCCACAACCTTTGCGACCGGTTTTTACAGTACCGCGCTGAGCACGAATTCAGTGCGGGGGTATACCCCGGGCAAGGACCGCTTGCTGGAGCAGGAGGCCTTATCTAATCCATACTTTCGATCAATAACAAGCGAAGGAGCAGGATAATCCTGCAGTAGTAACATACTTCCAGGGTAGCTTATTTCAAGGTTTCTTGTTTAATTTTTGTACGTATAGTTATGGTGCACTTACCGGGGACACCGAGCGAGGGTTACGGCCCCCTCGACTGCTCTCTCCAAGCTCTCCCATACCACTCTGCACTTCGGCCACACAAGCGCCACTCTTTGCTTTTCCTGCGGGTGTGTCTCTGTGTTCCCTTCAAACAGCCCCACGTGAGCGCACTTTCACAAGCACTCGGTGTTATCTATTGGGACCGGCCGGGTAACCACGCTCAACCCGGAGCATGCATGCGTTGAAGGCACCTGAGTGAGTTGATCACCCTACGTCAGCACGAAAGAAAGATAGGCATGAATTACCACACCAGCGTGACAGATAAAGTCTGCTGGAAACTAAGTCCGGAGACAGAGTTACTGCTGTGGGTGATGTTCTACAGCCAAGCAGCAGCAAGCTGTAACATCCGTTATACCCAAGATCCATATCCGCTCAGAGAACCCGGGGATGTACCCCAGACGACCCCTGACGACCACAGCCACCCTCCCCCCCCCCGCCCAGGGCGAACCCACAGGCCCAAAAGGGCTGAGGGAAAACAGCAGAAAAGGAGAGAGGGATAGCCGGAAACCATCCACAAAAAATCACAACTCGAAGATAGAAGGACAACCTGCATGTCAATCACCATGACCGTCCGTGTCCACAAAATCCCTACCAGTAGCACCCATCCGTGATAGAATGCTACTCAACCACATATCGTTTCACTGCAAGCCAGATGATATTCACAGCACAATTTCGACGAGAAACTGTCCAATTTCACATGACAAACCTACACAGCAATAATTAGGGGCGTCTTCCCATCTCTCCTATCACGGGGGAACCATATTAAATAGGACCTAGACGGTACACACAAAACCCTATGTATTCCGCTATTTTTACTAACAACATTTGGTTCTGTTTATTATGGCCCCCCGTAATAATCCAACTTATCTGGTATAACTCATATTCAGACAAACCGCCCGGGAAATACGAGTTCACAAACGCACATGCATGCGCACAATGACACATACAAGTAACAACACACAAAGCATAAGTGACCCACTCTGACTTCAGGCCCACAAACACGACCACCGGCAATTCTCCAGTTATTTTATTAATAATCTTTCTCCCAGCACTCGAGCCGATCGCACCATCGACGGACACTTCTTTATTTACCTCATCATGCTCAGTTTCATCATCAGCTTTGCCCCCAAGACCTCCTATGCTTAAACCGCTCTCTGATCCAACACGAACTTGAATGACATGGTCCTCGAGCCGAGAACCTCGGGGCGATTGCATAGCAACTTCCGGTTCAGTATCCGTCAACGATTTCATGGGTTCAGAAGGAACAGCATCATTTCCAGGGTTAGTCCCGCAACGAATCGAAGTCTGCAGCAACCGACGTATCCACATCAATCTCCGACTTCTCGCATACATCCACATTCATTGAGGGCTCGTCAGATACAGATACCAGCATAGCCGAGGGAACGACGATAAGTATGCCCACAACAATCTCAAACTCCTCACGTACATCCACATCCTGCGTTACGGTCTCATCCTCAGAAGCAAACACCCGACAAAGTCTGCTGGAACAGAGTCCTGACAGAGTGACTGCTATGGTAAAAATTCTACAGCAACTAGGGACATCGGCTACTGGTATACCTCAAGGTCTGTATCCTCCTAGGAAGCCGGGGATGTACCCCGGGTGTCCCCTGACGATCACATATCTCTGCAAGGCTCTACGGAAAGCCAGCCCTACGACATCACATCCCGAAAGGCAATGACCCTGGATCGAAACACATTCCAACAAGTTGTAAACCTCGTCTGAATCACATTCTAACAGGTTATGAGCCTCGTTCGAATCACATTCCAACAGGTTATGAACCTCGTTCGAATTACACCCCAGCAGATTTTGGGTCTCGTTCGAAATGCATTCCAACGGGCTATTGACCTCGTTCCAATCACACCCCAACAGGTTATGAGCATCGCTAGACTCGCATTTCAACATGTTATGAGCCTCGAGCCTCGTTCGAATCACATTCCAATAGGTTATGGGCATTGTTCGAAACGCACTCCAACTGGTTAAGGATTTTGTTCCAAACGCATTACAATAGTTTGTTAACCTTCGAATCACATTTCCACAGGATATGAGTATCGGTCGTATTCCAACATGCCATGAGCCTCGTTCGAATTACATTCCAACAGATTATGAGCCTCGTTACACGTTCCGATAGTTTATGAGCCTGTTCGAACCATATTCCCACAGGATATGAGCCTCGTTCGAAATACACTACACCAGGTTATGAACTTCGTGCGAATCACCTTTCAAGGTGTTTGGAGCCTCGATGGAACCACGTTCCAACAAGTTATGAGCCTCGTTCAAATCACATTCCAAGACACGTGCTACTATAGGGTTGCACTCAATGTTTTCTGAAGCTATACCTCGCCCAAAAACTATTTTTGAGATAAAATGAAAACTTAATCAGATGAACACTCTTGTGGCCCATCATAGGTGCATCACGAATAACATACTGAAATGCCAACTATATTCCAACGATATCGGGTACTTCTTCAGTCGAGGGGCTCGGTCAGTGAAAAAAAAAATTGGCCAGATTTGTTGACGCCATCGTCGCACGCCCTCCAACAGGTTATGAGCCTCGTTCGACTCACACTCGAGCATGTGTTGAGCATCGTTCGGATTACAACCCAACAGGTTTGGAGCCTCGTTCAAATCACATTCCAGCTGGCCATGACGCGAAATGAACGGCCTTACTGTTGATGACGCCCCATGGCGGTGACGACCCACTTATGCTGCGCGGTGGGGGGGGAACCTGAGCATTGTCGTAAATGTGGTATATCCCGACAGATTTAGAAAACTTTGCGAGAGATACGGCATGAAAAACATAGAGCAATGCTACCGTAGGGGGGGGCACCACATTTTTCGCAGGTTTATCACTTGGAAGAACTCTCCACCTCACCCGCAACCCGAGTGTGAGAAGAAGAAAAAAACGCTCGCACCCCGATTAACAACCCCCAATGGCTAGAGTACTGTCGGCATGCACGCGCCGTAGTACGTAGACAGTCCTTCATGTTGGGCCTTCAGAAGGAGGACACGTAAAAAAAAAATATGCTCAGAAAAATCATGCGAACTGTACTAAAGTATCGGCCACACGAAGCAGTAGAGGCGGCTGGGTCGTCAGGGGGCTGGTCAGTACTTTTAGAGTCCGATCTGCGATATTAAAAAGCGTGCATACACCAGACAGACCAGATCCCGATTCATTATCCAGATATTTTGGGGTAGATGGATCGCTGATTTACATGATTGGCACGATCTAGACCTTGTTTGCGAGGTGGCTGTATGACACGGCGTTAGCATAGAGGGTTGCCGGGGGAAATCTGTACGATACGGCTCTTGTACAGCATACTATAGCCGTAAATATTGAATACCGATTATCCGATTATTTAGATGGTGACCTATCTGATGGGTGAAAAAGATGGGGCGACACGCGCACGGTGTGATGCTGCTAATTCTGCTCCACGATCAAGCTGGTAGCATACGGTCGAAAAAAAGAACGCACACATCCGCTTCTACGAGCACCAGTAACGTTTTGGGTCGCCGTAACCTGAGTTTCCAACTCGAGCTGTGATCCTCAGGGGCCATCCGAGGTACAACCCCGGGTTTCCTATGTGAATATGGATCTTGGGGAAAGGGGATGTTTCTGCTACTCGCTGCTGGAGATCATCACGCACAGGAGCACTCTCCACGACAGCTCTCTATTCAACTCATTCATGTCTACCGTATTTAGATCGGCGGGGGAGGTTGATCAGCTCACCCGGGTGCTTCAGCGATGTTGGCTCTGCGTTGAGCGTGGCCATCCGGCGTACCATATCATGGTACCCGCTCTTACACCTCAGTTGTTTTCGGCTGCGGCGAGTCATACTTGTATACCTCGACCTGCACCTACACTTTGGTGACAACTTTTGGTTTAGTGTGGACTAGTTCAGTCCGTGTTCAAATGTAAGCTCTTCCGAACTGCACTTACTCACTCACGTTGTTGGGGGCAATCTACTTGGAAATAGCTCAAGGCAGATGTTGCCGTAGTGTATAGATAGTACAGCCTGCGGCGAGCCTCGCACACGGCTGCGGCGGGGGAGGGAAGGGATCGTACAAGTGGTTTTGATCGTAAAGTCGGTAAAAGAAAGCTCGAGCCTATGGAGCCGTACGCTCTCTCGTTTGCTGCACACATACATCAGTTGCTTCGTACGAGACTGCGGTTTCACCCCTTGACTGACCGCGCCGCTTCAGTAAGCTAAAAATAGTATGTTAAGGTCATAATAGGCTTCGACGCGCCCAAAACGACCGGTCACCTATTACTAAACATCTTTGGGTACAAGTAGTAGTATTAATAGCAATAGCGGTAGTAGTAGTTGTAGCTGTAGTAGTTGTAGTAGTTGTAGTAGTTGTAGTAGTAGTAGTAGTAGTAGTAGTAGTAGTAGTAGTAGTTGTAGTAGTAGTAGTAGTAGTAGTAGTAGTAGTAGTAGTAGTAGTAGTTGTAGTAGTAGTAGTAGTAGTAGTAGTAGTAGTAGTAGTAGTAGTAGTAGTAGTAGTAGTAGTAATAGGAGGAGGAGGAGGAGGAGGAGTAGTAGCAGTAGTATGCACGTGCTAGCCGGGGCAATCTGCCGACTGGTTGACACAAGATGTTGCAGGTACAGTCAGACATTCATCAAGAAAAAAACGCTGTGTGTCGGCACAACTTTCAGATGCCGGTGTACTCGTAGTATAGTGATACTATGACACCATGGACTCAATGATTCGGTTCGATAGTGTTCCTTTTTATGAGTGTTTGTGTAAGAATCGGCTCCGAGTTCGAGTTCAAAAGTCACAACGCTATTTATACGTTGCAGCCTAAACGTACAACATGCGCAGTATATACGCTACTGCCTGTCGAACGGGCATGACGTACACTGGGTGTGCTGGTTGTCGACGAGTAGAAATGACGGCTTGATGTACGCAGTCTGGACAATAATACCCCCGACTAGAGACTGTCAGCAGCATCGATTAATATTGAACGGGAACACTGCTGGACATAATGTACTGCTGTAGTTGTCGCATGGCAATCATTACGTATACGTACGTACCGTATACGTGCTACGCACCTTGGATACACTTTATAAATGACATTTTTATGTTGTACTATCGTATATTGCTACGAGTATAGTTAGGTATATACCAGATACAGTTTTTCTACAGCCTTTATTTCCCACGTACCTGGCACCTGCATAGATAGATGCACGATGTATTACGTGTACATAGATATACGATGCGTATCAGGTACTTAAGTTTAAAGATTGATTCAATACTTCTCCAAACACTCCAAGATCATGATCTTGTTATACCAGGTAAGTCGTCACTAATATATCAACTATCAGTAGATAGATGCGGCTCCAGCGGTGAGACGCGGAGGATCATATAATACCTGGCACCTCAACAGCAGTGCCCCGCCTTAAAGAATCGTACGGGAGCAGTAGCGGGTGGATGTTGGCCCAGCGAAGAAGAGTGTAATGCCAGAATACGCCAACCTCTCAATCGTTCGGAACGATTGCCTAAAAGTAACAACGTCCTCATACAGATTATACCGGTATATTACACATACATAATACGTGGATCCAAAGATAGGTGTATTAATGCTCTTCAAAACTGAGACAACATAAAAAAGGAAAAAGCGTCGGTGAAACTATGCTCGAATCGTTTACACAGCTAATGACGAGGACAGCAAGTAACGTAGATAACCGAGATAAGCCGGGGGTAGGTGCCAGAACGAGATTTACTGTAGATTTTGTGCACATACATACCCTGGTCATCTTTGGGGCCCCTTGATTTTTTCTTCTCTCGGGGAAGGTTAATAATACATGTGAGTTCCGCACATTGGCGGGCGGCAAACAAATGTGCCACCCTGTCGAGACATAAAACATAAGGAACGTTCGTATTTTATATCGAAATATAAGGAACCTTTATGTTTTGTATGATTATATAAATGAGAGTTATTATATTTCGGGACAGAGTGGAACCTAGCTTTTTGCGATTTCGACCCCGCACGCATCTCACAACATATTGGTATGTCGCTTGACGGTCTAGGTTTTGCCCGCCAAGGACTCTTGAGGCTTGATATAGTAGTTTTAGTGTGAGCAGTTTCTTGACGGCAATGCGTCGAGGGGGCATTGACGGCTCCGTCAAGGAGCGTTGACGGCTGCAAGGGTGCCATCAACGGACACAAATTTTCCTCGTAATGAGGCGAAGACACGTTCCTTCTGCAAGTAAGTCACGTACTGTTGTACGCCTGTCTGTGCTAAAGTCAGTGCATCTTGGCACCTGCACCAGATATGATATACTACTATTGCTTTACTGGTTTCGGTCCGTTTTGGACCTACTCTGATTTTTTTTTTAAATCGGTTCCTGTCTGCCGTAGGGAACATTCCGTTGTCACTACGTAAAGCTGAAATTGTATGCTGCCCGATCATTTGAGAGATGGAAAGTGAAACTCGGCAAGGGTCGTCATTTATTACAAAAACAAGAGAACAAAAAAAAGATACTGGTATGGCGTTTTTCCGGGAAAATACTGAATCGATCTCGTTGACGGGATCTAGAAACACTATTCGATTACCACTAACTTCATCTAACCAATTCTCCTTCCCTGCGTATACTCACTTGAATATGCATCCCCACCATTTACCGAGATATTTTACCTACTACTATGTATCTATACGCCTTGCTTCCTACTCCGCATCTACATTGATTGATGATCTCGGGAAATACTGTACCCTTTTAGGGCTGCAGTCCCGTTTTGGGGACGAACTACTTCAAAATTGAGCGGGTTGTCCCCAAAATGGGACTGCGCAGTTCTGAGAGGATAAAGAGTGGCAACTTCGCATAGGGTTAGGTGGGATCGTTTTTCAGCGCTGGTTTTATCTCAACAACGAACGGTAAGGGTGCTAAAGTCGTACCGGGTACGTTATATTTTCGGAAGGCTCTCTCTCTCGACCAGACCATTCCGAAAACGCCTTTTCCAGGTCTTAGCAACATTCCCGCTCTGGAAAAAATCGCTGAAAAACGATATATCACCCCTATGCGAACTCAACGCTCTTTATCACGATAAATAAATGTCGTTATCGAGGGAGGGGAGGGCGTACTCATTTGTTTCTTGCCTTAGTCATTTGACCATTGACCACGCATCCCTTTCGAGACGGAGCACCGTTCCTACTCCTAGTAGAGACACCTCCAACAGTTAGGCGCTCATTACGTTTTTTTCCGTATATTACATAGAATGTTTTTGCTAAGTTTATCCCCTTCCTGTTTAGCCGCCTGTGGCCACCGTCTATCTCCTAGGATAGCGATCGTTTTCTCGCTGCTATCTCGAGTACCAAACTTCTCCATGTATGTCACATTCGCCTATTTCCACCATCTCCTCTTCTAATACCTCCCGTTCCTCCTTGTACATTTTACGTTCTCCTACTTTGTGAATCCTACTCTCTATTGCTTTGCCACACGGGCACATCTGTGCTTCTACTTCCTCCTCCCGGCTACTGGTATACCCCTCTCTTCTTTCTGGCAGGTCCAGGTCCCCTACACGAAGATCGTAGTTTTAACATTTTCGCGAAGTCCATTGCGCCGTGGAAATAATTTTTCATTCCTATCCCTTCGCTTAATCCCCCGTATAAAGTGTTTCTCCGATTTCACCTTTTTTCTTGGCGCTAGCGTTTTGCCTTCTTTCTATCCGTATCGAGGAGGGGGGATAACTGTCGAAAGAGCGTGTGGGAACGGGTAGCAGTTTCGACGCCAAGCCCTGCCACGACCGTTGTCTCGCGAGATCTTACTGCTAGGATATCCCCGAGGCACGCACGTTACCAAAATCAAGTTTTGCCTATTAAGTAGACCCTGGGCCCTTACGAGATCTCCAGGTCAGCACCATAACAATAAGCAACACATCTCTGGACCAACGCGGGAAGGGAGGGGGTGGCGTGGGGGGTGCGCAGCCACAGGCACCCGGCGGTCAAAAACATAGACACCCGACATCGGTATTGGATGTTCCAGCGATGACGACGGTGATAACAACGCGGTTGCGGGCCCCCGAATAAACTAAGCCCGACAAAGGTTGCAGCGCGACGTGTGTCCCAAGGCGCCAAGTGGTTGGACGGACGACGAGGAAGTAAATGAGAAAGGATAACCTGGTAGAATGCCGTACGGGATCACGCATAAATACGAAAAAAACGCCAACTACATATTTTAAAAAAACGCAAGGCTCAATCACAGTTTTCGTAGGGGGGGGAGGCTAAGAAATTCGAATTTTTATTCAAGACATCGTGTTCAGTGGCGGGCGCTACACCAACGCCTACCAGCACCAGGTACCAGCTTTCTAATAGCCTCGTATAAGCACTATGCACACAAGGTTTCTCAAGGATGGCGTCACAGTACGGGTTTCAAGGTTTTTGCTCGTAGTAGGCGTTTTTTTGGTGGCGGGCGATCCCTTATTATACGGTATCGGTGCTGACTAAACAGTCTGACAGGATGGTCATCCTCCACTGTCGGGGGAAACGACGAGCAACACAAACGATAGAGGCCAGGGAGGAACGATAGGAGCGCACAAGTGATGGGCCGGGAAACGATGAGCGACACGAACGATATTGGCCTGGGAGGGACTATCGGGAGAGCACAAATGACGGACCAGGAAGAGTCGCCTGAGAACCCGCGGGGACCCCCGTCTCGGAGCCAGGTTACGAGTCGGCGTCGGAGTCGTGGGAACGGAACCTTGTTTTTGCTCACACATCGGACTAATACTAATCACGATCTATGTACAGTAGATAATCTAGATCGGGTGTCTACAGGTATGATATGCTGTGCGGGATCTATCTATCTGTACAGCACAGATCTAACCCAGGAAACGTGTGCTAAATCCTGCAGATTTACACGGGTGTCCCACCCACCCGGCAATATGAGCTACTGTAGATCATGCTTCGTCCAAAAGACCAGGAATAAATTAACCTATATGCCCTGACACCTCTATCTGTAGACAAAATAAAAGTGGGGGTCTGATCTATCGGATGTGTGTAACTCTTCACAGGAGCGACGACATTCCGCACACACCACACGCAAAAAACACACACACCCTTGGACGAGTAGTAAGCTGATTTTTCTGCGCAACAGGAAACGTGAAAACGCCGAGCACCGTGTCTACGCACCGATCTCGACCCCAGGTATTTCCAAGGCGACAGTTTTCCAGGTACGTTCCCCCCTGGTTATGGAGAACTTCAGCGACGAAATTTTCATCCCAACAGGTGTGTTATCTTGTCGGTAGGCGAAGGGGGGCGGGGGGAGGGGCGTAGGATAGTTGTGCGTGGGAACGAAAAAACACGAAAGTTGCTGCATTTCTAAAGTTCGATCAAACCGGCAAGAACTGTTAGAAATCGGGCAGGTCAGATCCCCAGTTCATGATCTAGATATTTGGGGAGGTAGATAGACCGCTCACAAACATGATCAGATCCTCAGTTCATGATCTATTTATTTCGGGGAAAATAATCAGATCCTCAGTTCACTATCTATTCATTTCGAGGGGATAGGCGGACCAGACCGCTGGTTTGTAGGTTACCTGCACGATCTTGACGTGTCTACCGGGTGAGATCTATATTTGAATGACACAGCTCTTGCGCATATGCGTGCAGGGCGGGGTCTGGATGATACGGCCCCGGCACATTATATCTTATCGGCACGTATAGGGTCTGTAGATGATCAACAGATGATCTTCAGGTAGATCGCGATCTGTCAGACGCGTCCTACGGTAGCGGTATCACCTAAACTTCCCAAGGCTCTTCATTTTGAGGGGCTCTTATCTATAGCTCACCCGACAATCGACATCCGAGAAAAATATCACACCTCGAACAGATCGTGTACAGATCATTCCCACCTGATGATCTAGGTCTTCCAGGGGAAATAGATAATATATTCCTGATCTGTAGGATCTAGTTCATGCGGCCGGGTGGGAGCCGTATCATCTGCATGATCTAGGACGCGTTTCCTGGGTTGGGTCTGTATTTTACAGATAGATAGATCATGCACAACCCCTCACAACGGCAGGTGAGGAACTATTAACAGATGATATATCTGTAGACAGATCAGATAAATCATGATCTGCCTGTCCGACGTGTGAAAAAGTGAAAGTTACTAGTAGGACCGATACGCAACCCCGTGCGTCTGGCATGTATCTAACGATTCAAATTGAAGAGGCACATCCGATCCGCAAAATAGTGGGCAGCTCTTGAGTTGAGGAGCGGCGCCAGTGATAAACGTCTGGGCTAAGCTGCAATCAAGTAAAACTCCTACGGCGGCACGGCTAGTCGAACTGTTGGGGCGAGAGCACGCAATCTCGTTATTTTTACTGTGACCCGTACGCCGAAATTGACCAGAATTATAAGAACCCCACCGACCCCTATATTATATACGAAGTGCCTGGCATATTTATACATAGGTTGGGTTGGCGTCAGTTAGCGACGACGCTGTAAAACACGCCTCTCACTGCGTGAGCTAGACAACCAGGGTACCGTTATTTTTGTTTTTTTTCGGCGGTTACCATGGATGGCGGTCGAGTCAGATCATTATTGTGCGGGGAGGACCTCTATTCCGCACAGGGAGGGTGATCGTATCACGTAGTGTGCATATGGTAAGACACCCACGAGGCAGTTACGTAGTGAACCCACTGCTGTCGCTGGAAGTGGCCACACCAGAAATTAACTCAGGTCATTGACGCTATCATCCACACACGAGAAAATCCGCCTCAAAAGCGGTTTTTGGTGGGATGCAGCTCACCCTTCATGCCAATCGCCCAACACCTCACGGCGCTTCGCACTGGGTGCAAGCAATGTCTGCCAGGTCGGTGAAAACCCGACGTGCTCCGTCCCGGCGTTGTCGGGGTGCGAGGGTCTATGGTCATGCGACTATGGCCATGCATGATCATGAGTACCCCCCCTCCCCCCCAATAGATTATATTTAGGTTGGGTTGGCGTCGGTCGGCAACGGCACTGTAGAACATGTTGCTCACTTCTTGAGCGGGACAACAAGGGTACCTTTTTTTCCTGGCGGCGGTCGGTTACAGCTGACAATCGAGCTATAGGTCGTTAGTGCGGGGTGGAGAACCCTCACTCCGCACCAGGGGAATGATCGTATCACGTAAAAGTATTTATGGTTAGGTACCCACGAGGCAGTTACATAGTACCCCATATGCTGTCTCTAGATTTGGTCACACAGGGAAATAAATTTGACTCGTTGAAGCTGTCGTCCACATGCACGTAAGTTCGCCTCACCAGCGGTTCTTAGTGCGATGCAGCTCACCCTTGATGCGACTCGCCGAGCACCTCACGTTACGCTTAGCGCTTGGTGCAAGCAATGTTTGCATGGTCGGTGAAAACCCGACATGCTCCGTTCCGGCATTGTGGGGATGCGAGGGTCTATGAGCACACGCCGACGGTCGGCCATGCATGATATCGAGTACACCCCTCCCTCCACCCCCCCCCCCCCCTCCGATAAATATGGTGGGAGGCACAAAAGACAAACGTTAATCAGCATAACAGCCGACCTATTGAGATTCCTCGTGACGCATGCCACTGCACGGGGTGAACCAAATATTTTCTGAGGCTTTCGAACGTGAGGGTCGCTATTTGTGTCTCAACCCAGCAAACCGATTGAAGAAAACTGCACCCTTCACCCGATGAGCAGTCGATCCCATAGGGCCCACGAGGTCTACTCCCACGAAAAAAAAATGTAAACACGAACGATATTGGGTAAGAGTCCCCAAGTGTAGAAGGCCCATCAATCGTGAATATTTTGGCAGAACAAATGGTTCCCATATCTTAGCACGCCCCTTATATATGAGGCATGTATCTCGTCATACGGGTGATAAGATAACACACCCCCTCGGGCGGATTTTCAAGTTGGCTTTTGTCGGCAACAGGGACGAGTGCAAGCACCGACCGATGCACCTACGGCAAGATCTGGACGTCGTATGTCCAGAGCCACCATCAATGTGGGTCCCCTCCCTTGGTGTGGAGAAAGTTCCCCCGGAAATTCACCCGCGGGGGATGTGTTATCTTGCGTGTTACACGGGAGGAGAGGGTCCCGCGTCGCCCTTTTCTGTTGCTTTTGACCTTTTGCTCTGGCGTGGGTCCGAAATTCGCGGCAGGACGCTCTTATCCCCGCTGGAACCGCACTCTCGGTTTTTAGGGAATAACTACTTGGAATGTGTGTAAATATTGTTTTTACAGCGGTAAAAAGGCTTTCCCCTGGTATCAATTTTACCGCCTCCTGCGAAAACTCAACTGGTTGTATGCGGTCTACGCGACACAGTCGCTTTCCTCTTCCACCGCGCCTTCGGCACCTTGTGCCAAATCCGCTGCTGCTGCTGCTGCTGCTGCTGCCGCAGCTGCCGCTGCCGCCGCGAACGCGAGCATTCCCGCCAAATTGTCTTGCAGATGGCGTCGTGTTTGCCGTCTGAATGATCCTGTCCACAAGACGGGCAACAAGTTAACCAACACCCCCACCGAACAGGCAGGCCGTGGGGGACGTGGTGGCGTTTTTTGCTATGTTCCCCATTGAAGCACACATCACGAACGCTGACTATCGGCTGCATGAAAGCAAAGAGAACACGGCGCAACAAGCTAACGGTGATGACGCGCTGCTCGTGTACAGCATCGGCCCTCTCGCAAAAAGCGACAAACCTAGGCGCTCGCCGTCTAGTGGAATTCGTAAAAAGCCTAACCCCTTCTCGCTCCGCCAGATTAAGGATGCTATTAACCTAATAACATTCGATTTCAGGGTTGTTACGAGAAGGCCGAATATGCTGTAGGGTATGCCGACGGGCAAGGAAGGCATTTATGGTTGGGTTGGTGGGGTTTCCAGTTATTGGCTTACAGCAGTGCATATCTCGATCGTATAACTAACATACTGGTAATATTTTTGTCATTATTATGACGTTTATCATTCGACAGCGTGAAGAACGTCAAACGACCAAATGAGCACTCCCAGGAAGACATCTGCGTATTTTTAGTGAGGGATTCCGTGTGGGGCACACATGCCTTCTTCCGGGTTTTTCTATTGCGTACGTCCGGCGTTGTCACTCACTCGTGTTTCGTTAGAGGAGCTCCGTCGAACTAAGCAAACTCGGCGGTGGACAGGTCTGAAAGGAGGGGGCGAAGGCTCTTGCGTTGCCCTGAACCCCTGCTCTCCATACGTGTAGGCCTCCCACGTAGTACTCCCCATACTCATAAATCAAGGGCCTTTGCTGGCGCCCATGCTACTATCATCGCCCTCACTACGGCTTTCCCTTTTTTCTCTTCTCCCTTCTTTCTCGCCTTTTGCCTTGTTTTTCTCTCTTTGTTTCCTTCCTTCCCCAGTCACCATTCTGCCGGTATCTTCCTCTTCTCCGGGTGTGCTTTGTCCGTGCAGCAGTTATCCGTCCCTCTTGAGCACGCATTGTTTTCTACTATTACGGGGGGCCATAGTTAAAAGGACCAAATATTGTTAGTAAAAATGGTTAAACGTATAGGTTTTTATGTGTACCATAGGTCCTGTTAACTATGTTCCCCCGTAATACTAAGATTTTCTGATTTATTTTCGACTTTCGCATTGTGCTTCACTTCATATTTATTTTGGTTTTATTGTCTTTTGGTTCTTGTCTCCTGGTCTAGCTCGTGTTGTTGTGTTCTCGTACCCGGTACGCTGGCATTTCACTTGATTTGCCCATTCAGTTGCGATTCTTTCAGTTTGCTTTTAATTTGTCTCCCAGTCTGTGACCACATAATTATTTTCTCTCTAGGATAAGGAATCAGGACGGACACTGGGTGTATTGAGGTAGTTGGGTAGGAAGAAAGTTTAACGTGAACAAGACACACAGGCGTTCCAGGGCTATACCATAACACTAGCCCACCCTGACGGGCCCTCTTTGAGAAAAAAATATCGAAAGTTCGGGGTAACACCGGTCCCACGAAATATACAAAGCACGTATCGAAGATGCGACTCCTCAAAACCCACTCCCATACCTCTGCTTTGCGAGACTATAAAGGTTCCCGAAGGAAAGCCAATCGGAGAAAAAGGAAAGGAAGCTTACCCGTAAGGAGCTCGAACTACGCCAGGGACCGAAACTGCGGCTAAAACCCCAGGGAGGAGGCAGGACAACACAGTACGTATCCTTGAAAACATAAGACCACAGGCCATTACCATTGCCAAATATCCAGCGAGGGCGGGTCGCGCGACATTGTAGTCGAAAATCGGAAGAACACTAGCTACCACTACATCCGCAGCAAGGAGGGGGGGGTGTACTCATGGCATGCATGGCCGTTACCGTATGACAACAGACCCTTCTCGCCCCTACAGTGCCGGGATGGAGCACGTCGGGTTTTCACCGACCAGGCAGATACTAGCTTGCATCAAGAGGAAAGCGCCGTGAGGTGTTCGGCGAGTCGAAAATATCGGAAAATAGAAACACACAAAACCACAGTGCCGTGGCCAAGTAAGAGCGGCCGCATTATCTGAATCATCCCCGGTGATGAAGGGGGGGGGGGGGATGAGCAGAACGAAAAAATAGCGACCTGCGGTATAGGGTGAATATCTCAGATTGATCACGAGGCAGTTTTAAACCTGGTGACAAATTCTGAGAGAGTGACCGGAAAAAGTACCGGCACACTGCCAGAACACTACGTATGGCAACAGTCACCCGAAATCAGCGTGGCCATCGATCGTAACCCCGCAGAAACGATCTTGGGCCTTTGAAGGCCTTGCCGGGCAGTACTGCAAAATTTTGTTTACGATAAGAGGGTGGGGCAAGGGCTGTGAGTGGAGAAGACCTAGGCAAAGCCGGAAGCAGATGATGGCTAGGAGTTAGACTTCATGCATAGGTTTTCCTGTTTTGATTTCCCCTTAGTTTTCGTCTTATATCTGGGAATGTTTAGGAGCGATCGACGTTGAAGCTCGCGCTGCGTGCACATTGTCGGGTGGCTAATATAGCATCAAAAACACTAACAATATTTACTAAAATTCTTCAACGCAGTACGTTTTCTGCACTGGGGGCCGATTGATGAAGGTGGACGGAGTATTATGATGGCCGCTCGGGTCATCTCGTACCATCATAAGAAGACTGAAATGCCACCACCACCAGATCCATTTAACCTTCGCTCGTTCTTCGGTTGTGTGTTCTGTCTCCCCGTCCGTTGAATGTGTCTATAGTCAGTCGCTTGTTACCTCTCCCTCCTCCTTGAAGTTTCCCGATATCCAATAGTTTTGTGTTCGTACTACAACCCAGCCACCGACAGGTAGCGTCTAGGACTTCGCTCGGTACAACAAGGCTTTTATAAAAAAAATATCACATCATCATCATCACCATCATCATCGTCATCAAAATTTCGTCTCATCACACTCGCATATTTTAACATTGGAGTTCCCAATATAAGTGTAGTGACAATGTTGTGCGGCCTCACCTGTGGTACTGTCTAGTCACGGGGGTCCATAGTAAATAGGACCTGTGGTACACACGAAAACCTATTTATTTATATATTTTACAAACAACATTTGGTCCTATTTACTATGGTCCCCCGTAATAGACGTACCAGGTGTCATATATGGTACCTCGGGTAGTACGTACCTGGCAGCACAGCTTATACTGCATAGGGGTGGTTACCTCATCATACATCAAGCAGCAACCAGTTAGCTGTTGCCGCAGGAGACGCGCCTGTTTGTTGTGTGGCGTTTTGGCCATGCCCTGGTCTACAGCACACAGCGAGCGGCAAGTAGGATCCTGCCAGTAATCAGGAGAAGATGCCGCACTTCTTCAACTTTCGTTGTGATACGATGATACCTGCTGTGTGTCTGTGTACTTGTGTTGAATGCTGGGGGTGTTGTTTGTTCGTTGTTGTTCTTGCTGGTGTTTGCACATTAATACCGAAACAAACATTACGTTGTCAGATATCAAACAAAGACCATAATAGTCATACGAAGTAAACGACGTAAAAGAAAGAAGACAACGTCAACATTTAGGTGCACAGAACGCAGACTACCATATAGGAGGTGGGGTGGTGCTGCAGCAGCTAGCCGTTTACCATATCAGTATATATATATATAATTATCATATAAGCCCTCAATTTTACCACCTGAAATGCGCAGCATGCACTTGGACATCGAACACCCACTAACACAGCTACAGCAAGGAGCAGAAAGCCCAGGAAAACCTAAACAAAGAAACGTATTCGATAAGTCTACCTCACTCGATCCTAATTCCGGCTTGACAGCAACCCAATACCGTTGCAATTTCTCCAGCTTTATCTTCTCACACGTTCGTCGACGATCAAGATCGCAAACCTAGGCCGCGCCCAGGGTCCACCCCCACGCCATGGGTGTGGGTCTGTCACCCTTCCCCCCCCCCCCAACCCATCGAGTATCCCCCGCCCCCCTCCACCAGCAGCTAATTCTGACCTCTTGATGATCCCGTAGCTGGAGTTTAAGCGGAGCACCCTCCGCGAGATGACGACCTGGGTGGTCCGTGGCCTTGGCCCTGCAGCAGACGCTC
This sequence comes from Nereocystis luetkeana, assembly GCA_031213475.1. Taxonomy (NCBI): domain Eukaryota; class Phaeophyceae; order Laminariales; family Laminariaceae; genus Nereocystis; species Nereocystis luetkeana. The sequence goes on from JARUPZ010000020.1 coordinate 4,550,475, forward strand.
CTTCAGTAACCCTTTTCTCGCCGTTTTCCCTCCGCCCCCAAAAACGCTGGCTGCCAGCTGATAGATGAAGACGCTGCCCCTCACCCCCGAGGCGTCCAACGACGGGAACCTTGTGACTCCGCTCGTCGAAAAAAACTATTTATCTTGGGCGAGCGTGTGAGCTGGCGCTTCGCGCCGCCTCGGAATAGCAGCAGCGGGTCCATCCCGATCAGCACCACTGCCTCTTCGCAGGTGTACCCGAGCTTGCGGGCCGGCGCGGACGACGTCGAGCAAGATCGACTTGTCGCAGAACTAACTCCCTGTAAGGGGCGTTCCGAAGACCTCCTCTCCGGGCACCTGCTACAGATGCATTCATCCGGAGATTTCTGTTCACCGTGAAGGGCTTCCCACGTTTCACTTGGCGGGGAACTCCGAGCCGCTTCGGATGTGCGGGACATTGTGTGAAGCGGTGGCCGGTACTGGCTGGCCTGTGCTCCCACCCAAGAGAGCAGTGTATCCTTGCGCGATGCTCGTCTGTGCTGCAGGGACATGTGGACACCGTATACCCCTCGATTCCTCAACATTCTCCTGCCCAATTCCACCAAAATCAGACGCGGGGATGAGGTGAAGAGAAGCTCGTTGGCAGCGGCCGAGGAAAAACGGCAGCTTTCCCCCCCGAGAAACTTCTGGGGTGGGGCTTGACCAAGCTTCTCGTGTCTTGCACCCCCCAGTCGGTTGCTCGTTTCGGATGGGGCTTGAAGTCCCGGGCAGGTGATCAAGGGTGGCGGCGTGCGCGGCGTGGCGGATAAGGATAATCAAGATTTCTAATCGTCGTTGGGCCTCGGGCGGGGTTGTGGTCCTCGCGTCGCGAACCGCGAGCGTGCCAATTGTCCGGAGGCCTTGGGGTGGCGTGCTCGCCCGTGCCTATACCCCACTCCAGGCAAGAACAGGAACGACCCCAGCCATCTCTTCTCTTGGGAAACCCCCATGTGCCACGAATCTCCCGCAAGCTCCTTCCGAGCCGGTCGATTATTCAATTTCCACTCGCTCTCCCCAAGGGTCAGTGAGGTCCGCCAGAATTTCCGGTAGTATCCCGACCCTGCGACCAATGGAAGCGACCATTCTCTTTTTTGCTTCTACCAACGGCAACCCCAGCTTTCCTGCCTTCGTCGACACACCCGTTTGTGCCTGCTGGCGGCGTCACAGCGCCGACCGATCACTCTGGCCTCCCTCCTCGAAGGTCAATTACGCCTCTGCGGCTCCTGGTAGAGGTCGGGGAGGTGCTCAAAAGCCCATCGCGCCCCGTCGTCTGCCCTCCGGCACGCTTCGAGAGACGTATCGGTGTCCATGATGCGCTGGAGACGGATCGTTCTCTACCCGAGGGACTTGATGGTGAAGAGGGCGGCCGATTACTTTCCTGGAATGCTTGCGGCAACTCGCAAGGCAATCTGCGTCTCCGTCCTGTATCTCCCCCACCGCACGTTCTACGACGTCTTCGGAGCCAATAGGGACGCCCACCACCGTCGCCCCTCCCTATTCCGTGATGCGGACGCCGGGGCTTGCCAGGAGCGAGATCTCTTCCATCGTCGGAACGTGCCAATTCGGAGGTGGCGCCACGGTCTTTTGCGAGGTTTTTATGATGCAAATGCATGCGTGCACTGTTAACACTGCTCTATCTACTACTGATATACTTCTACTACCACTTCTACTGCTACCGCTACTATCCTAGTACGAAGTCACTGTGTACAGTACGTACCCCCCCCCCCCCCTCCTCCAGTTTTTTTCTGCCATCAGTTATAGCAACCAGTCAGTCTGTAATAGCAGTGCTGCTTGACTACCACTGCTACTTACCAGCGGACATAAGATATTTAGTATAATCCTCCTGCTGTATTGCCTACGACAGACACCTGTGAAGGTACTGACTTGCATACGCCACTGCGAAAAGGACAGCAGCAAGTAGAGGTGAACAGACCCAAGCGGCAGTGACATACGCCCGAAGTGACTATGTATTGGCCGAGAAGAAGACATAACACGGGCAATACATATTAATAGTGATTATGGTTATACTTTTGTTGGTAGTGCTGTCACCAAATCATATCTGGTGTGCACGAGAGTACAGACAGCAACAGACAGCAGACAGGTAGCTGTACTTGGTGTATACATATCTGGGGCGGGTCAAGCGTACGTTATGCCACCTGACTGACTGCATGAGACGGTTCGCCTGGTTCTGAGTGTGCCTATATTTTCCCCTACTACAGTACTGGTTATACTGCTGCTTTATAGTACAACGTGTGTACTACAAGTACGGCTTTAGAGTCGTACTGCGCCCCTCCCCCCCCGGCTTGCCCCCCCCCCCCTACCGCTACTACTTCGTGCAAAACTGCAACAAATTTTGCTACTACGAGCAGTACTATTCGTACTACTATTAATACCAGGATATTAAACATTAATAATACTCTTACTAATAATATTATTACTACGACGGGTATAATATCCGATTATATATTATTATTTCTCTTGCCAACCGACAATGTGCAGCATGATCTTCAACATGGATCACTCATAACTTTCCCGAAAGAAGAAAACCTCGGAAACAAAAGGAAACCCATGCACCAAGTCTGCCTCCCTTCCGTGCCAACTTTCAGATTGTCTACTCTATTTGCTGTATTTGTTTATTCATTTCATAATATTTGGATATTATACTATTGATACGATTATTATTACCAGGGGTGCACAGAAACGAAGACCTGGACCAACACTCTCTTTTCAGATTCGGCCCTCTATGTGGGGGTGTGGGGGGGGGGTCAGCCACACTAACATCAAGTGATGTGCTAAGCGGGGGGTGTTTGGTAGGCAATCCATTCCCGCACGAACATATCGCTAGCTCAGGGAAACCCGATCGCGTTTGGAGGGCCGATTATCTCTCACCTTGGGTGGAATCGATGGTCGGAAACGTGCAGATAGGCTTCGCTGTGCATGTCTGAACGGGCGATGCACCTTAAGTACTTGTGTGTGAATTGGCGTTATGATATATATATATATATGTCGAAAATGTTTTTTCTCGGCCGGGCGGGACCGGGGGAGGGATGGGGTTGTGGTCATGGATTATTTTTACGTACCCCCTCGCTATACCACTACTACTTACTGCTGCTACTACTATACCACCTCCAGTATCCTACTACCGGTATACTATGTACACAGGAGTACACATTTATGCACTGTACAGTATTGATAATAAGAACATGAATCACTACTATTAACTTTTTCTTTTTCGATTTGTCTACCTTGTTTTTGTTTTCTCTTTGATTGTTTCTTTTCGTTTCACTATTTCATAGATTGCGTATGTCGTGCCTGTCGTATCTAGTATGATGACATGGCTTTGCATTGCCCACTGCAGTTCACACTGCACACGTGGCAACGTAGTATCTCTGTGGCGTAGCTTTGTGACCACAGAACTTGTATCTCTTCTAGGATTGAAGAATCGGCACGGACACTGGTTGTGCTGGATGTCGACGGGTAGAAAGAACGGTTTAATGTGAAGAACACACACACACACACACATATTAACATTAATATTAACTCTGTACTTACTGCTGTCTTGTAAAAATTGTGCATTAATTGGAATTGAATACACGACGCGCCCTGCCTCACATACTCTTACACATGAGCCTGGCCCAAAATAATAACTTATTTTTACCATATAATATAAGTAAAATAATTTTGGTTGCGCGTGTGTCCTATGCTGCACTCTGTGCCCGTCGTCATGATGATGCACTGGAGAACCGGTTCCAACCCGCTGCTTGCCGCTTTTACCTATTATTATTGATGCCGGGGTGTGCCGGGGTATACGACGAACGACGAACGACGAACCGCAGTAATTATTCTTCTTGCAACCAGCAGGGGAGTAACGTCAAGGTTCGTGCGAGTTATTATGCAGCAGTCAGTATACTACACAGACAGGCAGGCGCAGTCTACGGCGGCGGTGTAAATAATTATTCAGGGTTTTTGTTGTATGCTTGTAGAGAACAACAACGAGTTGTTTGTTGTTCTCTTTCGTCTCATATTACTATACCACATGGTCCCCTGTTGCTGCTGCATGCTGCTGCATGCACATGCTGGTGCTGCTGGCTGGTGCTGGTGCTGGTGTTGGTATTTGTGCTGCTGCTGGTGACAACGCTGCTGTGTTGGTACTGATATACTGCTTGCTGCTTGCTGGCGGTCATCACAACAGAGAGTGTATCCAAGGTCCTCAATTTCCACAACAAGAAATAACCATATTATTTAAATCCCTCCGCGATTGCACCCACAAAAACACACGAAAGAAACAAGGTTTTAGAGTCGGGCGGACCTCTCAGCTTTCACCGCCAAAAATAAAAAAAAGAACTGATTGACGCCATGTGATTGGCCGAAGTTCGGGCGGAGACAAAATTGCACTCTTATTACGAGCACCAACCAGGAAGAGCTAAAACACGGAGACTCTACACAGCAGTATGAAGGAACACCAAACAAAATAGCAGATCACCATCGTCACCATCATCATCATTGCACAGCAGCAGCAGCAGCAGCAGCAGGTCAGCAATCATCAACAACATCACACCGAAACATCTCACACCACCCACCACACCGCACCGGCATAGATAGCCAGCAGAAGCCCATGCAAGATGCAAGGCGGCTGGACGAGGTGAGAGATCTCTGTCTGTGCATAGCGGTGGCGAGTGAGTGGCGGGCTGTGGGGGAAGCGCGCAGCTAAAGGCGCGGGCGTGGCCGTGGTGGTGATGATGTGGGCGTGTTCGGATGCTTGGATGTGAGGGGAGAGAAGAAAAAGGGGGGGAAAACACGTACTCGTACACTTGCAGGCAATTGAGCAGCTGTCAGAGTTCTTGGTTGTCTGAAAATTATTAACAGTACGAAACTTCCGTTTTTTTAACAGGTTTTTAGTACGGCATGCAGCAGGACAGCAGTCTCTTTGTCACCTTTGTAGATCACCAAACCATGCCCTGTTTGCATCGTCGTCATCGCCAACGCCATCTTCATCATGCATTCCATACTATGTTCCATACACCAATCAAGGTATTCACGGAGCAGACTTCTTTCAAGTTTTTCCAAGTTCCGAGTGGCTTTTTTACAAGCTTGAAAAAAAAGTTTTTTTTTACGTGGCACCGCGACCGGCTTTTTTCGCCTGTGCCACTGCAGCATGCTGCTGCGGCTGCGGCTGCGGCTGCGGCTGCTGCTGCTGCTGCTACTAGGTGCTGCGATCAATGACAATAGCTATACTAGCTAGCTTATAGCTGTGCAGCGCAAAGCTTAGCCTCGTATTGTTTGTGTGCCCTGGGGCATACATACAGCAAACGGAACAGCCAGCAGCAGCAGCAGCAGAGCAGCAGCAGCAGACATACATAAATAGCCAGATATCGGATCCTCGAACTTTAGAAATGAATGCGGGGGAGGGGGCTGGGATTGGGTGCTGGGACCTTTGAATGTTGTTGCAAGAAGAAAGAGCTATGGAGGCCACTGCATGCATCCCGTCTACTACCACGAGGCACGAGGACCGCTGCTGCCGCGAGTCGGGACTACCATCGAACACTAAGGTTGTGATTTTTGACTGACTGATCCCTCGACACTCCCTGTCTCTGGGAGCCCTGACGGCATTAATTTTTGCATCACACCACAGACGCAGACGACAGTGTTGACGACACAGACAGACACACAGAAAGAAAGAGGACCACACCTCCTCCTCCTCCTCCCAACCGAATCATTTTTTTCGTGGCCTCTCGTGTGGGAAAAGACAAACAAAGGCGAGAAAGAAAAAAAAAGAAGTCTGGTATGCCTCGGGTCTCTTTGTCTGATTGCCTGTGCACCGCCCCCTGTCTGCCTGCTATCCTGCGAAAAAGTGCACCAGGTACGTATCTGTTCATCTGCTGCGCAGAGTTGATATGCGTTGGGGTCGTTTGTTTTTGCTGTGCTGTCGTTGATGCGTTTGCCCTGCCATGTGTTGCTTCCTTGTGACGACGTGCTCTGATGCTTGTTTGTGTTCTCGGCGTTGCTGTGTGTACTGGGGCTGACGGCCGACTATTAGTAGGAGAGACGCAGCGAAAACATGAGGTGTTAGGATGAAGAGAGGAACGTTTTTTTTTTGTTTCTCTCTTTTTACCAGTCATTGCTGTGCTGTTTTCAGAAGAGAACACAACGGCGGGCGTGGTGACTCGTGTCACTTCATTTTTATCTTACTCTTACACTACAAACAGCGGTAGTAATACCTGGCAGTACATATTATATACTGAACAACAAAACCAACACGGTGCAGGTACGTATATACCAGTATTTTGCCGGCTCGGTTTTGCTCTGCGTACCCTGTCCCGTGGTATACCTCTCCTGCAATAATTATTATACATGGTCCCGAGTCCCGAGTCACTCATAAGCTCAACAGCATCCTGTGGCAAAGCAGAGGGCACCACTGCTCCCCCTCCTCCTCTTCCTCACTAACTGAATTGTTACCAATCGTCCGGCCCCGCCTGGGGTCGTCTTCTGGGGGGGGGGGCTTCGTTTCTCGGCAGATGCGCGAACAATTGCGACGTGTGATCCAGAGCATCGCAGAGCTGACAGAGCAACAGCAGCAGCAGCAGCAGCAGCAGCAGCAGCAGCAGCAAAACCTTGGGCCGTCAACAACGACGATAACAACAACGGCAGCAGGAGGAGCATCAGCGCGGGAGCCAGCAGCCCCCATGGACGTCGCCATAGCAGACTCTTCATCTACTGCTACGGAAGTTGCTACTACTACTATTAATACTGCTGCTGTTCAGGTGAAAGGGGGGCGCAGGAGTGTGTCGGTTTGGACGGAAATGTAAGGACCGTTGGGGGTATCGATATGAAGACAAAAACGGTTCTTATATTCCCGTCCAGAGTAGTATCTAACATCTGCATGGAGCCACAAATCGAAGAGTGGTTGATGCTTATTCTGTGGACGGCCTGGCCTGCTGAGGAGGGGCTAGCGCACATTATGTTATGAATAGTTTTCGAGATCTGTCGTCTTTTTTTTTTGTGACACCAGGTCTTGTTGGTTGATTGGAGTCTGTTTTTTACGCTTAGGGTCTTTTCGTTGTTGTACTCGTATACCTGGTGTGTACTTGCAGTAAGCGGTGAGTGGTGTGGGTGTAGTCGGTCGTAGCGATATAATGTCTTAGTCTTCTTGAAGTACGTTAGTCGCTTGTCTTGTGTCTTGTTGTATAATACTCCGAGTATTAATAATACGAGTATGATAGTGCTGTTCGGTCTCAGTCTTCAAGTCTTGCAGTTTTTTTTTTTTTTTTTGTGCTCATCCAGGCTCATCCCATTTATTATCTTCGCACATCTTCTTTTCTCTCTCTCCTTCCAACTCGTAACTCAGATCCGGGGTCACATAGCAGGCTCTTCTACCCCCTTCCCGCTACGGTACGTGCCTTCATTTTTATCGCGAGAAGATTCCAGCCTTTTCTTCCCTCGTCGACTCGCATCGAATTGTGTCTACCCACGCTGCAAGGCGCTCTCAACAATTAATTGAATCCTTTTGAGTTTTATTTTTGCAAATAAATAAAGTCAAATGTCCGACCCACCTGGGGCTCGAACCCAGGACCCAAACACAAACAACAAGCAGAATTCCAGGTTAACCACTTGAACCACCGGGGCGACCGACTATATACCTGGTGAGGTAACACTCCCCATATTAGAGGTATAATATTTGGTAGACGATGTTTTCATACTTACATGCGATATACTACTCAGTATAAAATATGTTAGTCGTTTATTAGAACAACACTTACACATTTATTTTCGGATTGCAAGCATAATAATGATAAAATATGCTGATCCATACTTGGTATCTCACGAACGACCTCGCTGGTATACGTACGTTCTTCGTGTCCAAAATTGCAAAGAACATAACCGGGTACCAGGTGTCACACACAAGCTTTGCTATACTGGCTGAGGGAGCTGCCAGGGTTGCCAGTTTATTGACTTTTTATGTAGATACGTCCTACAATGTATCTCAAGATATTATAGCGGAAACCCACGACATGCGCAGCGGCCGACAGAGCTAGTGCACGCCAGACAGAAGATATGAGAGAGGGATGGAGACTGTCACGCGCTCGATGGACGAAGCCGCCTCAACCACTATTAATAATCGCTTGGGCTCTGTGTATCCCTCTTGCACTGTCATGCACTTTGTACGCGTTTCCTCATTTTTCCTTAGAGTCAACTTACTACAGATATATATACGTGCCACTACAGCAGTAGATTGCCTTAGAAACATGGCCCGATATCAACGCATTTTCTAGCTTTGTGTTGAAGCCAAATCGCATAAAGACTTGCCTCCGGCAGGGCGCCTCCGGCGAGGCCTCTTCAGCAGCCCGGGGGGGGGGGGGGGGGGGAAGAGAGTCGCGGCTTTTCGCCGCGATTGCTGCACTGTTCAGGTCCAGTGTATTGGCATCTGACGCAGCCAGTACACAATGTACTGGCTGGAGCTATCATGGTCCAGTCCTATCGATATGTCGATCAATGCACAGCAGCACACAAAGAACACCTCTACCATTGAGAGCAACTGCTGTCAAAAGCCTTTTCGCTATCGAGTTGTTGAGTTGTCGAATAAACACCTGCGGACATCGGCGAGGGGGGTGTACTCACGCCATGCCTGGCCGTAGTCGTATGACCATAGCCCCTTGCATCCCAACATTGCTGGGGCGGAGCACATCTGGTGTTCGCCGGCCAGGCAGGCAGTATTGGTTGCACCAAGTAAGTGCGGGGCGCCGTGAGGTGTTCGGCGAGTCGCATGAAGGGTGAGCTGCATCCTGGTCAGAACCGCTTGTGAGGCGGACGTTCTTGCGTAAGGAAAACAGCGTCAACAAGTTAATCTGTTAGTTTTTCGGTGTGAGACAGCAATGAATGGGTATAGTATGTATCTGCCTCGTGGGTGCCTTACCATTTACCAGTACGCACTACTGTACGTGATGCGAGCATCCCCCCTGTCTGTGCGGAGTTTAGGTTATCCACCCCGCACAAATGATCTTCCTCGACCGCCAGCCATGGCGACCGCTCAAAACAAAACAAAAAACGGTACAAGTTACCCTGGTTGTCTGGCTCACCCAGCGATTGTGACTGCCGTGTTTTACAACGAGAAATTGCCAACCGACGCGAACCCAACCTGCATAGCGTGCACATATTATAACTGTCGGGGAGCTCGGGAGGGAGGAGTGCAATTATGTCATGACGGGGGGGGGGGGGGGGGGTACTTATTTGTTTCTTGCCTTAGTTATTTGGCAGTTTACCACGCATCCCTTTCGAAACGGAGCACAGTTCCTACTCCTGATAGAGACACCTCCAACATTAGGGCGCTCATTACGTTGTTTCCATTTGACCATTGACCACGCGTTCCTTTCGAAACGGAGTAGCATGGGGATGGGGAGCGGGGTCTCTGCTTTCTTTGTTTCGCAACAAACCATACATATGGTGATGATGTGATGGTAGCGCCTTGATCGAAGGGCAATCGAGTACCTATTATTTGATAGCTCTTTCTTGTTGAACTGGATATATTACCTGGTATTTTATATTATCGTTGTTACCACGTTCTTCTTCGGGAAAACTCCCGTGGTAAAATTCCCGCAGGATTTCACGGGAATTTTTCTCTCGTTCCTGTGCAGATATCGTTCCCGTGATGCCATCTTGATACCCCGTGCCCATCCTAACAGATGCCGTGGAATTGTCTGATTTCCCGCGATTTTCCGTTCCCGTGCCTTGAAATCGCGTGAAAAATTCGATTTCACAAATCCCGCGCGAAGTCAAAAAGTTGAAAACAAAATATTTTCCGCAAGAATTATTCCCGCATCTTCAGTGTGAACGGGATTACCAAACGGGATCAGCACGTACAATCAAGGACGGTACGGTACCTGTACCTACCAGATAGGTAGGGTATGGTATGGCTTATTTTTGACGTAGCACATACCTGGTACATGTATGCATCTATGTATTCAGCTGATCATCAGATGTACGTACATAGTTTGACGTAACTTGTATGCATATGTATTATTATTATTATTATTATTATTATTATTATTATTATTATTATTATTATTATTTTTGTTATTATTAGTATTATTATTATCATGCGTGCCTCCCGACAATATAGCGTAGATGCCATTCCAATATAAACCGATCTATGTATTCAGATGATATATATATGTACATCAGTTCGAGGTCTGGAATAGGATTAAAATAGATTTGGTTATATTTGTTATTTTGTAATTTTTACAAGTAATTATGAAGTTTTATACCAGGCTGCAGGTACTATGTAGACAAAGATCCCAACATAATTATTTTAGAAAAAAAAAAACAACACTGAGAAAATAAATAAAATTGACAATTAATTGCAGTTACCAGGGTACAATTTTGTGTACCTATTAATATATTTAATCGCGTATAAATATATAGGATATCAACATTTTTACCACCCCCGCAGCGGAACGCCATCTCAGATGACGGAAACCAGTAGGGTCCGTGTTCCGTGTGTGGCTTCAACGCCCTTCCCGCGGGAGAAAAACGCGTGGAGGCCGGTTCCCGTACAAAAAATCCCGTGAATTCCCGTGAGCTAGTCCCCGCGGGAAGGGTTCCCGTAGAGGCCAGTTCCCGTCCAGAATAACCCGTGAATCCCGTGGCGGCTAAGTCTCGCAGGAAAGTTTCCAAGGTCAAAAATCGGCGCCGTGTAAGGCCCTGCTTATTTATAGACTTGAAAGATAACAGCTGTGAGATCGAGGATTTCGTCGAAACTCGAAAGTCATCTTTGCAAGCTGTGTGTTATATATACTTCGATCGCACGTACTACGGGTTTTATTTGGCCTCATCCTGCAGGATTTTTACACCGCGCATTACGTGTGCATTGTAGCATGGGGCATGCCTGTTATGAAACAAGTACGTACGCAGCAGCAGTAGTATCGATTTTTACATCGAGAGTTACGTAATTCGCATTTCTTAAGCTTCAGCTTCGTACTACTCGAACGTACTACGAAACTGTAGTTTCTTTATAGTTTTTTGTCTGCATGTACTTGTATTCACATGCTTAGTTGACTCAACGCATACTTACCCTAAGTGCCGGAGGCTCCACTTGAAAATACCCTTTCCTTTATTTCTCCAGCGTATCCTCCTTTTTTTGTGAGGATGATCGCGTTATTATGACGGTAATACACGATGACGGTGATGACGAGCGTTGCATCGAGAGCGGAAAAACACGTTTTCGTTGGGCCACCAACGCCGCTGCCGCCGCCGCCGCCTCTACTCGCCTCTACCGCTACACCGCCCCTAACCTAAGTATGGCCTATGACAGCATTATTAGATTATCAGTTTCTTACATACCGGTATGAATACGTAGCCCATGCCCACTTAGCACGCCACCGCTTATTTCTGCCGATTGCCCCGGATCTCCGCCCCCGCCCTTCCCGTTCTGACTACTGTTTTTTTGTCTGTATCTATACACACTCCCTGCCCTCTGTGGGCAATCAACCCTGTCGGTGACAACGGCCAAACACGCATCCATATATATGAACGCTACGGCCCATTCTATCAATACTATAGGGTATAACCTCAACCTCATCTTGAACGGGGCGGGACGTTTTTTTCTGTTCGTGTACATTTAATCATTAGAGAAGAATTACGACAGTGTAGTCTGCATATATATATACCAATCTATACCTGGTACGTATTGCTATAATGAGCAATGCGTTGACATGCGACGAATGTTCTCTGCGTCGTTCATGGCACGGCAGTATACAAACATCATATTTACATTTTAACAGACAAAACGGAAAAATGGGAACGAAACAAAAAATGGGAACGGACGGTTTTTTTTAGAAAGCAAACCAATTGTGTACAACTCCAAGAAAAAAAGTTGACAGTCCTGTGGGGCTGTACAGCAGCCTTCGAATGAGCTGTCGCTCAGGCTGGAAGTCCTCGGCATCGCCGCGGTAGCCAGCATCTAGAGAAATCACAATAGAGCCAGCGTATATCGCTTTTTGCGCCCACCCGAAGGCACGAGATGGAGTATGACCGTTCTGACGAGCTCCTCTCACAGGGCTGGCCAAGGGGTTTCGCAGGACCATTTTGGTTCTCTGATACACCACATGGTTCTGGAGATACGGCTTGGTTCTCATTTTAGGCTTCGTTCCCATTTTTCCGATTTGTCTGTTTTTTGTGGAACGCAGCTACTGGTAGCTGGCATCTCTCCAGGACAGCGCGGACACTGACTGGGTGTGTGGATATATCGATGGGTGGAAAGAGCGGTTTAACGTATACCAGAACGGTTTCAGTGCTGAATCGTTCTATTGGTTAGTATCTTCATCGAAACATCAATAGCGTAAGTAAGGTCTCGACTCTTTTTCCCCTATTATTGTATACAAGTAACAATCGATTAATTCAGTGGCCTTTTCGTTCTCTATTTCGATTTTTCTTTTTTCCAATCTGCCTGCCCGCTGCATCCTACCAAGTACTTGCTCGTCAGCCTGCCTGTCGGCCGGCGACCTGTCTGTCTGTCTGTCTGTCTGTCGGTATGTCTGCCTGTCTACCTCTGTCTGCTTGTCTGTCTGCCTGTCTGCCTGTGTGTTCGTCTGTCTGTCTGACTGCACGCCCATATTTATATGTTTGCCTTCCTTTCTGCGCCTTGCTTGCTCTTCTGATATGTGATAGAAGAATTACCCCTGATACTGCGCCCTCGTTTTTATTGGAAAATACTCACTATTATTACCAGTAGGAGATATTGTGGAAATATTTGCAGTATTACGGGGGGCAATAGTAAATAGGACCAAATATTGTTATTTACAGTTGTAAAAAAATGGGTAAATAGGTTTTGTGTGTACCGGAGGTCCTATTTACTGTGGTCCCCCGTAATAGTAACAGAGTTACTTTTTGCGTTAGGTTAGGTTTTCTTTTTCGCTAACTCCGTATAGATCATACCTGGTCACAGCAGTACATGCAACATCATCCTATTCGTAGTGTATACCGTCGTACAAAAACGGTTTATTGTAGAATATAAATGACACGTTGATGAGGAATAGGATAGCAGTATATACTACTATTATTCCGGTACCTAAAATGAAATGATGTGAGGAATGGAAATTGGGAAACGGCTGGCAGAGAAGAGTACCAGGGTATGAGAGATACTACTGCCGATTTACGGAAGGATACTCGGTTTATATGGGGACAGCATCTACGCTAGCTATCGGAAGGCAAGCAAAATATATATAGGAATACATACGATTCGTACCTCGTATTTTTCGGCTGCCATTTTTATGGTATGTTTGTTTATACCGGGTATCAGTAGTGCACAATCGTCAATCATCCGCGGCCCTGGTTGTGATCTTGGGCATATTTCTGATTTTTCTTCGAACTACGGCCTGTTTTTGTTTTCTTCCTTGCGACTTTGGATTTCCCTGGCCGACTTCGTATTTTGGGTGTACATGCCTCAGCGCCCCTACCAAGTGCTTAACCCTTCTAGGACTGCAGTCCCGTTCTGGGAACAATTGGGGACTAATTACTTGGAATTTGAGTGTTTTGTCCCCAAAACGGGAATGCAGTTCTCAAAGGGTTAACTGCTGTATCTCATGGCCGATCCACCAACCATGTTACATGTTACCCTTAAAATAATGACAATAATAACAGAATAAATTGTGTAATCGCAATCATCAGTACGATAATAAGGATGACGGCGGCCGACGGGTCGTTTTTTCGTCCGTTGTGCCAGCTTGTTTTACCGTTCTCTCCACGCAGTTTTAGAAGGTATTTTTTTTTTTTTTTTTTTTTTTTTTTTTTTTTTTTCCATCCCATTCATTATCTTCGCACATCTTCTTCTCTCTCTCCTTCCAACTCGTAACTCAGATCCGGGGTCACATAGCAGGCTCTTCTCCCCCCTTCCCGCTACGGTACGTGCCTTCATTTTTATCGCGAGAAGATTTCAGCCTATTCTTCCCTCGTCGACTCGCATCGAATTGTGCCTACCCACGCTGCAAGGCGCTCTCAACAATTGAATCCCTTTTTTATTTTTGCAAATAAAGTCAAAGTCCGACCCTCCTAGGGCTCGAACCCAGGACTCAAACAAGTAGAATTCGAGGTTAACCACTTGAACCACCGGGGCGACCGGCTGATCGGGTAGGTGCCTTTCGTTGTGCTTCGTTTTTTTCGTTTTTTCCCCTCTCATTTTAGTTCTAAAAAAATCATTATCAAAGGAGTCTTCCTGCTTGTTTGTCCTGGTGGGTGGCGCAGCTGCTCTCGGTTGCGCTTTCCGTGTATGTTCTTGTTTAATTTCTTGTACGCGTTTTGTGAAGGTGTTATCTACAGAAAAAATCTATCGATTAGCAAGCCCAGGGTAATCCTTATAACAGCAGTATTGTATTGTGTGTCTCATCTCTTCCGGGGGGCACAGCACCTACATACTTATTAACTACCAGGTGTTTTTTATGTACCCCCTGCCCTTCTGTGTCTATCTTTGTTTACTTTCTCTTTCAATGTATGTGTTGCGTTCTTCACATGAGGCCGTTCTTTCTACCCGTCGACATCCACAGCACAACCAGTGTCCGTGTCGATTCTTCAATCCTAGAGATACTTCGAAGTACGAACTCTTTTTTTTTTCATGTTTTATCATCACTTTTCCCTTCCGGCCTACTATAACTCGTGGGAGGTCTTACCCTCAACGAGCTTCTGGACAAGCAGTGGTTACAGGTGTCTACCCTTCTCCCCCCCGATACGTGCCTTCATTTTTTGCCGCGCATAGGGTTCAGCATTCCCACCGCTCGTCGATTTTCATCGAATGTAGTATAGCTAACTCACGCTCTCGCGCTTTCGGCTATCAATAATCATTTTTTTTAAGCAAGAAAAAGCCCCTACGAGCATGCACTCGGTGAGACTTGAACCCACGAAATTGATCTTGATAGGCACGCGGACCACCTACCAAGCCACTGGGGACGACGTCGAGGTTTGTGGTCACAAAACTACGACACGAAGATATTACATTGTTTGTATCGGGTATAAAGCAGAGTAGACGTGTTGCTTCGTCCGTGCAGCAGATACCTGCCCTTCCTGAGTACGTATGCTGTCCGTCTAGCAGCCTTTCTGAAGTCCTTACGTCGTTTGCATATCTCTGTGGAGTAGCTTTGTGAGCACAGAACTTGTATCTCTTCTAGGATTGAAGAATCGGCACGGACACTGGTTGTGCTGGATGTCGACGGGTAGAAAGAACGGTTTAATGTGAAGAAGACACACACACATTCTGTTTTTTTCTATCTTCTTTTCTTCTTTTTTTCATTTCAGATTTTGTTTTTTTGGTTTTATTGCCTTTTGCTCTTATTTTTCCGGTCTTGCTTGTGTTGTTGTGTTCTCGTACCCGGTACGCTGCCACTTCACTTGCTTGACACTAGAATTTGCGATTTCGTTTTTATTTTTGGTCTTCCTCTGTCTCACAGTCTGTGACCACAGAATCAGTATCTCTCTAGGATAGGGAATCAGGACGGACACTGGGTGTACCGATGAAGCTGGGTAGAAAGGACGATTTAATGTGAAGACAACAACTACCAGGTACAACAACAGCAGTGCATGCCATGTCATCGTACTGTGTACGATTGTCTCGAAGTCGGCTGAAGGGCTCGCAAAAATGATGACAGTCATCGTGACTGTCTTCGAAGCAGCAGGCCTCACGGTGTCGGAAAAGAAGACTGAGACAATGGTCCTACAAACACCAGACCGGACAACCCTCGCACCACCGCTCGTCATCGAAGCGGCAGGTCAGAGGTATAAGCAGACGACCCAGTTCTTATACCTAGGCGGCGTTATCCACGAAAACGCTGACCTCTCGCTCGAAATCGACCGACGGATCCGCCTCATGCGAGCATGCTTCAAACGGTTCGGCCCGGAGTTGTATGATAGGACGACCGCCCCCCTTAGCCTTAAAGTCCGAATGCTGAAGGCCGAGGTGATTGAGACCCTGCTGTACGGGTGTGTGACGTGGACCCTCAGAGCGGAACACTTTGCCAAGCTTCGAACGGCTCACCACCAAGTCCTGTTGCGAGTCATTGGCTTCCAGCGCCGACTTCGTACTGACCATGCCACCCTCTCGTACGCGAAGGCCCTCAAGATGACACGTTGCGAGAGCATCGAAACGACCATTCGCAAACGGCGGCTCTTCTTTGCGGGGGGCGTGGCACGGCAAAGCAAGGAGCGATTACCCAATCGGGTAATGCTCGGGACGATAGCTGGTGGGGAGAACCCGAGACCAGGCGGACAGTGTAAGACTTGGCATAGATGCATAGTCGAAGACCTTAGGGAGTTCCGAGCCACCGAAGGGTCAACGGAAGTTGCCCCCTTGGTGTTTGGAGTTGAGACCGCGTTGTGGTCCACTGCAGCCAAAAAGGTGGGGAAGTGGTACCGGGGGATCCTTGAAGCAGCCGAACGGTTCATGGTGAGGTGGCACGAGGCTGAGGCTGAGATGAGTAGACAGCGCCGCGCATCCGCCGTGGATGGTGCCCAAAGGAACGGGGGGGGAGGGGGCAACAGGAGAAGTGGCATAAAGCCCGACCGAGTGAATGCGGAGAGGGGGGGGAACAGGAGGGGTAGAAGGGAAACGGCGGTAGACGAAAGTAGGAAGGAGATGGCAGACAGGGTAGCAAGGCACCAAGTCGACTAGGAAGTAGAATATGACCATACTACTAGTGCTACCAACTGGTGCAGCTGGCTCGAACGTGGTCTTCCCTTGTCTTCTCTTTTAGTTTCGTTTTTTTTTTTTTTTTTTTTTTTTTTTCTTTCTTGCGCTGACTCTCCGTGATTTTCATTTCATTTTTTCTCTTCCTCTTCCTTTTCTGATTGATAAGCCGTACTCAAGGAGCCGTGTGGCGTGGTTGGAAGACGAACCTGCTCTGCTCGGCTCGTATTGTCTGACGCCAAGGGGCTGGGCATAGTTGACGAACGCAGGGCGGAGACGGCAGTCTGGGTAGCAAGGTACCAGGCGGATTAGCAGGGAGAACCTGGCTATACTACTCGTACCACAAGCTGCTGCCGCCACCTAGAAGGTGCTTTGGGCTTTGGTCTGCCTGTTATTTCCCCTTTGTTATTTTTCCTTGTTACTTTCTCCTTGGTTCTTTGTCTTACTCTGTTCACAAGCAGTGGTGTCTTTTGTTATTTCTTCTTTTTTCCAGCTCGTTCTTTTTCAAGTGTAGGCCACCTCGCCTGCGGGGGGGGGGGCACGACAGATTGTTTCTCTTAGATTTTGCTTTCATTTTTCTTCTTTTTCTTTTTCGACTTGTCTACCTTGTTTTTGTTTTCTCTTTGATTGTTTCTTTTCGTTTCACTATTTCATAGATTGCGTATGTCGTGCCTGTCGTATCTAGTATGATGACATGGCTTTGCATTGCCCACTGCAGTTCACACTGCACACGTGGCAACGTAGTATCTCTGTGGCGTAGCTTTGTGACCACAGAACTTGTATCTCTTCTAGGATGGAAGAATCGGCACGGACACTGGTTGTGCTGGATGTCGACGGGTAGAAAGAACGGTTTAATGTGAAGAACACACACACACACACACACACGACAGGCAAGACACACATTCTATAAAAGATAGAAACAAATCGAAGCTGGACTGCTATTAATAGCCTTGTTTAGGTTTTTTTCTTTACCTGAGCTTTGTGTTATTTCGTTTTTTTTCCTGTTTTTTATTTTTTGTTGTTGTTGTATTTTTATCTTTGTTTATTTTTGTTCTATTTTGTTCTGTTTTGTTCTGTTTTACTGTTCTCTCTCTCCTGTATATTATTGCTGTTTAGGTTGCTGGTGTGTGCACACGTTGTGCTTGTCTTGCCCAGCGTGACGATGGCATGGCATTGTGGTGTCTAATCGGTTTGGGAGTACTCCCTTCATTGCGGTGTACTATCTCTGGGTCGTGTATACCAGGTACCTGGTAGTATTTTGTGACCACAAAGCTTGTATCTGTCCACTTCTACTGACTGTAGGTTGAATAATATGCACGGACACTCTTAGTGAACTGTGGATAGTCGACCAGTAGAAAAACGCACACACACAATTTCCATGTCGCATCATTGCCCACTCTCCTTTGCTGCATTGCAATGTATCTCTGTGTCGTGGTTTTGTGACCACAGAGCTTGTATCCCTGGAGGATAAAGAATCGGCACGGACACTGGGGGTGCTGGATGTCGTTGGGTAGAAATAGCAGCTTACCGTGAAGAACACGCACATCGACATCCAACACACACAGCAGTGTCCGTGCTGATTCTTCACCATATCAATGTAGAGAGGTACCAGCTCTGTGCGGGCACAAACTAGAGTAGGAGGCAAGAGATTATCAGCGTTCTACACTATTAGAACTTCAAATTGCGTGGCATGGTCATCGTACCACCCGGCACCCCCACGGCATCCCATGGTGTGGCATAGGATTTCATGGCACGCCGTGGGGGGTGCCGTGGCATGCCACGGGTGGTACCATGGCAACCCCCGCGGCAACCGCCACGGCACTCCATGGTAAACCCTACGGCATGTCATGGCAACCCCCACGGCACCCCTATGTTCACGGCACCTAGGTTGGGGTTAGGATTAGGAATCCATGGTTTGCCGTGGAGGCCCGTGGAAGGTTCCGTGGTATATGCCGTGGAAGATGCCGTGGAAGGTTTTGCCGCAGGTGGTACCACGGCATGCCACGGCATGTCACGGCATACCACGAGACGTCGTGAAAAAGGACAATAATGTGCATCAAGCACAAGCAGCTAAATTGAATGTACAGTACTGGTATGCGATAGTTGACGTGTGCTGTTGTTGCGTGTTTTGTGTTCGTTTGTGTTATGTTGCTATTATTACCCCTTTTGGAACTGCAGTCCCATTTTGGGGGCAACCCAGTCATAATTTGAAGTACTTTGTCCCCAAAACGGGACTGCGGTCCTAAAAGGGTCAACATATTATGCGGAGCAGTATTATTAGTCGGCGTTCATCACTTGACCACGCATTCCGATGGCAATCAATGATACTACGATAGTAATCGCATAATCACCACGTCCTTCCACCCACCCACGCATGCTGTGTCCGCCCGGCCCCGCGCACTGCGCGGGGCGGAGAGTAAAAAGCCAGCCAGATAGGAGAAAGGTGGCGTGTACTACTGCTGCCGCATGTACTGAGTACCGGTATTCGTGGCTATGAAAAATATTAACAGCAGATTATTACAATACTCAAGTAGATGACGCATTTCACTCCTGGTTTTCTCATCATCCTGATCATTTTTTTATGAGTGACTGATGACGCATCACGCATGAAGCTCCATCCGTCGACCGGCAGAAAGAACGGTTCAAGGCTACGGGCATACGTGACCCCCTACCTTTTTTTTTTCAGGGCCGAACAGAGTACCAGGTAGTCCAGAAGGTTCAATGTGAAAAACGTACACACTCATTTGGGATCATCGTCGTCATTATCATCATCATCATCATCACCATCGTCATCATCATCATCATCACCCATCCTTCATCACTCTTGTTTCGCACTCGTTTTATCTTGTCTTGTCTGGCATTCGCTGCACGCAAGCAACACTGACGGCAATGCAATCTCCTGGACGGTGCAATGCAATCTCAATGCATCTAGATTCCTGGTCGGTTTTTCTATTGTGTGCCTGTCATACCGGTATCTTATGTAGATTTTGGTATTAGATCCCCGGTGACTTGGTAGGTGGTCCGCGTGCCTATCAAGATCAATTTCGCGGGTTCAAGTCCCACCGAGTGCATGCTCGTAAGGGATTTTTCTTGCATGAAATAAATCGATTAGCGGAAAGCGCGAGAGCGTGAGTTAGCTACATTCGATGAAAATCGACGAGCAATGGGAATGCTGAACCCTATGCGCGACAAAAAATAAAGGCACGTACCGGGGGGGAGAAGGGTAGACACCTGTGACCACGGCTTGTCCAGAAGGTCGTCGAGGGTAAAACCTCCTACCAGGTACGAGTTAGGCTGGAAAGTGAAAGTGATGATTAAAATATATACTTGGAATATATAAGTTTGCGGTTGTTCCTTTGTTGCGTTATTGCATTTGGTGACGCACGCCTGTTCAAGCGATCGAGCGCGAGAGCGAGCAGCCAGGCAACCAACCCGCTACCCAACCAACTATCAATGTATACAGCTGTGCTGTACTCGACCGCCTGGCTGGTTGATTGATTCGGTATTTCGGATGATGAATGGATGGGTAAATGATTATGCTGGGAGGAGGATTGGAGACCCGACTGGTGGAGCTCTACGGTCTCGGGGAAAATAGAAAAAGCGTCGCCAAAAATGCGGAATATCCACGGAGAGCATGTAAGTATAGGCTGTAAAGTGCATACTCTCTGCAGTATAATATGAGCGGTAAATAGAGCTATTTATTACTATTAATATTAAAACGTACCAGATGTACGTTGATGTATTTCTCAAATTATCACCTCTACTTACTATATATTTTTACCCGCATTTTGTAGTTTAGCTCTATAAAAACCACTTGTTGGGGTGATGGGCCAAAACGCAACAGTGTATATGGAAGACCAATATTCAACATCTACCAGGTACAAGGTATATGTTTGGTTTCTATTAAGGGGGGCCATAGTTAACAGGACCTATGGTATACATAAAAACCTATATGTTTAACAATTTTTACTAACAATATTTGGTCCTGTTAACTATGGCCCTCCGTAATAGTTTCCTCTATGATAGGACTCGTTACTATGAACCGTTTTTCCTTGCGACATTTTCTCATCTATATATTAATATTACCAGGGTACTTCCTAGCTGTTTTGTCTTTGCCCTCTACTTCTCCAGCCGCCTCGCTTTCGAACCTCAGATCCGGGGTCAAGGCCTTTCTCCCCTCTCCCCACTAGGTACGGTGTCTTTTTTTATCGCGGGAAGACATCATCAGCACTTTCTTCCGTCGTCTTGCGTAGAATTGTGCGTAGTCTACTTTGCACAGAGAAAGAAAGAAAAATCCCCCGCGGGGGGTCTGGAAGTAAGTCGGGAAATCGGCCTTTCTTACTGTTATTTTGTGGTTGCGAAGGTTAACCCCTTTAGCACCGCACTCCCATAATATGTGGGGACAAAGCACTCTAATTATAAGTAGTTTGTCCCCAAAACGGGACTGGGGTCCTAAGAGGGTTAACCACTATATATATGATAGACCACCTGGGGCCCACAACATGTATATATATGCCACTCTGACCGGGTATACAAGCTCGGATTGATATCCATGTCATACCCACGTGGTGCTTATATTTTCTGGTCAAATTGGTGTGAGCGACAACGCGAAGGAGAACTGCGGGGTGTTCATGGCGTGGGCGCGCGGCCGGCCTGCCGTACCCCTTGCTATACTATTCATATCATTACCTTGATGATGTGGAACAACTCCTTGGGTTGGAGTCCCGACATTGAAAACATCACCCCCGTAACCCTTTTACGATCAACAGTGTGCACTTGCACAGTTACACACAGAAAACTTAATATGACTCAGTTTCCAAGTGGTTTGTCTCCACCACGGAGAAGGGAGTGAATGGCCGTCCTTGAAGCCTTAAGGGGCGTGCCATGCGCCACAACTCATCTAGAGTTCCACAAACACTTGTCAGGTCCTTTCCTCTCTCCATATATGGCTCCGTTTCTTGCGTACAAAAAATATGCGTAAACCTCGTAACTATCGAGCGTTTTTTTCCGGGGATGGTATGTTATCGCTCCCCCCCCCCCCCCCCCCCCTCCCCCCCTCGTTGACTTTCTTTGGATCCCCGTATTTTCTTCATCTCCCCGTTTTTTTTCGTGTTTTTACGAACCGATATACCATGTATGTACGTACCTGGTATCTGGTATGAAGAAAGTTTCCATAATACTCCGGAGAGAGTGTGAAACACGGAATGTGCCATCCGTACGCGAAAGATGCGGCATGCAGTCATCGTAAACCACCACAAGGTCGATGTCGAGAGTTCGAGTCCACCCAAGGGACTTTTTCTCGTGGCGCGGAAATCGACACAGAAAGCGAGTCGACGAGGAGGGAAGAAAATGGTGAAATGTTCTCGCGAAAAAAAACGCAGACACGCCCCGCGCCCCGTAGCGGGGAGGCACAGGTAGGGAGGAGAAGGCCCTCTCTGATATATTTGTTTCCCCGGCCCTGAGTATTGGAAGGAAAGGGGCTGGAGAAAGTAGTGCGCAGATGATACTATTTGGGATGCAAAAAATCCGTGTGATCCCACTCTTCTGGCCGGTAATATGGTCCCCGTCTGGGCTATGATGCGATAGAAGGCTGGAAAAGTGGTCCATCAGCGTGGATTTATAATTCTTCTAGAATGTGGGTTTCTTCCTAAACTGACGTTTTTCTCTTTTTCGCTGTAAAGACATCAGCCTGTCTTTCTTATTGCTTGTTCTCTTAGTAGTAGGTGTCAGTGTACTACTACTTACTGCTGTAGCGCTCGTACTCGTAGTATTATTGGTATTAATATTACGGGGCACCATAGTTAATAGGACCTATGGTATATATAAAATCCTATATATTTATCCATTTTTACTAACAATATTTGGTCCTATTAACTATGGTTCCCCGTAATAGTAGTATCGGTAGTAACATTACTAATGATGGTGGCAGGTAGTAGGTACTTTAATTCCTAATTTAACCCCTTTAGCACCGCACTCCCGTTGTGCGGACAAACCACGCTAATTCTAAGTAGTTTGCTCCCAAAACGGGGCTACAGTCCTAAACGGGTTAATGACGGTAGCAACAACAGAGTGAGTCCCCCCTGCCTGTGAAAATACTGACTGTAGTTTCAGTGTCGTTTACATGTATGTACGAGAAACGACGTGAACGGGCCAACCCATGAAAGGATACCAGGTATTGGGCAATACAAGAGTGACTACCAGGCAATAAACCTGGTGGTAGATGAAACACACAGCGGGTAACCACGAAAACAACATTACCCCTTTGTCGACAAACCGAAGCACTACAGCTCACGTGTTGTGGGAGCTCTACGAGAACAGGTCACGTATCGAACAGATAGATTGTGGTGTAGGCCGCAGAACTCTCGTCTCTATCCGTTGATATTCCAATCAATATGTATAGAAATAATAATAATATGTAATACACATAATATCTGGTACCTGGTACCAGGTAGGTAAAGTTTTACATGCATGATGATGTCTGATATGTTGTATAGTTCTTTTTTTTTTTTTTTTTGCTCATCCCATTTATTATCTTCGCACATCTTCTTCTCTCTCTCCTCCCAACTCCCAACTCGTAACTCAGATCCGGGGTCACATAGCAGGCTCTTCTACCCCCTTCCCGCTACGGTACGTGCCTTCATTTTTATCACGAGAAGATTTCAGCCTTTTCTTCCCTCGTCGACTCGCATCGAATTGTGCCTACCCACGCTGCAAGGCGCTCTCAACAATTGAATCCTTTCGATTTTTATTTTTGCAAATAAAGTCAAATGTCCGACCCACCTGGGGTTCGAACCCAGGACTCAAACACAAGTAGAATTCGACGTTAACCACTTGAACCACCGGGGCGACCGAGACACTATAATACTGTATGGTACCAGGTAATCTTCTTTAGATCTGTCACATTTTTTGTTCTACGTCCGAGTTACTCGACAGCAGCATGCGATAAATCACTTCTATTGGTATCATTATTACCTCGTTGTGAAGCTTTCCACAGGTAGGTGGGCGATTTTAGAGGTAGATCTGAACCGGGATTCTTATCGTCTGTACCTGGTAGTATATATAATACGTACAACTTGATTTCCTGCCGGCGTAACTGATGGGAGATGCCTGGTTGTGGTTTGCTGAAGTACCTGCAACCTGGTATTTTTTGTTTTCACGTTTCATTTGAACATTTCAACCACGGGAACAGTTTTAGCACTACGCACTACTGTCGTACGTGCGAACATTATTAACATTTTCAAGGGTTGGCCACCTCGCCTGCGGGGGGGGGGGCACGACAGGTTGTTTCTTGTAGTTTTTTTTTTTTTTCCTTTTTCTCTTTCGATTTGTCTTCTTTGTTTTTGTTTTCTCTTTCCTTTTGTTTCTCTATTCCATAGAATGTGTATGTCGTGCCTGTCGTATCTATTAATAGTATGCTGACATGGCATTGCATTGCCCACTGCTGTGCTTACTGCATACCAGGGTACCTGGTACGTGGCAACGTAGTATCTCTGCTGTGGCGTAGCTTTGTGACCACAGAACTTGTATCTCTTCTATATATATATACCTGGTAGGATTGAAGAATCGGCACGGACACTGGTTGTGCTGGATGTCGACGGGTAGAAAGAACGGTTTAATGCGAAGAACACACACACGTCAGCGAGTAAGTAATGCGGCCGATTGTCTTGCCCAGAACCTAACTACCCCTGCTTCAAAAATATACCTGGTGGGACAAAAAAATATAACGTAACGTGATCGATACTTATGGCAGTATTAATACTAATATAATAGTACAATTTCATACTGGTACTTCGTCTCCCTGGTATGTCATACTATGCTAACATTACGGAGGATCCTATTAATAGTTAATTGGACCAAATATTGTTAGTTAAAACAGGGAAATATACTTTCTCAAGTGAACTTAGAGCTCCTACTCGTACGCTTTTTGTGTGTACCGTAGGTCCTATTTACTATGGCCCCCCGTAGTAGTAGTCCTAAGGAAAAACGTGCCTACAGCTTCCGCCATGTTGTGTGTGCCTTATTCTCTACCTACCTGTGCTGCAGCACTGCGCGTACAGAGACCGACGCCCTCGACGTGAAGGGTGAAAGCAAATTCAGAAGTTTTTTTTTTTGTTGCTGCGGTCATCTCTCCGAACCTCCGTGCAACTCTTGGGACGATCACTGACAGGCAGACTAAGCACCCACCATCTGCTTGGGCGAGGTTACGACAACATCAACAACAACTGATGTGGCAACAGCAATAGCATTTACACCAACAAGAACAGCAGCAGTAAGTAGTAACAACAGCATCAACATCAACGACAGCAGTAACAGCGACAACAATAGCGACAACAACACCGACACCAACACCGACACCAACACCAAAAGCGACAATAGCCTTGTTGAAAGTTTTGAACTTCTCAGTCAGCTGTTTCTCATGTCCTCACGAGTACGGCCTTGTTACTTCTGGTTCCCCTTCCCCAGTGCCAAGGTGGCCTCTTGGGATGCACTACATGTAATACCAAGTACCTGGTGGAATTTCACCAGACAGGTACCTGGTGCAAGCTTACCGGTACCTGGTACAAGCATACCTGGTACCAAGCACAAGCGTACCTGGTGCCAGATATAAGCAGTTAATCCGGGGGACCATATTAAATAGGACCTATGGTACACACAAAAAAACTATATATTTTACTATTTTTACTAACAAAATTTGGTCTTATTTACTACTACTGTATGGTCCCCCGTATTAGTACGGATCCTTTTGTCTTTGCTTGTCCCTTTTGCCCTGGACTCTTTCCCTTGCCATTGTTCTGTCATAGCTCACATCCCGGGGGGGGGGTGCGTGCTCTCTGTGCGGCGGTACCTGCCTGGGTTCGTATCGGACGATGAGATCAGCCCTTTCATCGTTCATAAACATGCGCATGTGCATACCACTCTGTCCGGAAGTTAAGGTTCGTTTGGATATTGATATAAATACCCAAACGGTCCTTACATGTACTGTAGGACATACATGGTGATATCATAAGATTTCCTCTGCCTGGAAATTAATGACCGTTTGGATATTGATGTAGATATCCAAACGGTCCTTACATTTAGGAATCATACGATTTCCGCTCTGTCTGGAAATGTATGGACCGTTTGGATATTGTTATTAATATCCAAACGGTACTCACATTTAGGGACATGGTGTGATATCATACGACTTCCGCTCTGTCTGGAAATTTATGGACCGTTCGGATATTAGTATGACCACCCAAACGGTCGTTACATTTCCGGACAGAGTGATACCGTACGATTCCGCTCGACAGCAGTGCCTCACTCAACAGGTGGGCATCCCGTATGTGTGTATAAGCAGCCGAGATTCGCAGCGCTGAACTTGTGAATGAAGAGTTCGAGGATATCGACTTCAACGATTGGCGCGGCCCCCTTTACCTCCCAGTGGTCCTGCTGTATTCGTTTAATAGGCTTGGCCCAGATTCTCAACACAATGGTTGGCAGTCTACACATCCTCATTGCAATCCTCAATCCGAGAATTTTCCCCCGAGTATTGTGGGTCACAGTTTGGTGTAAGTATGTATCACACCTGGTATATATCATGGTTATTTTGCCCAATCACATGGTCAAGGGCTCGAGTCCTCAAGAGATCAAATACAAGTCGTGCTACCAATATTGGTGTTTTTTTGTTCCTCTCGTACCTTCGAGTGTTGGGATGCGATGGCCGTTTTCTCCCACGCCCACCCCCCAATACATCTCAACCCTCACCCTACCCACACCACCCTTCTCCTGCTTCCGCTGCCGTCGATGCTCTTGGTCTATTTTGCACGTTTTTTATTGACCAGCCCGGCGCTAGACGGGAGCTGGAAGCGTTACATCACGAGAAGGGCGTGCTGACGGCGGACATATTGCAAGTGCTCGGCCTACGGTAAGGAGCCCCCCTCCCCCGTCTCCTGCTCCCAAATTTTGTAGGTAGTGGTGATGATGGTGATGACGATGATGATGGTGTGATTACTCGTGACGGTGACGGTGATACTAATGACATTATATATCACAATATTGGCGATAGCTCTGATGATGGATGAGGATTACCGTGATGGATGGATGATGATAACGAATGATGATGATGAATGACGATGATTGATTCTCACGGCAATGGTCATGATTGATTATGATAATGATGATGATGATGATAATGATGGTGATGCCTTCTTCGCGTCGTGGCCTGTTCTCGTCGAGCCTAGTCCGCTTGCACAAGCATCAGGCTTGGTTGGCGTCGTAGCGAAAAAAAAAACAAGCATGAAGTCTACGCCTGCCTATTCCCTGGTCGTGAGCTTCACGCCGGTTTCGTGGTATAGCGTTATTTTACCACCTGCTACATTCGTAGGGACAAATTGATCTGACATGCGCGTGAGGACGGGGCGACGCTGTGTGGTGTGCGCTTTCGTTCCGCCTGTAGGGCGCGCCGACGACACAATCGGTTTTTCAGTCCAGCCCCGAGGCATTCTCGTGTGTATGATCTCGCAAAATTGAAATACCCTTTTCACACACACACCCCCGCCGTAACGGCCTGGTCGGTGAAAACCCGACATGCTCCGTCCCGGCATTGTAAGGATGCAAGGGTCTATGGTCATACGACTACGGTCATGAATAATATCGAGTACATCTCTCCTATCGAGTGCCCCCCCCCCCCCCCCCCCCCCCTCCGTAAGAGGGTAGAACTCACAGAGTGGAAGAATGTGAAATGTACAGGGAGGAACGGGTTGCGGCTGAGGAAACGAGGGAAATAGACGTATGTGACGTAGAGAAGTTTGGGACACTACCTGGCAGATAGCAGCGAGAGAGCGATCGCTATCCTCTAGGAAATGGATGGCGGCCACAGGCGGCGAAACAGGAAGGGTAGAAAATTCGCAAAGCGTTTCTATGTAATACATGGATATAACGTTTTGAGCGCCGAACTGTTGGGAGTGTCTCTATCAGGAGCAGGAATGGTGCGCAGTCTCGAAAGGAGGGCGTGGATAATGGTCACGTGACTAAGGCAGGCGAGTACAACCCCCCCCCCCCTCCCCCCCGCCCTCATTAAGAATGTTGGAGACGGCAGGATGGTTCACGCTGTCCAAGTGGGCAGCCCTTAAACCCACTCACCACTGCAACACCAAGATGGCACTAATTAACGTAAATACTATATGGCGATTTTACTCTCCTTGACTGACCGCCTCCTTACGCTAAAACTATAATATGAAGGCCGACAGAGGCCTTGACGTGCCCTAAAAGGCCGGCCTCTTACTAACCCTCTCGGTACTTCAGAGAGAAAATATCATGAAAAAAAAATGACGACTACAGCAACGACCGCTGCGTGATTGGGGGGTGAAAGACAGTGGTGTCCGAGTTTTGCCATGCAAGGCAAGAATTCGTACGGCACGGGCGCGACATGATCCTACCAGTCCTGCTGCGCGCTAAGACTGCTCATAGATGGTTGATGTGTTCCGTCCCGGCATTCTGAGGACTGAGGATGCGAGGGAATTATGGTCATACGACTGCGACTACGGTCATGCATGACAGTGAGTACCCACCCCTCCGGTGCTCCCTCCCGGCTTTGTAGGGATGCGAGGGTCTATGGTCATACGGCTGCGTCCATGCATGACATCAAGTACACCCCTGCCCCCCCCCCCCTTTCCTACATGCCTCCCCGGCCGTCGAAACCTTGTTTTTGTTGCTTAAAAGAACAAACGCCTCCTTAGAAGCCGAGGCCGCCAGCGCTGCTGCCGCCGCCACCGCTGCCACTTCTACTAGTACTACCACTACCTCCGCTAGCGCTACTACTAGTGCTAGTGTTAGTACTGGCACTAATAGAACCATTGAGAGGCGGTTCGGGTCTCCCGGAGGAGTGGGGCACGCGGGAGATGAGCGGGGGTTTCCCCCACCTGATCGAGCGCGAGCTTTTGAGCGGGGCAGCCGGCTTCCGAAGGACGCGACCCTACCTCGCCTTCTGTCGCCTGACGACTCGGAGGTGCGGAATGAGATTGGGGGGTTGTTGGTTGCACTCGGCGTACATACGAGATAGCTGTGTAAAGGTCTGGGAGTATGTAGAGACTGTAAACATGATTGTTCCTGTTACATTTGTGGTGAGTGTACTGGTCTGGGGGTACGTAAATATCGTAGGCATATTTCTTCCTGTGGCATTTCATATGTCTCAGACAGGTACCCGTCATCGCTCGATGACACGTACTACCTGTTGCGCCGTACCCACCGTGCGTGCTCGTTTGTTGTATGATGCACCCTTGCCTGCCCCAATACGCCAGAAGAACTCCGAACAGGAAGTGGGCGGGGGAGGAAGGGGGCGAGGGATGAGGGGGGGGGGTGAGAAACGTTGGGAAGGGGGGAGGAAGAGAGGGAGGGAGGAAAGAAAGATGCCGACAGTGATTGATGTGAATATTGCATAGTACCTGGTATACGATATGAACGATAACGTAAATCGTTGTGCGGTATGTTGCTGTTTTTCGTAGTGGAAGCCGACAGTAGCTCACGAAGGTACTGTGGCATCACCTCTGAGGGGGTGGTTGGTGGTGGGCGGGGGGGCAGAGTAGCGGTGGGTGGCATCCAATCTACTCGTACCAAGGACCAGAGCAACCACCAGCGTGCTCGAGCTCGCTAGCCAGCTATACGGACGCATCTCCCTTGTCTTTAAGCTTCGACCTTTCAACAATACCCGCCCCGCTCCTCCCCTTCTCGCCCCTACCTTTGTTCTGTTCTTCGCCCTTCTCGCCCTTCCACCCTCCTTTCCCCCCCCCCCTTCCCTCCCATCTCGATGACAGCTCCGACCTCGTCTACCGCGACGCAAACCGTCGCCGCCGCCACCGTCGTCGTATCGATCACCTTGGCAATCGATGGACCTCGCAGGGGTAGCTAGAGGCGGCGGTGGCGGCGGCAGCGGTAGCACCGCCGCCGACAGTCGGGGCGGCCACGGCCAGGGGGACGACGACGATGACAACGGCAGACCTGTCGTCGAAGCTACTACGCAGGATAACCCCCCCGCCATCGGGGCTGCCGCCGTTGCTGCCGTTGCTGCTGCCGCCGCCGCTTCCGCCGCCCTCCGACCCCCACGCGTTCGTACCGCCACGTCACCCACGACGCCCGACGGAGGGGTGGGTTCGTCTGTTGCAGCCTTCGACCGCGACCATCAGCAGCTATCGCGACAGCAGACTTCACCGCATCATTCGCGATCACAGCATTCGCAGCAGCTGCATCCGCAGCAACAGCATCCCCTGCGGCAGCAGCAGCGGCGCCGTGCGTCCATCGAACCGGGCTTACTACCCCACCTGTACAGCTGCAGCGGTGGCGGCGGCAGCGAAAGCGAAGGCCATCACCCACCGCGACTACACCCTCAGTGGGGTTCGTACCCTGGAGCGCGAAACCCTCGCAGGAGCCACACCCCTGCCACCGCCGCTGCAGCAACAGCGGCAGCGGCAGAGGCGGCTTGGGACGAGGGCAGCGCTGTCGAGCGCTGGCAGGCGGTGCGAGATCGTCGTGTGTCACCCGCGAAACGAGCCGAGGACGTCGTGAGCGGCGGCTGCGGCGGCGACGGTGGTGGCGGAGACGAGGAGGAGGGGGGCGTGGGGGAAAGAAGAGGCCCTGTGTGGGGCCGCCGGAGCCGCATCGGCAGCGGCAGTGGTAACGGTGATGGTGGCGGTGGTGGTGGTCCTTCTACGCGGAGAGATAGCACTGACTCTTACGCTAGGAGGCGGGGGTCGAGAGACCTTCTCCTCTTAAAAAGTAGCACCAGCAGCGATGGCGGTGGTGGTGGCGGGGTTGAGAGGGCCGAACCGCCACCGGCGCCTGCGTTCTCTCGACTGGCCTTCGCCGGCGGCGAGAGCGAGGATCATCGCCGCGAGCACGGTGACTATCACGACCAAAAACACCCCGACCTACACCGCGACCAATACCATGACCGACGCCATCACGGCCAACACCAACGCCAACACCAACGCCCTCGCGATCTCGATCGCGACCGTGACCGCGCGTGGACGCTGTCTACGGCCGACGGGCGTTACCGAGAAGCGGCAGAAGAAGGGTTTACGCCGCCTGGGCGCGCCCCGCTGCGGCCTAGCCCGCCGCCGGCACGCCCCCCTGCCCCGCCGCCCCCAGCCCTGCCACCGCCAACACCAGAAGTGGCGTACCTCAGAGCGCCCCTGTCGCCGGCCGCAGGGGCGGCTCGAGCGAGCGGCATCGGTAACAGCGGCGGCGGAGGAGGTGGTGGTGGCGGAGGTGACGGTGGCGGCGGCAGAGTTGGGGTTCCTTCGTCCCCCACCGACGTAGGTTGGCGCCCGAGGGCGTCGTCCGCTAGGTCGCGATCGTATGCGTGGGAGTCGAGACCCGGCGAAGACGGTGCGAGATCCCGTCCCGGCCTTGCAAGGCGCGGAAGTGGCGGCGGTGGTGGTGGTGGGGGTGGACATTGGGAGGAGGGGGGTGGAAGAGGAGTGGGAACAGGAGAAAGCGATATGATGCAAACGGATTCGGTCCAGTTCTACCGAGGAGAAAAACGTAGTCCGCAGCACGACGACGACCACAACCACCACCGACGCGAACACTACGAACGCCGCGATCAGCAGCACCACCGTCAGCAGGAGCAGAAGCAGCAGGAGCCAGAGGGGGACCACCCCCCGCGCTACGTCCCTCGGCAGCTCTCGCTGGTTTTGGACAGCAGCGGCGGCAAATCGCCGTTGTTCTTTCCGTCTCATAGGTCAGGGCGCGTCAGCGAAGGCGACCACAGCGCGCAAGGCGCCTCTTCTTCGACGCTACCCGTTGGCAAGACGGAGCCAGGGCGCTCGCCGTACCCCATTTACAGGAAAGTAACTGAATCGGAGGCAGGCGCTGGCGGCGGCAGCGGCAGCGGCAACGGCGTTGGCGGCAGTGGTGGTGGTGGCGATGGTGGTGGCGGCGGTGGCGGCGGTGGTGGTGGCGATGGCGGTGGCGGTGGCGGCGGTGGCGGCGGTGGTGGTGGTATACCTAGTGGGCCGGTGGGGCTTGGGGCACGCAGAGACCAACAGCGAAGGTGGGTGTCTCGGTTAGTTTCTATTCTGGGTAATTTCTATTCGTTTTCTGGTGCATATATAAGAGGTTCGAACATTTTCAAGGTCGCGAACTTATTCCATACGTATCTAGTCCATTCCATACGTACCAAGTCCAAAGGCGTTTTCCTCCAAAAACGTGGGTGCAGCGCAAAAGGGGTCAATGTCGTACTCTGCGATGTCGAAGCTAGTTGTCTTTTACGGGGGACCTTGGCATCCGGCGGGCCAGGGGTATGTCCGTTGTGTTCGGTGTCGTCTTTGGGACTGGGGCGCAGCATTATGCAGGGTAGGGTAAGGTAGAGTAGAGCAGGGTAGAGTAGGGTACGGCATATAGGGTAGTGTAGGGTATACCAGTATAAACTAGGGTAGGGTAGGGTACAGTATGGCAGGGTAGCGCGCAGTAAGGTGTTCCATCGTGTCGGTGCGGCGAAGGGAGGGTGGGGGGGGGGGGGGTGAACTCAGGTCATGCATGACCGTAGTCGCATGACCATAGACCCTCGCATCCTTACAACCTCGGGACGGAGCTCGTCACATTTTCACCGACCATTCAGACGTTGCTTGCACCAAGCGGCGTGAGGTGTTTCGCGAGTCGCATGAAGGGTGAACTGCATCCTACAAGGAACCACTTTTAAGGCAGACGTGCACTAGAGAACAGCTTCCAACTAATTGATTTGTTTTCTGATGTGGCCAACAACAGCTTCGAATGAATTGATTTGTTTTCTGGTGTGGCCACTTCCAGATACCTGGTACAGCATTAAGAAGGCTACGCAACTGCCTCTTAAGTGCCTCACCATGCACCAGGGTACACACAACGTGACGCAACTATTCCCTTTGTGTGGAGATAAGGTTCTTCACCGCGAACGCGAGAGAGGGGGGGGTGTACTCGATAAGAGATATATACTCGATCTCATGCATGGCCGTAGTCGTATGACCATAGACCCTCGCATCCCTACAATGCCGGGACGGAGCATGTTGGGTTTCCACCGACCACGCGAGAGGGGGGGGGGGGGGGTAGGGGGCCTGGGCAAAGGGCAAGGGTTTGCAAATAGGGAGGGAGGGCTACTATCCCGTCCTGTTACTGTACCACATGATCCAGCGCAACCCGTGTACGAGTTATACCTCGTACTGTACTGTACTGTACTGTACTGTGTTGTGCTGTGCTGGTCACGGAGGTGAGTAATGTTGTGTTTTTCATCCAAGGTGGGTTTCTTTAGTCCATTGGCCTTGGGCGTTTTCTCCATCCTCGATCGTTCACTCGGTCAATGGAACTGCGCAATGCCACGGCAGGGGTACCACTCTTGCCATCTGAGGCAAAGCAATCTGTCGGGTTGAGCTCCTCAGTTGAGCAACTACCGGTTAGTATCATACGTTTACTATTAGTGTATTTAGTATAGAACTATTTAGCGCATATACAAGTCCATCGGGTTGCGCTCATAAAATTCTTCGCGAGTCATGTTCCGGCTGAGACAAAGAGCCCCTCATGTGAGCAGCTCAGAAAATATGGCATCACCGCTACGTGGCCTTGCTCATTTAGACCTCGAGTTGTCATGCGTCGTTATCGCCGTTGTCGTAGTAACGGGGCAGCAGCTCGCTGCTACCGTCTTATGTAGGCGGCCTTTTGTACCCGCGTTCATCAGCTTCCCTGGTCATCGAAAACGCCCGGTAACGTCGGATATCGTATCGAGACTTTTGAGGTGTAATTTTCGAACATTGATATATTGGATCGAATGCGTTTTTTCCCTCCATCTTCTTCCCATATTTTTTTTGCGATTGATGCTGAACGACACGTTTCGACGGATATCGACTATCGAAAACTGTATCAACTCGATTTTTTCGTGTATCGGTATCGTAAAGAACTCGGTGCTTCGTTCAATATCCATCATCAACGCGCACACATGAGCAGCCGAGAGACCACGCGAGTACGATTCGTAACGCCCATCCGTGACGGTTTCGACCGTGAAAAGCGAACGTGAACGCCCCCCCCCCCCCGCCCACTACATCGCTCCGCCAGTACTGCCACCACACATCCTCCCTAAAATCACTCCAATATCAGCACCCCACCTCCCTCCCCCCTACATCATCACCCCATCACCACCAGAGCCACTACCCCCCTCCCCCGTTGACTCTGACTCGCTGCACCAACAATCAATGACCAACCATACCCAGCAGGCATGGCGCACTGCCGCCGACAACAGTGGGGAGGGGGTGCCAGGAGGAAGGGTGCGAGCGTCGCCCGATATACGCCTACAAGGGTAGCAAGAAAGCGGCCTACTGCGCCAGACACAGGTGCAGCAGTAGGTGCAGTAGGTGCAGTAGGTGCGGTAGTTACGGTAGGTGCGGTAGGTTCAGTGTTTACCGTAGGTGTATTGCGTGTATAGAGTAGGTGCAGCGCATTCAGTAGGTGCTGGTGTGGAGTACATGCAACTTGTTCAGTAGGTTCAGCAGGTTCAGTATGCATACTACAGCGGTGAAGGTGCAATCAGTTCAGTAGTTACGAAGCATCGACGGACCGGTTGCTTCATGTATCGATCGATTGATTGGTTGATTATTAATAGTTGATTGATTGACTGATCGATCGATTGATCGATTGTTCGACTGATTGATTAGTGATTTGAACGACCTGTCAGGTTGGGGGGCATGATCGACACGAGGCATCCGCTGTGCAAGAACGAACAGTGCACCCGCCAGCCAAGCTTCGGGATGGAGGTCAGTCGTTGGCGCGTGCTAACACACCTATGTTTAACAGGGGTTGCATTTTTGGCCGGACTATATTTTACTGACGGGGCTCCTCACCCCAACTGCACGCCATATATGTTGACCACATATATAAATATAAATATTGCATAATACATGGCGTGGGTAAAAAACGTGACACGAGCTGGTGTGAATTAATTAATTTGCTTCTGTTTTGGAGACGATATAGTTACCATACCATTCGTGTTTTTATTATATGATCGATACCTGGCATATATACATACATACATACCCTGGCCGGGGGGTTATTTCGTCGTGGTAAGCGTGCATTTTTTCGTCTTCTCGAAAGTCCGTTTTTGGGTGGGGGGTCTTCGTAGAGCTCCTAAAAAGGAGGAGTACCCAGCCAGAACGGTCAAGTGTACCCCCTCCGAACGTAGACATGCGTCAACCAAGCACCACCGCCACACCGCCGCTGCGATGACACGGGTATGTACGTATGGCCTAACCGGCGGAATGCGAGTGGAAGTTGCCTTGATGTTCTAGCTCGTGCCGTATCGGGGTTTAGGGGGAGGGGGGGGGAGGGGAGTGGTTGGTGACACGGAATGATCCCACCAACTCCTTGGGTCGACTAAAGGTGTGCGGGGGGAGAGGTTACGGTATGACAACACGCGAGACAACGCACGCCCTCGGACGATTTCAAAGCTGATTTTCTCGGCAATGGGGAGGGCGTACTGAATACGCCGAGCGACGGGTCTATTCAGCAATTTCGGCGAGGTATTGGGAAAGCCATCATTTCCTTTTTTAGTGTGTACCAGGCATGTAATTACCTCCCCCTTGGTTTGGAGGCAATCGACTCTGAAATTCGTTGTAAGGGGTGCGCCATCTTGCGTGTTTTACCCTGACCCTTTTTGACGCGCACCTACGTTTCAGAGACAAACTACTTTGGAACTAAGAGTCCGATTTGTGTTGCGATGGGTTTTGGTAAGGGTAAAGACGGAAAAGCGGACGATACTTGGAGTCTTAGTTTCCTCGGAGAGGGTTTTTATAGAGATGTGGCGTGGTGATAGAGTGCTTCAGGTCTTACGCTTCGAGCTCCGGTACACAAAGAGGTTCGCGTTGGGGGTCTTCTGAGGGTTTTTGATGGACCTTGCTTAACCCAGCTTTAGCAGTATGGTTGGAGTAGGCTTGACTTAATGCCTTGGCCCTACCGCCTTCGAAATTTCTCGGAAAAACAAAATGTCATGAGGAGTTGGTGTGGACTACCACATCAATCTTTTTTGTAGACCGGGCCGAGCTGTAAACAGGACTGTTTTTTTTTAAGGTGGAGGGAAGGGGGTCGAGTTAGTGGGGGTGTTGTCGGAAGGGCCCCGGGTCCGCCGAGATACGCGCGTGGCGGACGGAAAAGTGGGGGGTTGTTGTTGTTGTTGTTGTTTGTTCGTTGGTGGAGTTTCGACGAGTGTGCCACCAACTGTTAGGGGGGAGATCGTTGTCGAATCCACGAAACTGGAGATGTAAAACCGAGTGCTGGTGCTACTGTTGTTGCTGATGGTGGTGGTGGTTGTTGTTGTTGTTGTTGTTGTTGTTGTTGTTGCTGCTGCTACTCTCCGTTGGCTGTGTCTTTTAGAGGAGGATCGTTCCGCGTAGCCACATTATACCCCCCTCCCTCCGCCCCTCGCATTTCCCTCCTCGGTCTGATGTGTTTTGATGAGGAAATGATTCGGCTTATATAATCATCTCCCCCCCCTCCCTCCCCCTCTTTCTTCCCTCCTCCACCCCTCCGCCTCCGCTCCTCGCCCCCTCTTCCTTCCCTTCTTTACCCTGCGCACCCCACGTCGACGGCATCCCTTTACTCTCGACCGGGCTAGGGTGACCGACGCGCTTCTTATTGCGCAGAGCACAAATTGGTGGGAATGATCAACGTGTCCAGCCGCCGATGCCAGTTCACGGGATGCCTCCGCCACCCCAACTTTGGGTTTCCAGGAGACCGACGGGCGTCTTACTGCAGGTAACCGACGGTAAAATATCTCC
Source organism: Nereocystis luetkeana (assembly GCA_031213475.1). Lineage (NCBI taxonomy): Eukaryota > Phaeophyceae > Laminariales > Laminariaceae > Nereocystis > Nereocystis luetkeana. The sequence continues at coordinate 4,586,919 of JARUPZ010000020.1, forward strand.
CCCCCCCCCTTCCCCCGGCTGAAGCGCGTGATGATTTTTGTTTTTGTCCTCAAGGATCACGGAGGAAACGTTGCGCCTACACGTACTTCAGAGGAGGGGCAGAGTTTTTTTTGCCTATTTCGCTCATGTAGCGCGTGTCTGGAGACATATCCCACCTTTGCCCCTTGTCCGCCACCTTTTCCGCACTGTCCCAAACACCCTGTCCGATATCTCCTGCCCTATATCCCCTGTATCATACGAACACAGTAGGGGAAGGGACTTTGCCGGTGGTCGCGCGCGTGGAGCTCTGTTTGCTGGTTGCTGGGGCGACGAGGGAGGGGGTGTGTGCTTCGTTTTTTTCAAAAACCTCGGATTTGGGAGTTCCAGTGATAAGCACGAATCCGATGGAAAAAACGGGGTCTAAAAAATCGTGAAACAGCACAAGTTACGCCGCAAAACGTCCGGATTGCCCCTATATAAAATGTCGGACTGGTATCCCGTAACGACCATCCCCTACCCCCTTTTTCCAATCTCCCTCCCCCCGCTTCACACTCGCGACGTTCCCACATGTTGTAGAGCTATTAATGTCAAGGTTTCTCGCCTACTCCTTTCCCCAGTCCCCTACGTACGCTCTTTCCCGGTCCACTGCCCCATATCCCTCACCCCCTGCCCCTCCCCCCTTTGTGCCTCCAACACTCCCGCATCAAACTCTCAAAATCAACGACTCTGGTCTCTCGCCAAAACTACAACCCTGGGCCCTGATTGTCTTTTGCCTTTAGTGGTCATCGAGAGAAGGGCATGGTGGACATCGTGTCGAGGCGCTGCAGGGATCCCTCGTGCGGAAGGCGGCCTCTTTACAATCTGGACGGGCTTCGCCCTGTTTGCTGCAGCCTGCACAAGGCTCCCGGGATGATCGATGTGGTCAGCACGCGCTGCCAAGAGCCGGTGTGGTGCTCGTACTTTTCTGCTGCCGCCATGGACGGTAGTGGTGGCATTGGTAGTGGTCAGAGACGCGCTGTCAGGATCATTTTTTTGGATTTTTATGTTGTCTCTGTGATTTCGAGCGTGAGGTAGAGTACTGTTCAACCCAAACGATTTTTCTATGTACCAGGTAGTAGGGACAGAGTGGTACTATACTTGTGGCGGTGGGGGCAGCGGCGGGTGGTGGTATAAGTGGTTGGATTAGAAAATACGGACTTACGAGACAGCCCTTTCCATTTACCCCCGTACACGGACTTTTCATGGGAAGGGTCTGGGCCATCGGTACCGGTAGTGTTTGTAGTCTGTGCATGCGCTGTTGCACGTATTGGCGCGTGTGCCCATGGTTTGGGGTCAATGTACCTACAGTTTTGCGCTCGTGATTTTCTGCGTGCTGCCGTGATTGTAGTGCTTTCATATTTTGCGTGTGTCCATGAATTGAGCGTGTGCTATGGTTTGTATGTTGCTATGATTTGAGTGCGTGCATTCTATGTGTGTGTCCATGATTTGTGTGTTGTCTCCACGACTTTTGTATCCATGATTTGATTGTTGCCATGAGTTGTGGGTGTGTTCACAAACTTGTGCGTATTTATGCGTGTCCGTGATTTGTGTGTTTGATCATGATGTGCGTTTGTGTCCACGATTGTTTGTGCGCGTGTGTATGTTTGGCTGTACAGTATGTGTCCGCATTCTCACTGATGCCAATCGTAGTGCATCCCTACCTCTGCCCCTAACGCCTTGTCCCCCCCCCCTCCCTTCCCATGCACGACTCCCATTCCTCCTCCTGTAAACCCAACCCCGCGCGAGCTAGGGATGTTTTTGCCACCCATCGTTCGGGTACGCTTCGGACAAGAAGGCTCGCCGGTGCGCCAGACACCGCCTGGAGAATATGGAGGGAGTGAAGGGGCACCGCCAGAAGCGCCGCCGCGAGCTCACATCCGCCACCGCCGCCGCCGCCGCCACAACCGCCACCACAGCCCCCACCGCCGAAACCGCGCCAACGTCTGCTGCTCCCGCCGCAGAAGAACCGACCGCTCCTGCCAATGCCGGCACGTATCCTTCTGCTTCCCATTCATCGATCATCCCAGCCACGGCTATTGCTCCCAACCCTCCCACCGCCGTGACCGCCGCCGCCGCCGCTGCTGCCGCGATTCACACGAGGCCCGCGGCGCGTGCCGCTGCGGCTCCACGCGGCGGAAGGGGCCACGGTGGGGTAGTTGGCGCGGGTGGGGATAGGGGGGACACCGTTGGCACTCACTCTGCCGCCGCCACCGTTACTTCTGCTTTCGCGGGGGGAGGGGGGTCGGTGCCGGTGTCCGCTCCGCTGGCGATGGTGAAAGGCTCGAGTCCTCCCTGTTTCTCCCGTGCCCCATCTGCTGCAGGGGGACCTACACGTGAATCATCGTCCTCGGGATGATGACTCTGGTTTTTGGTTTTTGTGTTTAGGGCTGGGGTTCTTGGTTTTGGTTCCGTTTTTTTTTTTTGTTGGTTTCGGTTTTGGGTTTTTGGGTTTGGTTGGTTTGGACTTTTCGCGTTTTGGTTCATGTTTTAGTCATGTTTGGTTTTGATAAAGGTTTTGGCATTGGCTCTGAAAGTCTGTATCGGTTAGGTTTATTCGGTTGGGTGTTTGACTTTCTTTTGGTTTATTTTGTTTTTTCGATGAGGTTTTGGGGGTTTTGTTTCGGTTATAGGTTCTGATTTTGGATTTGGAAATGGTTTATTTGGTTTGATTTTAATATATTTTTAGTTTTGGTGACGGTTTATTTGGTGAGGTTTGGTTTGGAGTGGATTGGCGTGTCACCCGCTCAGTCTGGTTTTTGCGCTTTCGAGGGGGGCGAGGAAGAAAGGGAGAGAGATAGGGGGGGACGCCGTTGAAATTCATCAGCCGCTTGACATATTGTACCCGGATTTTACTTTGATGGTGGCCCGATTGAAGCGGTTTGTCCTTGCTGAGAGGGCGGGGGGGTGCGGAGTGGATGGGGGATAGGCAGGGGAGGGGAAGGACGAGAGGGAGAGGGTGTGCGAGAGAGAAAGAGAAGAGGGGGAAAACAGCGCTTTCGCCGGCATAAGTTCGACTAAACTCACGGAAATGGCGATGGGGGAGGAAAAGGGGGGGCAAGAGAGAAGAGGGGAGAGAGCGAGGGGGGGGGGGGGGGGGGGGGGAGAGAGGAGGGAGAGTGTTTTCACCTTCACTGGCTTATCGTTCGAGTAAGCCCATGGAAATGGCCGCGCTACTGCGGCTGTAATGAGGTCGGAGTTTTGGTGTACCACCTTTTATTTTCAGGGTCCAACCCAACCAGCCGACAGTATGCCCCCGCCAGCCAGACTTGGTCAGTCCAGAGACAGGCGTGCTGTCCGTGGACCCGTTCTTGCGTACGAACCAGCACACGCATCGTATTCCACGGCCGCTTTTGTTTCGATTTTTATTTTCGTGTGTTGTTGTGTTTGCCGCCCGTGGTATTTTTCGTGGTGGGTGGGAGGTGAAGAGGGGGGGGGGGGGGGGGGTCACTTCTATAATGTGAGCTGTGGAGAGAAAAGGCTTACGGCTGCGTCGGAAATCCCAAAAAATGCAGACCAAGCAGACAGTTTTTGAACTCAGTATACTAGAGGCGGTCAGTCAAGGGGGCGCCGGGCATATGTGGGTCCGAGGAGGGGTCGGTGGGGGGGGGGGGGGGGGTGCTAATTATCATGCATGGCCGTAGTCGAAGGGCCATAGACCCTCGCACCCCTACAATGCCGGGACGGAGCACGTCTGGTTTTCACCGACCAGGCAGGCATTGCCACCGGGGGGGCTCTTCGAAGCTGTTTCGACGCACCGGAACGCTTCTCCGTGCCTTTCTGGGTCGTCGCCGCCCTATCCCCTGTCCCCTGTCTCCTCCCCGCCCCCGCCTATTGGGTTCACTTTCGAGAAGAACTCCCTCACCTGCGGCGTTTTTTGGCGTTTGGTTTCTCTTTGTGCCCCCCCCCACCCCCCCGCGTCCTCCCTTATCCTCATTCGGATGAAGGGGAAGTACGGGGTTAGGACACGCTCGTCCTCTCGAGGTATGTGCGGTGCGGGTGGGGCCGGAAGGAGGGGGGGAGGAGGCGTGCCGGGTTGTGCTTCCGCCGGGATTTTTCCCGCAACAGCACAGCAAAGGCTGTGGGAATGAAGAGGAAGGAGGAGGAGAATTTTATGGCCAGAACATCTAGGCAAAAATTCTAGATCAGTACATTAGTTTTCTAGAGCAGGCAGAATATTCTGTAGGTACACAGCTAGCTCTACAGCCAAGCAGATATAGGAGGAATAAAAAAAAACACTACACAGGAAGGTCTACCAGCAGGAAGACACTTCCAGGTAGGAAGAAAGCTCTGAGGATTGTGTGACGTTGATGTAGGATACGGTGGCATTCGCTACGGAGAGGGGAAAGGGGTAGCATCCAAGAAGGGGGCGGAAGGGTGGGGGAAAAGGGAAGGGGAATCGCGTTTGCCTCGTAGCTGAGATTGTTTTTGCGGTGGTCGTAGGAGCCCGCCTTGATTCCAAGCTGCCCCTCCCCCCCCGCCCCCCGCCCACCTATAAACTTTCAGGCGCGTTCTGTATTACGCTGGTGGGGGGGTAGGCTAGGGTGTAGTTGACACCCGGGGGAAGGGGGGGGCAGGAATTGGCTGATTCTCACGATAAAGTGTGGTTTTGGTTCTGCCTTGCGAGGAGTGCCTCGATCGGAGCTATCTGATTGGTTGAAGTTGCGAGGAGCGCCTCGATGGAAGCTATTTGATTGGTTGAATTTGAGAAAAGCGCTTCGGTCGAGGTTTTATGTGATTGGTCGAACTTGCGAGGAGCGCCTAGATCTGAATTGGTTGAAGGCGGCACGCCTTTAGACGTGTGTGTATGATATGTATCGGTGTGCATATATATATATATATGTTTACGTGTTCATGGTTCTTGTTTGTGTTCGTGATTATGTGTGTTTCGTTCTCTGTTTCGTTGCTTGTTGTATGTGGTGGTTCGGCGTGTGTGAGCGTGTGCCGTCCCCCGTCTCCTCTCTTTGACGCTGTTTCGGGTCAAGCCCCTTCTATCGGCACCCCGATTTTTGAGGGAGAACTACTTGGAACTAGTGTGAGACATTTTTGACAGTAGTAAAATGGTTAACCTGTCCGAAAACAGTACCGGAAAGCGACACAGTTAGACGGTACAGATTGAGGAGGCGGTGTGCAAGGGGGGGGGGGGGGGGGGGGGTTGCGCCGAGTGGCACACGCGCCATTGAAGTGGTAGCACTCGTTCAAACTCTTGGAGTAGAGCCGTGGAACCACACCCCGGGGCCTCTCGTGATCTTTCGGTTCCGAGTTTTCAACAGGTCATGGAAGCATGTACGCTTATAGGAGGGGGGGGTAGTAGAGAGTTAGCCGTGCTTACAGGCGCTTTATATTCACACATGCTGCATGTTTGGGTTTCATAGAGCACATTTAGCAGCGGCGGCAGCAGCACTCTCATCAGCAGTCGTTCGTTTTCTGTCCGAGGAGCTGAAGACGAAATTCATTTAGAGTTGCGTTTCTGAACGAGGGGAAGGGGGTGTGGGGAGGAGAGTTTTTTTCTGGAGCAGCCTTGTATTTTTTGCGCCGTTAGATAGGGAAGTTGAACAAAGATAACGAGGGGTCACAGGAGAAGCATCGAGATAAACAGGTCATGTATTGATTGTGTGTTTTGGCGGGGATGATGGTGGTGGTTGGTTGAGTCGTGGTGATGGTTGGGTGGTGGCGGTAGTGGTGGTTGGAACTGATTGTTGGTTGGTTGACTGGTTGGTTGGTGGCGGTGGTGGTGGTTGGGGGTGGTGATAGTGGTGGCGGCGGTGGTTGTAGTGAACGGAGGTGGCTTGTTCAAGCTTAGATATTTCTGCCATCACGGAGCACGTGCTGATCGATCTGAGCAACACATTGTAGCTGGCTTGCATTCTAGCGGCCTATAAGTCTTTCGGTTTCGCTTGGCTCACACAGGTGGTCACAGGCAGGGCAGAAATGAGACAAGACGGGGGGGGGGGGAAGGGGCGCGCGACGTCAGCAGCGGCGGCGACGGTGGCGGCGGGGGCTACGACGAAAGGAACTATCACGCCATGACGGTTTTGGCCGGTTCCTTAGGTTCGAGATATCGAGAAAATCCCGCGAGAACGTATGCATGTGTTGCACGTCGTCACGCAACAGGCTTGAGCAGTGAGTCGTGATAGATGGCCAAAGCGAAAAACTGAAAAAATGAAAACAGGAGTACGCGGTACCGGTATACAAAGTATATAATAGTAGTTCTCTGAGACACACCCTTGCGTGTGTGTATCGCTGGTTTTCTTATAAGGTTTGACTGCGGTTTTTTATCGGAGAGGTGGGGGGGTATTCGTGACTATTGCTTCGAAAATACAGTAGTATGCTCCTTCTGTCCTTTACGGTATTCTGCGGCGGGAATGGTTGTCACGACTTTCCCTAGCCTTACTGTAGAACTCGCCCATCCGCTCGCTGCCATCGCGTTTCGAAAGATGTTGCAGATTGTTTTTTGAACTATTTTCGTGTTTTCCCGGTGGCATTCGTTCAGAAACAAACCGGAGAATCGGGATAGGAGGACTGTTGGTGTTGGTCGTGTTAGCGGCGGTGGTGATGGGGGAGGGGGGGGGTAGGGATAATGTTCCAATCGGAGCAGGTATCGGGGACCTTTGGGCAAGGAAGACATTTTTCAGCGGTCCACGTGCACGTTTTTTGTTTCGGTTTTTGATGACTTTCGCTCTCCGTTTGTTCACCGCACTTAGTTACGAGGTCAGTAAGGAGAACAAAAATAAATTGGGGAAAAAAGGTGAACCGTTTAGGCGGATATTTTGGGTTCGCTTTCCTTTTTTATCGTGGTACGACTATTTGTTATAGCACTCTTGGTTGTGCTTTCGGAATCACTTCGGGTGCGTAGTACTCTCGGAAGTACTTTTGGTAGTGCTTTTGGCGGTACTTGTGGGTAGTGTTTTTGGTCACGTTTTAGTAAAGCATTTTTGGCAGTACTTAAGGCAGCACTTTCGATATTGCTTTTGGAAGTACTAAATGACAGTGTTTTCGGTAGGGTCTCAGGAAGTATTTTTTCAAGGTATTTTAGGCAGCATCTTTGGAAGCACGTTTTGGTAGTGTCGTTTCGTTTGTTACAGCAGCATTTTTGGCGTCGACAGTACTTTCAGGTGTGCTTTTGATGGTACGTGTGGCAGTGACTTTTGGCAGTGATAGCATGTTCTGGATGCAGGTTTTGGTAGAGTTTTCGTCGCGCGCCAGATTTATGATGTATGCATCCTTGCCGTAGGGGCGTCCCCCGTTCGGCGTCCGGCGGCGGCAGCAGCGGTGACGGTAGCGGCAGAAGCAGCGGCGGCGGCGACTCTTTCCGAAAAATGAGAGCAGCGCTGGCCGGGTGATGAGGTCTGGGAGTCGACGGATGCATATTTCGACGGATCTCTTGACTAGCGCGCGGTATCATAGACAGTTAGGTGATAATAGGTCGACACAAATAGGTCAACACACACTTATAGAAGAAGATCGTTACATGGCTTGTATGCGTGGGTGGGTGGGTGGGTAGGTGGGTGGGGGGATGGGCACGGCGCGAAAAAATATGATGTGTGTGCGCTTGCCATTGCTGTTTTGTTTTGGCGTTTAACTTCGCGTTTGCTTCGCGTGTGGCGTGATGTCGCGTGGCATGACTTGTTGAGCATTTGCGGTGGTGGTGGCGGTGACGCTCCCCCGCCCCGGCTGTCAGCATGTAGCGCGTATGGTATGGCAAGTAACCACACCCAGAACATGCGGTGGAAAAATAGCATTGGGTAAGCAGGAAGTAGGGGCGGAGGGGAAGGTGGAGTGGGAGGAGCGAGGGTAGCGGGAGGGGGGGGAGGGGTGGAGAGGCACATGCAAACCCTTTTATGGCGGCGTGGTATGAATACCCCCTCGAATAGCATAGCAGTCGGAAACACTGCGAGCACCCTTTCGAATTTCTCTCTCTCTCGCTTGTAGGACCACTTTCTACCAGAGGTAGATAGAACGTAGAAGTACGGTGTAAGTTTTCTGTGGTGGGTCCGGGTCGTTTCAGTTCGTACGTTATCTCGCCCTTCGCAAGGCTTGGCACATTGCGCCGAGTTTCGGTCGCCGGCTTGTGCGCGCCCCGTGCTACCCTCCTTGCGCAATGCTTGCGGATTCGTCAACATTGTGCGATTTTTATTTTATAAAAGAGGTCTTGAGCTTCAGCTAATACGAAGGGACTGGCGTTTCGAAGCTTTCCACTCATCGGACCGGCTGTTGTTTTTCGTGGTTCGGCTCGTTTGTGTTTCCCCCAATAGCGTGCACCCATCTGTTCCTGACTCAGCACCCAGGAATGAAGATGTCGGCTGACTGGCGTTTTTGCTACTGGAGTAGGGACCGGCGTTTCGAGCTTTTTCACCCCCATGTCGGTTATCGGATCGGACCGGGCTGTTGTTTTGCGGTTCGTTTGGTTCGGTTTTGGTTCGGTTTGGTTCTTCCCGATCGTGCACCCACCCTTTCCGTATTACAGTATTAATAGTGGGCACTCTATACTGTCGGTATGGTATGCGCCAGCCGACAAAACTGGCACTATAAACGGCACTACTCCGCACACGGCCAGGCTGGTTAAAAATCACCGTATGTGCCAAGCGATTCCACAGGCACTAAATGCAGCGGACAACCGGCACCGATAGACCACCGCTGTATATAGTAGTCAAGACCAATTAATGTCTGTTGACGGTCACTTTTGGCCTTGACGGGGACAGCTGTCAACCCCCCGCACTGAGACTAGTGTATTTGGTATGAAGGTCCTCGACGGGTCAAACATATACCGTCAAACGACATATTTCATCAGGACTTGGTTAGTGCGCGTGTGGGGGAGGGGGAGGAGGAGCCATTGTAGCACGTACCGGTACCTGGTACGGCGTTTTTTTCTTCGTGTTTTTTGTTTTGTGTTTCACAGCCTCGTTTTGGAAGGGGCGGGGGGGGGGAAGGGGGGGAGGGGAGATGCTGCAGCACTGCCATTCAGGGCACAAGGCATGTATGGCAAACATTGGCCATTGCTGGCATATTATTTGCTACCGCTCCAGCCGAGAGTATAATCCCCTGTTTGTAGTGTGATGTGAATAGCAAACGGGGATTAACTGTGTTCCCGGGAGGTGAGTGCGGTATCAATAGCATTTACTTGGTTTTCCTGAGCACGTACGTACGTACGTAGATCACGCACGTACGTAGGCCGTAGGTGTGGGATACTATAACTCTTGACTGCATTGCAGCAAACAATAAAAGCTACAGGGGAGTAAATAATAAAGAACAGCTCCACGATCGTCTAGGGCATCAGGATTTTTCTCTCGATATCACCATTAATAAGCACTTCTATTGAGGGGGGGGGGATGGGCGGGTAGGCAGCGCGTTTTTGTGTCAACACGTGCAGCGTCAGTTCGAAATAGTACAGGGATACGAAAGCCAAACTATGGTGAGCACAGCGCCCTGGCTACTCGTACACTGTTTTTGTTGTTTTTCGAGGTACGAGGACGTTCCATGAGAAAGTGTGGGCGTAGTATGTTGGAGGTCGCCGATTACGATACTACTGTACGCCTTAGAAGGGAGAGAGGGGGGGAGTCAGGAACCAGTTCGAAACGGCAACAGAGGCAAAATAACGAGAACATTTTGGAGATATTTCGTGTATATGAAGAAGTGAAAACGCTATCTGTACGCCTTGCCTCCGATTGTGTCATGCGTATTTCGGTCGCCACTTGTAGCTTCACTCTCCGGCTTAAAATGTGGGAAAAGGTTTGTCCTCAGTGACCTTCTGAGCAAGCCGCGGTCTTCATGTTTTTCACGTCCAGCTCAACCAACTCGTAGGAGGTCTTATTTAGTGCACCCTCAGCGTCGTTCTGGACAGGCTGGGGCGTGCGGGTCAGGGTTGCGCCGCACCTGTGACGTGCGGTGGCGCATAGATCATACTCCTCCCTCCCACCCTCAATCTCTCGCGCTACAAAAGCAAAACCAGACTCTTAGGACATCAGTGCTGTGACCCTCACGCCCGAGAACCATTATATATACCAGGTATGTTGCACCCTCGGCGTCCTTCTGGACAAGGCGTGGTCACGTGATCATCGCGTTTACTTTCCAGCTCGACACGTGAGAGGTTCTATCTACCTTTTAAGTATTGTTCTTCTCCTTCGCTCATCATTTAATGTAGTTGTTGGATCAAAGGAGGCCTCCTGACGCAAGCAAGAGGTCCTCGCCTGGGATAAACTTCCGCACGAAGCTAGGTGGCTTGGTGCCGTGCCGCAAATAGTCCCGGTCGCAAAGGTTATAAATGAAGACACTACCATACTAAGCTGGGTGGGAGCGGCTTTCTTGGACTGGCCAGGCACCCTATGGTAACGCGCGCGTGTTGTCCCCTCTCCCCTCCTGCGTTTGTTTCGCGACTGGCTACTGATGCTGCAAAAACACGCAAGAACACCCTGTCAATACGTAGCAAAGGTACTGTAACCGCAGCGCTTACATACCTTCCTGCGAAAACCCGGCCCCCGATTAATTATTATTATTATTATTATTATTATTATTATTATTATTTCCCTTGCCACCCGACAATGTGCAGCATACGTTCACAGATAGATCTACGATTCATCGCCAAAGCAGCAAATTCGAAGCCTTGGAGGGGCCGCGCCCAGAAAAGAAGCTACCATGCAGATCAATATTCCAAAAGTAAAAAGTAGGTTCGTTCGTTCGTGTTTCGTGTCTTCTACTTCTTCGCTCTTCTTGGAGGAACCCCCCCTCGAAGTTCCTGAGTCTACGGATTCTCGGTCCTGGCCACCCGCCGTGCGACGTGAACATGTGCCGCATTTTGACCATATTTCATCGACTTTTTTGCTGGCCTCCAAGAAGTTTCAGCTCCGTTGGCGCTACCTGTGCCGTGGAGATCGGCTATCACGGGGAAACGCAGTGATCAGGACCAAATATGCTGAGTAAAATTGCTGATATATATATAGTATATATACTATATATATAGTTTTTTTGTGTATACAATGGGTCCTGATTACTACTATGGTTCCCCGTAAAGTAACAATGACCAAAAGAATGGTGTGTAGCATAGAGGGATACGTGGTTTTTGGGTTCGCCGTAATACACGGCGCGCGTGTGAGCTGTGTCGGAAAGCTACTACAAAGTATATCGTTCTCTGTACGAGGTTTTGGAAACAGGCGTTGCACTATACCCCGGGACCGTAAACCACTACTGTGAGTGACTCGCCTGCAAGTTGTCTCGTTTGATTCTAATACGGGAGACCATTATTAGGACCTACCAGGTATGGTGTACACAAAAACCTACCAGGTGTATATTTAACCATTTTTACTAACAATACTTGGTCCTATTAACTACGTACCCCCGTAGTAGCACATCCAAAAGTACGCTGGGATGTCATTCTCTTCTTTCGTCGACCGCTACAACCAAAACAACTACTACAACTCTCGAAAAAAGTACACGAGCGTGGTGACTGAACAAGTCGGCGCCTGAAGTTCAGGCAATCCATATATACCAACTCGAGACATGATTAATACCCGGGTAGTTAAGTTCAAAACCATGACCTTTTTTTTTGTTCACCGCTCAGAAATATTCCCCGAAAGAAAAGAAACACGGGAAACCTGTTAGAACCACTACTACTGTACATATTCCGTCACGTCTGCACCTACTAGCATGCCTCGCCGTGGTTGTGTCAGCCGCGGTTCTGGTGGAATGAACGGGGGTGGTCCGATGAACTCGTACCAGCGTACACGTCATCAGCCTGTCGACGCCAGGCAGCTGATGTTTCATAGCAATACACGTACTCGTAAGGTAGCTATTGACAGTACTTCATCCGCTGAATCGCCGAAGGGGGACTTCATCAGCAAACAATCCTGCCCCCAGGACAGCCTTTCTCGAAACATCAGCGCATCCTCTGACCCGGTATCGAAGTAAGATGTAGACCTCTCCTCTTCCCCCCGGCCTACACCTTATGTAGTTAGAAAACAAGCACTGAGAAAGCCAGGCAAGTATTTATAGGGAAGTAAGAAACCCATGAGCCGTTACACTGAAGCTGGTATAGAAGGCACCCATGCATCGTCAATTATGAAACCTTGTGCTGTTGTTGCTTACTATACCGTAGTAGTTATCCTGTATGTACTATACTCCCTCTGTGAGCACTACGTAGCACGAACTTCACCCCATGAAAAAAAAACACGTGGAAACTGTCGCCTCACTTCCCCTGCACCAATAAAGCACGCCAGTCAGTGTCCGGTCGACTCGGCTTCCGACGTTCAAGCTTCGCGTAGTATATACGTTTTGCTTACGAACGTACACGCTTCATTTATATCACACCACAAGACACGGACTGCTACTACTACTACCTCTACTACTACTACTACTACTACTACTACTACTACTACTACTACCACCACCACCGCCGCCACCATTGCTGCCGCTGCTGCCGCTACCGCTGCTGTTGCTGCCGCTGCTGCTACTGCTACTGCTACTGCTGCTGCTGCTGGTGGTACTGCTCGCTGCACACTACAGGACATCTACTGAGGAAACATGCACTAAGAAAGACAGGCTGAGGTTCGCAGGGAAATAATAATTTCGGGAACCCTTACACGGAAATAAATAAAATCAGAAAAAAAAAGCATAACTTCCGTCCAACACTGAATACCAACACCTACGAGGGGAAAGAAGGCGAAAGCAATCCATTGGCGCTGCACCACAGTAAGAAATCGGAAGCCGTTATAAGAAATGTTACACATGTAGAAAGGTGAAGACATTGGGCGGTTCGGACTTAGGAACTGGCTACGGCTCTGCAGGGAAGTCCCTGGACTCTGCTCTGGTCACCCGGTCAAGGTGCTTGGAAGTATTTCCCAAGTAAGTATATAAACCCAGGCTACGTATTCGCAGGCGAAAAATCTCCTGTTGATTACTTGAGGCCCTGCCCTGTGGTGTACAGGCTCTCTCTCTCTTTCCCGACGTGCAAAACACCAAAAGAAAAAACTCCATCGACAACCTATTGTAAAGTTTAGATGCTACTGAAGGAGACCGGTCTTGTTTAGACGCGTCAAGGCGCCTTTTGCCCTTCATGTCTTTTTGGGCACCATCAAGGGGTTCTTTGGCCCTTACTATACCAGGCTTAGTGTAGGGGTCGGTCAGTCAAGGGGTCAAACCGCGGTCCCCTAGCTTATTGATATACTAGTTGTAGTGTAGGGGGCGGTCAGTCAAGGTGTCAACCACGCTCTCCTGTTTTAACCCTCGACGACTTCAGAGCCCCGGCAATCCGGTTTTTGAGTCGGCAAATAACTCGACTCCCCCTGCTACGGCTACGGCTGCAGCTGCTGCTGCCGCAGCTGCTGCCGCCGCTGCCACCGCCGCCGCCGCTGCTGCTCGCGGTGGTGTCGCAAGTGCCCGCTGCGGTGTCCCCGCGTGCATCAAGTTCGGTGTTTCTCTTGACACCCTTTGGCTCGTTGGTGGTGGTTCCTGTAGTAGTAGATTTGTTCGAGTTGGCCCTGATGTTGTTCCTGACACCGTTGCTGCTGTCATTGTCCTTGTCCTTGTCCTTGCCCTTGTTGACGTTGACGTTGTCGTCGATGCTGCTCTTATTGCTGCTGTTGTTCGCGGTCTTGTTGCTGCGCCCGCTCTTCATATGGTTAGCGGTGCTACTGCCTCTACCACCACCACTAACAACACCACTCTCGCCAACTCTACCGCCCGTAGCAGCAGTGTCTATATCGGAGTCGTCGATCACGAGCAGAGGAGAAAACCTCGAGGACAGCACTTCAACCACCGCTGTCTCCGACGCTTCCGGCGATTTTGGATGCGGCGGAGTAACGCGGACCCCGAAGGTGACAGGACCGGTGCCCTCACGACCAGCAGCCATCTGCGTGACAACATGCCCGGCATAAGGGGGCGGGGGCGCGGGGGGGGGGGGGGGTGTACTCATTGTCATGCATGGCCGGGGGGGGGGGGAGTACTCGTTTCATGCAAGGTCATAGTCGAATATCCATAGGCTCTCGCATCCCTACAAATAAATGCCGCGACGGAACACGTCGGGATAACACCGACCAGGCAGACGTTGCTTGCAACAAGCGCAAAGCGGCGTGAAGTGTTGAGCGAGTCGCATAAAAGGTTAGCTGCGTCCCACTATGAGGGGGGCTCATTGTGGCCGGAACACCACTGTGAGCGAGAAGACAACCATTGTGGAGACACTGAGCAATGCAGCAAACCCTACAAGGAGTCGATCGACAACCTCTCAATTCTTCACGCCCAATAGTGTGTACATTGTTTAATGTCTCCACAAGGGTTTTCGTCCCCGCCACCTGCGAGGTTATCACGAGAGCGCCACGATATAGCTCGTACCAGGTATTTTGTGTTTTTTTGGCGTACATAGTCATGAAATGGAAAGGTGGAATGAGGCTCGTCGATAAGAAGGGAACATGCACGGTAAAGTTGCGAGGTATCTTTATCTGTGTAGCTCCAATAGTACCGGCCCTCTACAGTATTAATAGTAAGAAAATGGTATGCTGGTCCAGGACGAAAAATCTCATTTCTGAAGGGTATGGTTTGTTCCACACTAATTTCGGTACAACCGCGCCCGAATTTACGATTTTCCCGGAAAAATTCAAGCTGAGCTTTTTATGGCTATTTTTTTCTTGTGGTATGCCATATCATGAGAGGGCAGGTAGTGTACTGTAAATATGCGGGTTATTGCACAGGGGTGTGTATGATGATTATTATTATTATTTCTCTTGCCATCCGACAATGTGCAGCATGATCTTCAACATGGATCACTCATAACTTTCCCGAAAGAAGAAAACCTCGGAAACAAAACGTATGATCGTTTTTCACCGCTCGGTTTTCCCAGAAGAGGAAGGTTTCCAACACCGAACGGGATGTTTTCGGAAAGGCCCGGTCGAGAACCGTCCGAAAATAGAATGTTCGACTCGAGCAGCCTCGCCGTCGTCGGCAAAAACGAGCTCTCCAACACGATCGCGCTCTTGTGCGATAAGTCGCACCCTGGTGGCGATGCTATCATGTGCACGCACAACAAAAAAGGCACGTGGTGGCAATGGAGCGAGTGATCGTCGATATTTCGCGAGGGCCAAAACTCCTCAGCTCGCACCCATCCGTTCGCTCGGTTCGGAGCAATAAGCAGCAGCAATACCGGTTGTCGGAATCCGCCGCATGTACTGAGTCGGCTGCATCGAGCATATGCGAGAGATCGATCTTCGAACCTACCCTGTCGCATCGGTCAGTTCTGCCGCATCCACAACATCTACCGTGTCGGGTTCACATGTACCGAATCGATAAAAAGTGTACCACGTCGATTGAATATGCGGCGTCCATTACTTATTTAGAGTTCTGTTCGAGTGTACCACAACGAACAAGTCTGTCGCATCGATCAAACCTGTCACACAGGTAAAATCTGCTACGCAGATCTAACCTACCACATGGGTCTAATACGATACCATATCGATCAAACCTACCGCATCTATAAAATGTATGGTTCTCTGCTTGAGTATACTACAGTACAGAGATTGAGTCTATCGCATCGATCAAGTAAAAAACCACATCGATCAAATCAACCACACAAATCTAATCTACCACATCGATCGATAAAATCAACCACATCGACAAAATCTGCCACATCGATAAATTCTATCAGATCGATAAACGCTATCGCATCGAATAAGTGTGCAGTCTAGAGCTCTACTCCGAGCATACCCCAGCAATTAAGTTTATAGCATCAATCGAACATACGACATAGATCACATATGCTACTCGGGTTTATATCTGCCACGTCGATCGATCAAAGTCTACCACATCGATCGATCAAATCTATATAAGCCACATCGACCAATTTACCACATCGATGAAATCTACCACACCGATCAGTCGAAAATCTATACCGCATCGATCAAAGTTATACCACATCGATCGATCAAATCGGAGAGAGATAGCATGAGGACAGCACTAACATAACTATATATATACCACATCGACCAATTTACCACATCGATCAAATTTACCCCACCGATCAGCCAAAAACCTATACCGCGTCGATCCAAATTATACCTCATAGATCGATCAAAGCGGAGAGAGGCAGCATGAAGACAACACTGCTGTGCACCGTACCTTCACTATCGACTCCTCCCCGGCGCACCCCCTGATCCGGCCCACGAGCTTCCCATCAAGTCCTTCCTCCAGCTTGAAAGTCCTGAATTTTAGTGGCAAGCATGCGTGGCGTACGTTGACATTCGTAATATTGTCAGATTTTCGATCGGCCGATGCGCCGCATGGGCTTCACCGTAGACGTGAACATTCCCAAAATGAAGAAGAACCCCTAAGTACCTAGTATTAATAAGAAAAACCTAAACATTTTGATCGTCCCTGTGCACGGCGTTGAGCCCCATCAAAAAATTGTGTAACTTACTGTACTTACGGTACTTCCGGCGAAGCGCTTTCATTTGTTTGGTTTTCCTCACGGCTCGTGGGCGATCCATAAATGTTGCGTAGCTGTTCGGCGTCGTTACGTATTGCAAAAAACACAAAAAGGGACAAAAAAAAACATTTTGCGCGTGTAGTTTCGTGGTGTGTATTGTCGTAAGGATCAGAAGGGGGGGAACAGAACACCTGTGTATGATACCTGCAAACATATCGGATGACGGCGGTACCTTGACTATTTGACAGAAAGCGTCCATGCGAACTAAATATTTTCGTTGACAGCTAGCTCTTGACGGCAAAAGCCGGGGGATACGCCAAAAAAAAAAACAACCGCTTCAGGAAAACGCCTTGCCACATATTTTGCTACAATGATACTATGTGTTTTCCTGTTTTATCTCGTTTTTGCCTAACTAATACCTGGTAACCTGTAACGACCCCGGAATGGCCAAAACCAGGGGATGAGTACGAAATCAACCCCTCTTGATATAAACGCCTGATCATTGTTATGGCATGACCTCAAATGACCCTGAAAGGCCGGTAACCACCTACGTACAGGTAGTGGGAAAATATTTTTATTGCTTGAGGGACTTATCTCAGGTGGGAAACACGCCCCGGGTTTGTCCCAGTGCGAGGATTCTACGAGCCCTCTGCCTTGTAGCCTTTCCATCTGGCTGAGAGGGGAAACACTGCCCTCCTTCTGTCTCCATGCAATCAGCACACGCGAGCGACGACGAGAACCCGCTCAACGGGCAAACCTGGCCGGGGATACACTTCTGCGTCCCCCCCCTGTGCTTATCGCTGCACTTGGCGTCGAAGGCAGGGCCCGAACTTGCGCGCGTGAAATCACAACGCGTTTCGAACACATGACCATAACCACTCGGGCACGTACATATACACGTCACCACGGTCGTACTACGAGCGTGTGCATCCCCCTTTCTTCCTACTGCGTGCGGGCACTTCGAGTGATGCTGTAGGGGGGGATGGGCAGTGACTTGACTTTTTCCGGCGCCAGGTGTCGCGCCCGCGTTATTACGGGGGACCACCATAGTAAAAAAGAACCTACGGCACACACGAAAACCTACCTGGTATATATTTCCCTGTTTTTACTAACAACATTTGGTCTTATTTACTATTAATAGGGTCTCCCTTACAGTGGTAGGGTGTGGGCACCGTCATCGCCTCTTTTTTTTTCCTTCCGTCGGCGACGTTTTGGTGACGTACGAGTCTTTGTTGGGCTGTTGGCGAACAGTTATCCCAATCGCCTATCCAATCAAAACCTTTCACGGCCGTCACCAACCCAAAACCGAGGCTTCGATAAACAACCATATATATGTCCAAACGAAGCCTTCTACTACACCATACGTATGTTGTTGAATATGACGCGTTCCACGATAGAGGTAACACATTTCTGCTAAAACTTTTTTTCGCCTTATACGGGGCTCTTTAAAAACCCAAAATCGTCTCCGAATGGCAATATCGTTCCGAAGAATGACGTTTTTGTATACTTGCGCCATGAGATCATTCATCGGGATTGCAATTTGATTTTCGTTGAAGTCAGTTTTTGGGTGAGGTGCTAGTATGGGGTGAGGTACTTGTATGGAGCTCTTTAAGTGAGATGCCTCAGAAAATTCAGGGTGAACCTCTATCTTAGAACGCCTCATTATACTAGGGTACTATATATGGTATCATTGTGCTCTTGCTTTTTGTTTTGTTTTTCCCCCCTACACACCTGTAACGAGGCAGTAGACCGCCAAAATACCCGCTCTGCCCGCACGGGTCCAGGAGCACCGTCACGCGTCCACTCGCCCCCCGCTCGTTTCTGGCTCCGAGATGAAAACCGGCGTTCAACCCGGCTCCGAAGGTTGTCATGGCCGTCAGCGCAAACACGCACAGAAAGAGGGGGCCCCAAAACCCCACAACCCCTTCCCCGATCGGGAAAAGGGGAGGGTCGTTTTGGAGCTCCGCATCACCGAGGTGAGCGGCCGCTGGCGACGACCCACGCACTTTCCTCCCCCTTGTCCTCCGCCCCCCACCTCCTCCTCCTCCTCCTCCTCCTCCCTCCCTCCCTCCCCTCCCTCCGCCTCTTTCCCTCTCCCCCCCTCCCCCCTCCCCCCCCTCCCGCACCCCCCCTCCCTCCCTCACCCCTGCAGGGCCCGCTAGCACCGGGTCGACAGCCCCCTCCCTCTCCTCCCCCTCTTCCCCTTCTCTCCCGTCCGCTTTCCCCCCCTTCTGAACAGGTTCGCCGATAGCGTCTCCGGCCCAAGAGAGAAAGTGCACGCTGCAGCGGAGCAGGTGCCCAGCGGTCGTTACCAGAAAATCCTTTTCTCCTCCTCCCCCGCCGCCGTCGCCGCCGCCGCCTTTTTTGCCCAAATCTTCCGAGCCATCCGCCGCTGCCGCTGCCGCTGCCGCTGCCGCCCCTGCCGCTTGCCCGGTTGCCGCCTGCTCAGCAGTCGCAGCCGCCGGTGGCTTAGTGTCCGCCATCACCACCCCGATCGATGTCGCCGCTGCTGACGTCGCCGCTGCTGGTGATTTAGCTTCCGCCATTGTTCTAGCCGCTCTCGCCGCACTTCTTTTTGTCCACCCCGAGTGCCAGCAGTCCGGACGAGCAGGGTATACCTGGTATTGTTTTTGCGCTTCGTGTCTGCGGTTTCTCGGTGTGGGCTCTTGGTGGGCAGGCGATCGGGCGGAGCGGGGGAGAGGTCGAAGCGGAGACCGAAGCGGGGACGGGGGGGGTCGACATTAAGAGGAAACCACCCGAACGCCTCGCCTGCTGGTAACAAGGGACTACGTACGAACAGGGCGGGGTTCCCACAAGCGTCTTTCATATGGGGCCGGTTCCTGAGTTCTCTACTTATTTTCCGCTGGGTCTGTATGCACGCACAAGACAAGGGCCTTTGGGACAGTAATGTGATTACAGTATAACGGTCCCTATATTTCCGGACATAATGGTACTATGCCATTCCTTTCTTGTCAGTCAGGGGTGGACGGACACAACAAAATCCGGTACCTCAATACGTGTCCGTTTTGGAAAACCAGGCAGGGGGGGTATACCCACAAAAAAACAAACAAACAAGCAAACAAACAAACAAAACAAGATAATTCTGGTACAAAAAAAAAACATGAACAAAACTAAGTGAAAATAATCGTTTTTCGTAAATTCATCCGAAAATCCAACCTCACTGATTTGTTTTTTTTATATATATTTTTTAACCGTTTTAGGAGTGTGGCGTCGGCTTCTTATTTTTTTATCGTGCACCCCTGTCTCAGCGTACTTTTTTTTTTCAAGTGACGAAAAAACAAAAGAGGGTTTCAGCATCACCCACCACAGGTTTTTGTTTGACGGGAGGTGATGAATGGTGTCCTGCGTATCACGGCACGGGCGTAGTATTACGGGGGGCCACAGTAAACAGAACCAAATATTATCAGTAAAAATAGATAAATATATAGGTTTTTGTGTGTACCGTAGGTCCTATTTACTATGGTCCCCCGTAGTCGCATGTACGATCCTAGTTAATAGGACCTTTGGTATACATAAAAACCTATATATTTAACCATTTCTACTGACATTATTTGGTCCTATTAACTATGGTCCCCCGTAATAGGTAATGGTACCGCTTAACCCTTTTAGAACGGCAGTCCCGTTTTGGGGACAAACTACTTGGAATTTGAGTGGTTTGTCCCCAAAACGGGACTGCGGTTCTGAAAGTTAAAGGGGTAACAGGGGTGTTCAGTGCACCCAACCTGATCACTATTATTCGGGAACAAAAAAAAACTTGGAAATCTGCAGATTTAGGGCTAAATAAAGGTGCTTCGATAATAACAGGGTCTCACTGTTTGTTACGTACAGGAATATGCTGAACTCGGGAGTCGTTTTACTGAAGATTTGGGTAGAACCCTCCCATTCTCAGGAGGTGAGAAATTCAGCCTGGACCAGATTTCTTGTTTCTTATCAGGTGTCCGGTATGTGTTGATATACCTGTGGTACCGATTTCCTGAATTACATTCTCCGCAAGATCTACTCCTATCACGGGGGACCATATTAAATAGGACCTACGGTACACACAAAAACCTCTATATTTCGCTATTTTTACCATCAATAGGTGGTCCTATTTACTATGGTCCCCCGAAATAGTAAGACGGGGTCCGGGGACCACAGTATTAATAGTCAGGACCTAAGGTTTCATACATGAAAAAAAACAACGATACCTTGCATTCCAGTATTTTTGCTACGTACGCACATTTAGTCCTGGTTGATACTATAGTATCTTCCCCCGAAAAATAGCACCAGAGGTATAGGTAGAACAAGATCGATCGTGTTTGTCTGGTGGGATCTGCAAGACACAGATCTCGCACAATAACGTCTCATAACGGCGCGGAAAATATTATCGTATCTAGATGATCTACTTTGTGCTGAATGAGGTAGATCGTGATCTGTCCGATGCGTGAAAGGTGTACACTCTGGGCGTAAATGGAAGGACCCATCGGTCTTCATATTAGTGTCAAAACGGGCGTTATATTTCCGACCATGGTGGTACAAAGAATGTTTTGGGTACCCCCAGAAGAAGGTCGACGTAAATCCGGCAAATCTGAAACATTCTATTCGTACGAGCATGTTGTTGTTTTCATTTTCTCAGGTTGTTGTGTTCACTTTTCGATGTACAGTTGTCTGTTGTTGTAACTCTAGTCACGGCCGGCGAAACTGAAGCGTTTGTAATGATAGTGTACACATTGAAGAGTAAATACACATGATGAAAGAGAAAACTGTCCTGCTGGACCATCGACCAACCAACAAGGAAAGGCGCCTCGCACCGTCGTTGCTATACTTGAACCGGTCAGATGTCTGTACTCGTTCGATCTATCATTAACGCAGCTAGCTGCAGCACATGCATACGAGTAGGGCGGGTGTGAGACGTGCATCTCTCTCTCGGTCACGACGTGAAGAAAAAATCGCACCCCCACGGAGTCCGAGGTTCAAAAGTGTGCGCATGCTCTCTCTTCACTTTTACTATTAATACGACTGCTGTGTGAAAAAAAAACGCGGTGGTATCATCTACCCAAAGGTACCACGTGCGAGCTCTATAGCCAGAATTGGCCGATGTACCCCGGCTTTGCAGGCTGCGTGACACCCTAGTGCGTCGGCCACGCGTATTCGACACTTCTCATCAACGACGTCGGTCAGCGACCCTCCTAAATGCTACCCGAGGGTCAACACGACGATACTTGTGGCATGAGGTATGCATGCAGGGGTGAGCTCGTGATTTCGGCATATTGTTACCTGCACGAGGTACCGGTACCTGGTACCTCGTATTAATAGTATTCATACTGGTATGTGGTACGAGCACTCGTATCGCATGATAATTTCTTGTGCCAGGAGAAGGTTCAACATGAAGCTTGGCGACACGCGGCAGTATTACAGAGAAGCTTTAGGGGCACCCGCAGGGACACACCTTCTTCCTCCTTAGGTCGGGATCAAGACCCCAGCGTAGGCCGTGCAGCAAGAGAGAGATTAGCCGGGACGGTAGACTGCTGTTGTTGGTGTGCTCGAAGATCGTAGACCAGGGCATGCTCGAAACTTGAAAATGCGGCATAACTGCATATAATGCGGCGCGTTTGTCATTGGCTGTTCTAAAACAATGCGGCGTAACCTTGATTCTTGACGTTGTTCCTCTTTACGTATGAGTACCGAGTATGACACTTGTGTCGTGTCGTTGTGTCCAGGTCGTTGCCGGGCGTGTGTTGTGTGTAGCGAGCAGCGAGCTGTGCGTTGTGTGCGGCGTCTCTGCGTTTTTCAATGTCGGTGTGTGCTGGCGGTTGCGTCGCGCTGAGGTTCGAAACACGGCTGGTATGTTTTTGACAGGGCGCAAGGCACGGGCACATTCCCCTTCTTTCTCCTTTCACCACTGCTGCACTGCTGCTACTGCTGTTGCACTGCGCTGCTGCTGCTGTACGTTCACCTCCGAGCTTGAAAATCCGAGCGACACTCACAGCAAACCTATTATTATAGGACTGCACTCCCGTTGGAATTAGAGTAAGACTTGAAGGGTTGGGCACTGGCACTATCACCTACTCTCTGCGACGAGGAGCGGCGTTGATTGCCAGACAATTCGCGCATGCCGTGAGGTTGCCATGGAGTACCGAGGCGGTTGCCGCGGGGGTTGCCATCGTACCACCCATGGCATGCCATGGCACCCCCCACGGCATGCCATGGAATCATATGCCACGCCATGGGATGCCGTGGGAATGCCATGGTATGCCATGGAGGGTGCCATGGCCATGCCATGAACAAGTCCAATAGTGTAGAACCCTGGGGGAGTACGAGTAACCCTGGGTGAGAGTCTCCGGCTGGTCGCAGCATGAGGCCTCATTGATCCCAAACTACCAGTATATACGAGCATAGCCTACGACGCAATGTTGCAACAGGATTACCCTGGGCTGGGTAATCGATCGGTCTTTTACCCCTATAGCTCAGTAGGTAATACCGCCACATTTGACGTCGTCGAGGACACAGTTTCGAAGCTCACCTCGAACATTTCTTTTGTAGAAACGCTTGCTTGCGCTCGTGTCCCTGAAAACAGGTCTCCCTGGTTCCCCAGGTATTGAAACGAAGCGGGTATGTCAGCGTACGGCCGTATACGGTACCGACGCCCCAAAATATCCCGCCGTTCAGAGCGGGGGGGTATGGTAGAAGGATTATACCCGGGCTGGGTAATCGATCGGTCTTTTATACCCCTACAACTCAGTAAACACCTTCACAATGCATTGAGAGCAGTAATCTACTGGCAGTAGTAATCTACTGGTTGATCTGGCCAGTATATTTCGCCGGCAGTTTTTATATTATGTACGCTCAAGAAACACGCCATACAATGGTGCGGAAACCCACTAAATGTATTCAAGGAGGAGAGAGTAAAAAGGAGAGACGGCAATATGCCGACTGCAATCCAGTATTATTTGGATTGTTTTTGACGAAACTATAATCCCTACAGACTGAGTCAGCCAGTGCCCAGCCATACATAATACCTGGCATTTAGATTTCTGTAAAGCGTAAAATGATCAAGTCTTCTTGCGTCACCGAAAAAGTGATGGGAAACAAGCGCGAGTTGGCGAAGTTCGACACCTCGGACAGATAGATGAGTATCTCTATCTATCTATGTGTAGATCGCGTCGTTTAGCTCCTCACCTGCCGTTGTGGAAGGCCGCGCAGGACTAAAAACAGGTGGGAAACCCGTGATCCGGCTCTCGCCGAATTGACGACAAGAAGGCAAAAGTGCTGTGTTTTGCAACCCGGATGAAAGCAACACCTTGCAGATCGCGGCACTGTATGTCCTGTGATTATCAGTTTGCGTCCGCTTTTTTTAAAAGAGGTTAGCGTGTAATTAATAGTAAAGATCCACCCGGCAACATGAATGAACTACGTATTACGGGGGAACATACAGCAGCAATCAGGACCTAATATTGTAGGTAAAAAAACTGGAATATATAGGTTTTGGTGTACTGTACCTGATGGGTCCTAATTACCATGGTCACCCGTGATAGGAGATCATTTTTACGGGTTGACGATTTGCGTGTGCACCAGCTCGAAGCCGGCTGTGTGTACGCTTAGACCCGAGTGCCGATGGCCGGACAATACGCGGTCGAAAAGTTGAGGCAAGCGCGAAGTCTCCGTTAGGTGAACTTGTACGAGAAGCTTCAATGAATGGAAGAAAATACAACGAGATGGGTCAACGTGGTGACCCCAAGCCACACAACGTTGATTGTGCCCATCATCAGACAGGGCTGGGAATATGTATGTGAAGGTGTTACCTACTGAGCTATAGGGGTAAAAGATCGATCGATTACCCAGCCCACGGCAATCCCCATAACACTCCCCCCCCCTCTGAACGACGGGATAGTTGGGGCGTCGGTAGTGTACACGGCCGTATGCTGACCTACCAGCTTCGTTCCATACTTGGGGAATCAGGGAGGTATGTCTTTAGGGACTGCACGCGCAAGCGTTTCTATAAAGAAACGTTCGAAGTGTGATTCGAAGCCGTGTCCTCGACGACGTCAACTGTGGAGGTGTTACCTACTACTGAGCTATAGGGGTAAAAGATCGATCGTTTACCCAGCCCAGGGTAATCCTTATAACACTCTTCCCCCCTCTGAACGGAAATATCTAGATAATGAAGTATAGAAAAAAATTGTCTGTCCGAGATGTGCAAAGCTTGACGAAAGCCGCCCGAGCTCAGTGGGATTGAAAAGTGTTGAACCCCATGCATCGCGATGAAAATTGAAATCAAGAAGCACACACCTGGGTGGGGGGAAAGGGAGAAGGGAAGACTGGTACTATTACGGGGGGACAGAATAAAGAAGACCAAATATTGTTGGCAAAAATAGGTAAATATATAGATTTTTGTGTGTACCGGAGGTCCTACTTACTATGGCCCCCCGTACTAATAGCACCTAACTGTGACCCCAGCTTGTCGCCGGTAACAGGGGTGCCTGCCTACTTGCCGCCACCGCCGGGTGTCAGCCTGCCTTATGACCACGCCTGGATTCAGAAGGTCGTTAACGGGAAAAGCCTCGTTACGCAGATTGAGCCGGAGAGCAACAGCGGTGGAAGACGAGGAGTAAAAATATAGGTTGTTCATCCTAATTTCGTTTCCCCGAATCCAGAAAGTAAATAATTCTCCCCCCTCACTATACTGTATGGCAATTCCAACCCATCCCACACATATATACCAGGCGTGATAGAATACATGTATGTGCACACAGACGCATGCCATTGGAAGGGTGCCTCCACAGTATCTATTAAAATGTTTTCCTGAGAATCGTCACCCGGGGAGGAGCTCTACTCGATTAGTAAGTCACACAAAAACCGACTTTTGATCATTATTGCGCAACGATTCCGTGGCCTACGTGCAACAGTAGTTTCCCCTCACTGCGAATAATACTGAGAAATCACAAGACAGAAGGCGGTGTTCTGAGAAATCACAAGACAGAAGGTTGAGTTCTGACGAGATTGGCTGGTTCCCCGGGCGAGCAGCGCCGTGATACAGAAAAAAAGAGACGCATGCTCGTCTAGCAGTATAGAGGTGCGCCATTTTTGTTTGTGAGGGTTCCCCCGCTTGAAGAGCTCTCGTTTGCGGTATGGTACCATGGTACGATGTCGTGGATGTATTACATGGCTAAATTTGCCTGGTGGTGTGATATGTTTCAGTATATAAGGCCCGTAAGGGTCGAATACGTCGTACGAATATCCTCTGTAACGAGCTTATATATCGGCCATTGGAAAGTGTTCAAAAATATAAGCCTTGCGGACAGACAGACAGACAGACATATTTGCGTTTACCAAAACAGAGACCCAGTTCTACAAACTGAGAATTACACATATACAGATGATCTACATACTTTAGACTGTGACCTGCCGGACGCGGGCATGCCTTTGTTCGCTTATGTTGCGAATTCACCATGTATATACATAGGTAGAAACCTGGGACGTACGTATGTCTTCATGGTCCATGGGCCAAAAAACAAAGTTTAGCGTGTTGCTTTCCAAGTGGTATTATGTCAATACGCACCCCACGCCCGCTCAGAGCAAAAGGGGTGTGGAGGGAGAGGCAGACCCCCGGGGCTGCTCCAGTAGCAACCCCTTGTCAGCATCCGTAGACCTTCACGGGTACAACAACCCGTGTAGTTCATCTCATTGGTTAAAATCTCCCGTACGTACAAAACAGATATTTTCTCGTACCTCGACAATACTACTGTACCTACGCAAAGGGGTGCTGAGCTAACGACGACGGCCCGTTAACAGAAGAAGGAAATTTTGTTGGTGTTTCATTGGGTGTTTTCTTGTTTTTCTCGGCCTGCGTGCCTGCCTGCCTACAGAGGCATCGCTGTGCCCACTCGCACCCTCTGCGCTAACCCGTCCGCCCACCAATCGGGCAATAACGACATACCAGGTAACATCTACCAGCTACCAGAGTACCCGAAAAGGACGGCAGCAAGCAGTAGCATGAGTAGTAGTGGTGGTACTAGACTAAATAAATGAACTAAAATCGAACGCCCTCCCTCTCTTTCTCTCTCCACCGCCGAAACATATTTGCCGGAGACGGCAATAAAAAAACAATAAAAAACAAACAGAAGGAGAGCCGCGCGCGCGGGGGGGGGGAGGGAGGGGAGGCGTAGAAAACTAGGGCACAAAAGACAAGGGAGGACGAAACCAGCAGCAAAACTTCAAGACCGAAAAAACGGGCAACGGCACACGACACACCCCAAGAACCAGAAAAGGAGAGCAAAAAAAGTGAAAAGCAAGAGGGCTTCGTACGTTCTACTGTAACAGAGCAAAAGCAAGAACAAACAAAAAACAGAGAAGAGCTAAAAATAGAAACGGAAGAGCGATAAAATAAATGCATGTACTATATGTGTCCGTTCTCGAACTACAATTGTAGGCCCAAATCAAGCCTATGCTTATTCGAGAGAGAGAAGCACACCACCAGAGGGCGACCCGGAACAAAACAAAAAAACAAAGGAACACGCACCACGCAGTCGATAGCACGTCTCATCAACCAACCAGCTAACCAACGAACGAACTTCGCCTATATCCCCCCACCCCCCCCCGCCCCGCCAAAGAAAAAGACGCTTCATGTCTCCACCATCACAACCTCCTCGACCGAAACCCCCTCTCCCTCCGCCCCCTCCGCCCGCCCGTTCCCTACTACCGCCGCTGCCGCCGCCGCCGCGTCACCCTCCTCGCCTACCCGAAACTCGGGACTCTCCCCGCCCTCTCTCTCTCCCACGTCTGCACTCCCATTGCCTTTCTCGCCGTCGCCACCACCACCACCACCACCACCACCGGAGGCTACCGCGTTCGATGTTAACGGGGACAAATCTTCAACATCCCCGCCCCCCACCGCCTCCTTCTTTTCGGCACCCCCTTTTGGCTGAGATTCGCCGCCCCAATTGAATATGTTGCCGAAATAACCCCCGACCATTCCGTTTCCCTTCCTCCCCTGTTCATCCTTGTCCCCCCCTCCCCCCTCTCCGGGGACCCCTGCCGGGGTTTCCACTGCTGCGCTCATGCCGCCGTCTTTGACCTCGGTTCGATCGAGCTCTGCCGCGTCTTTCCCGGCGCTTTCCTCGCGGGCCGTTTTGTTTTCGCCGTCTTCCTCGGCCTCCCTAACATTGCAGCTCCTGCTGCTGCTGCTGCTGCTGCTGCTGCTGTTGTCGGCGTTGTCTTGGTCGCCGGCGTTACCATTTTTGGTAACGCCGATCTCGTCCGTGTCACCACCAGTGCTGTCGCTGCTGTCGGTAGCTTTCGTGACCTCGCCCTCGCCCCTTCCAACGCCACCGCTGTTGCTGGGGGAAGTGCTGCTGCTCTTATCCTTGCCCTCGTTGGCACTGTTCGCGGCAGCGACCTTTCCTCCCCCCTCCGCTGCGACCTCTCCAACACCTCCACCTACCATCCCGTTGCTGTCGCCAACCTTGTTGCTGCCGCTCTCGTTTATAGTCGCGATGTCACCAGACGCCGAACCCCCCCCCCCACCAACGCCAGCACCAACACCAACACCCTCAACCCCCCCCCCACCCCCACTACTACCGCCAACCAACCAACCACCGCCACCGCCACCGCCACCACCCCCGACACCAGCAGGCGAAAACAGAGTTCGGTGCCGCCTAGCCGTGTCGCGAATTTGGGCGCGCAACCTCGCCGCCCCCGCCTCCCGAGCCTCCGCCGCGCTCTCGAGCACCTCCAGATAGTGCCTCAGACGTTCAGCGGGTATCGCCTGCTGGGACTCTACCAAACCCTCCAGACCGGGGATGACCGCCATTTCGTCCTTGAGGGTTTCCACAGCCTGAAAAAGGTGCACGCGCCGGGTTCGGGGGTGTGATTGGGTATGATGGGTATGGGGTTGGAGTTGTAAGGTTTGGGTTTGGCGGTTAGGGTTTTCGGGGTTTGTTACGGTGTGGGGTTGGGATGTTTTTTTTCTTCTTCTTCCATCCCATGTACCACTCTGCCCTTACACACAAGTGCCTGGGTATATGTTAGACTCGCCCCACGGTAAGAGGAGTTGCACTTTTTTTGCTAGATTACTTTCCGGCCGGTTGAGCCACTTCAAGCGACAGCAACTACTGTATACCGGTAAGTCAGTAGCATTTCGTAGTTGTTTTTGGCCGGGTCCCGCGAACCAAACTTCTTCCGGCGAGGAGGCCAGGAAACAGGTCACCACCGCTGCCGCCGGGTCATATAAACCAGCAGAATGAGTAAAAAAAATATGCTTGTTCCGCCGCAATCTCATGCCTCTTTTTTGTGTATTTTTCGAGCGGATCAGGACAAAAAAAAAAAAAAAAAAAAAACGGAAGTTGTATTTTCCAGAATATCTTGACTGAATGAACCATACATTCAGGCTGAAGTTTGAAGGACGATTAGCGCGGGATGTGGGTGGGCTTTCCTGTTGATACTTGGTGGTCATGACCGTATGGATGGAGTACTTGAAACAGATTGAAAAACAAAAAAAACAAAAAATGAAAAAATGAAAGAGAGATGGGCGAAAAATTCCAAGGCCATACAGATTGTTTACGTCTTCTCGCGCAGTCAGTCATGGTTATCTCTTTCCTTCAGTTCAACCACTGCGATGGGATTGCATGCTCTGGGTTTATACTACAGGCTCTCTTGCCACCTTAAATCGTATTCAAAGTCCGCTGCGTATGCAGGGGAGTTGATCTGCTCCCAACAATCGCCACTTTGGCCGAAATTGTTTTTACCAGGTATACTTCTTCAGTCACAGGAAACGACCCCCCACGGTCGTAACCCAAAACTATCAACAGCAGTAGTCCCCTTATTACAAGCAAGTTTTCGTCATCCCAGGTCCACCCAGCGTTCCAATTTTACTATTCCCTGCCGGCGCTCACTGCGTAGCCTGATGTAAGCATCGATAACACATTTACATTGAATCCAAACCGTCCTAATATGAACGCACAGAGCGGTACTCTACAGGCGTACTATCACGGCATCTAACGAGCATTTCAACCAAGACGAAAAAAAACGCAGCACACATGTATCGTACGTACCAGGTACATACATTTATATATATATACCGGTGAACGTTTCCCTCGAAACGCCTATCGCCCGCCGCCCCCATCAACTCCTTTGAGACCCCGAGAAAAATGCGAATCAAATCAAGCAACCAAAACAATCAGACGAGCGGCTGCGTGAGCGACCAGGAGTATGTACGGGTAGGGAGGGTCATGTTGGCCGCCCCTGCGCCTCAAGACTCTCACCTTGCATTCAACCATGGTAATTCAGACACCAACCATTGTAAAATCCTCCCCTCCCCTCCCCCCCCCCGCGCCCTCCCCCGAATCAAGCAGTCACCGCGGCTGCTGCTGCTGCTGCTGTGACCCATCACTTATTTTTCACAGTGAAATCCCCTCCCAAAAGTAAGTAAGTCCAAACAGAGTTGGAAAACAAATACAGAAAAAACAACAGTTCAACAGAGAGAGAGATACCTGGTAACAAGCGCATGCCAAACTAAATAAACCAGGGGTGCACGGCAAGAAGCCAAAACGACGCCACTCCTCTCCTAAAACGGAAATGATAAAAAAAAAACACGCACACACGCACGCACGCACGACGGAAATGATGAAAAAAAGCACGCACACACGCACGCACGCACCCAGCGGAGTATGTAGTGTAGGCTTTCTGGACGAATTAACGAAGAAACGCACATTGTTTTTTTGTTTTTTTTTGTTCAGTTGGTTTCACTATACCCCCCCCCCCCCCCCCCCCGCCTCCTCCGCCCTCTCTCTGCGTCTCGAAAATAGGTACGTGGTGGGATGGTCGGGGGTTTATTTTACGTGCGTGTGTGCGAGCACCTCTGCGGGTATAAGCAGTGCCAAGAAAAAATCGAAAAAAAAAAGCACAAACCGAAAATACTCCCGTGGGTCCCTCCAACCCTTTTTGGCAGAAAAAAGCATGAGGGAGCAAGAAACTACGTTAGGCTGACCTCGTTAACGAAGAGCTTATGGCATCGGAGCAGTTCTGCCCCTACACCCTTAGCCTCCGCTTCTCCTCCTCCCCCTATCCGATCCATCCGGGGCGAGGCGGTTAGCCTGCCGGGTGCAGCGGCGTGCGGTGCGGGAGAAGTTTGACGGGATTGGGTAGGATAGAACAAGCGAGGAACAGTCGGTCAGAAGTATGGCAGAAGAAGCAGCAGCAGCAGCAGTTGAAAGCGGTAGATGAGCACCAGCAAGAACCAACAGCAGCAAGAACCAACAACAGATGGAAAGCAGCAGCAGTTGAAAGCAGTAGATGAGCAGCAGCAAACCAGCAGCAGCAGCAGCAGCAGCAGCAGCAGCAGCAAGAACCGGCAACAGAAAAAAAACTGCAGTAATTGTGGCGCAAGCAACATAATGTATTTCAAGCAAACTATTTCCGCTTCAAAATTCAGCCGACAGCCCGCAAGTAAAAGAAGAAAAAACACCAGGAGATCGACGGCGAGAATCAAAGACCAGAGTAAAATGAGAGGAGAGGAGAGGGTTGGGAGATGAGAGGAGAGGAGAGGGTTGCTGGCTCAGATACTTGGGTCGGGGAAATAGCAGCATCTGCGCAGCAGCCAGCAAACCGGACGGCCAAATTGCAAACGACACTCTTGAAGCGTGTACGTATGCACTCCCCGATTGCGACATGAAGAAACAAAAACAAGAAAAGAAAAAAAAAAAAAAAACAGCGCCGGACGGGTTTCCTTCCTACTGCAAGGAGGCCTTTTTACAATAGCGCCGCCATCCCCACAACCAACACCAACACCGCCAACACCACCGCTACCACCACGACCATGACCACCACCAAGACGACCACCACCAACACCACCACCACCACCAACACCAACACCACCACCACTACCACCTCCAACACCACCACCACCACCACCACCACCACCACCACCACCACCACCACCACCACCACCGCCACCACCACCACCACCACAACCACCACCACCACCACCAACAACACCAACAACACCGCTACCGCCAACACCACCACCACTTACCCTCCTCCCCCACCCGCTTCTCTTCCTTCCACCACCATCGCCGCCGCCGCCGCTGCTGCAATCGCCGCGGCCGCCCCTCCCCCCCCCGCCCCCCTCGCCCTCCCCCCCCTCCCCTCTCGAAACATCCACCACGTCAGGGCGCAGGAAGATTCCACACTGGGGAGGGCAGTTGAAGTACGGCACTCCATTGACCGTCCCGTCATTGTTGCCTGGAGGGTCCGCTCCCGGCGCCAGCTCGACCCCAACCCAGACCCCGGTGGCGAACTGGGTCTCTCCAACGTATCGGACGACAGCGCTTCGCGGAGAGGCCCCCCTAAGGCGTACCTGTTTTAGAGAGATAAAAAAAAAGGGGAAAAAAGGGGGGGGAAAGGGGAAAAAGGGGACAAAAAGGGGAAAAAAAGAGGAAAAAAAAGAAAAAAATAAGGAAAATAAGGAAAAAAGGGGAAAAAAGGGGAAAAAGGGGGGGAAAAAGAGGAAACAAGGGGGAAAAAAGGGGGAAAAAAAGGAAAAAAAAAAAGGGAAAAAGGGAAAAAAGGGGAAAAAAGGGGGAAAAAAGAGTTTTGAGGGAATGTTTTGGGGGATTACGTAGAGCTCTGACTTGTGAGCTTAGTTTTTCAGGTCAAGTTTTTTCTTTTTTTTTCTCCCACGTTTTTGTTTCGAGTGTAGTTTCGGTTTTGATCGCTTGGGTTTTATTTGCGAGGGTTTTCACCGACCAGGCAGGCACTGCTTACACCAAGAGCGAAGTGCCGCGAGGTTGTTGCGCGAAGTCGCATGAGCGGTGAGCTGCATCCTACTAGGAGCCGCTGTTTACTGTAGGCGGATTTTCTTGCATATGGATGACAGCGTCAGTGAAAATTGATTTAATTTCTGGTGTGGCCACTTCCGGAGGCAGCAATGGGTTTACTACTTACCAAGTATATCACAGCCTCGTGCGTGCCTTACCATATGCACACTACGTGATACGATCATCCCCCTCAAGCCGAGTTAAGGTTCTCTCCGCGCGAAAAACGATCTAACTCGACCACCAGCAGTGGTGATCGTCGAAAAAAAAAAAAAAAAAGGTACCTCGAATTGTCTATCAATAAATAGCTCACGCAGCGAGAGGCGTCCTTTACAGCGTCGTGGCCAACAGAGGCCAACTCAACCTTGATATACCAGGTATAATATAGGCGCGCGCGCGGGGGGGGGGGGGGGGGAAGGTTGTGGCTCCAGAAAAACAATGCGCGGGACGCAGGAACCATCGAAGGCACAGCACACAGCACACCTTCAGACGAGGTGGGTGAGCAACACGGCTGGGAAAGGGAGATGGGGTGAAATATAACACCAAGGAACAGCGAAGAGGAGAAGGAGGAGTAGACAAGCCGAGCCGGGGGGGGGGGGGGGGGGGGGGGGGGGGGGGGGGGGGGGGGGGGGGGGTGAGGTGGGTGACCTGAGTACGGCTCTCGCCCCCCGCACACGGACAGATAGACAGAGCCAACCCGCACAAGATATCAACCGCGAAAAATATGGAGGGGAAGAAAAACGCGAGAGAAAAAAAAGAACACTCTGATGATAACAGCAACAATAGTACATACCGGTACCAGGTAGCAACAACGCAATCACAAGTTGCTGACGAACCTAATGCGAGCCACCGCCGCCGTCACCGCCGCCACCGACCCCCTCCGCCCCCGCGCTCCCCCTCCCCTCTTCACGGGCAGCTTCGAACAAAAAACAACAACAGCTGCGACAACAACTACAACAACAACAACAACAACGACAACGACAGCAACGACAACAACAACAGCAACAACGAAAACGCGTCGATGCAAGTGACCCCCCCTCCCCCCCCCCTCCTCTTAAAACCCGACGTGCTCCTTCCCGGCACAGTAGGGATGCGAGGGTCTACGGCCATACGGCTACGGTCGTGCATGATAATGAGTACACCCCCTCCCCCTTCCCTATCCTATGGTCATACGACTACGGCCATACATGATAATGAGTTCACCCCCCCCCCCTCCCCCCCCACCCCTATCCCCCACCACAAGCAACTCCAACAACAAAAAACACGGTATAGAACCAAGACGACTCCTCCCCTCCCCCCCCCTCCCTCATCTCCCCACCTTATCTCCAGGAACAAGAGTCGTCGATGTGCCATCGCTTCCGGCGGCAGAGCCAGCAACACTCCCACCCCCTCCAGCCTTACCCTCCGGCGACCCCCCTACCCTCCCCGCGCCCCCTCCCCCCGCTAGAAACCCATCGGGCGACACAAAAAGCGGGGACAGGCCTGTCGTTGTCCCCGCTGGCCTCGACTTAGAAGAGGAACTCCCGAGGGGCGTTCCGAAGGGGGGACGGGCCGCCGCCGCCGCCGCAGCAGCAGCAGCAGCAGCCGACCTTTTCAATTTTGCGGCGGAACTAGTACCGGTTGGAGATGTAACCGAAGCTGTGGTTGACCCGCCGCCTCCGAAGCCGGCGACGCCAGCGGTGGTGGCGCCGCTGCTGCCTACCGTGCTGCTTGCGACAGAGGAGGGGGTGGGAAACGGTCGCCGCGTGCGGTTAGCACCGGCGAGCACCTTCGGCTTTGGCGGAGTCGCAGCCATCGCCTTGAACGCAGAAGAGGAGGAGGGAGCGGCGGTGGTGTTGGCAGCGGTCGAGGAAGCGTTGGCAGCGTTGACAGAGGTGCTGGAGGTGGAATAAACGCTCCGTTTTTTCTTCATCGTAATCCCACCCGTCCCCGCCGTCCCTC
Organism: Nereocystis luetkeana; assembly: GCA_031213475.1. NCBI lineage: Eukaryota > Phaeophyceae > Laminariales > Laminariaceae > Nereocystis > Nereocystis luetkeana. Next base: position 4,621,086 of record JARUPZ010000020.1, read on the forward strand.
CCCCCGCTAAGGGCAGCGTTGGTGCCCCGCCGACTGTAGAGGGAGAGGACGTGGAGGACAGCGCTTTCCTAAATTTGCCCGCGGCTTTTTGGTGGGGAGGTGATGCTGTCGGGGAGTGTCCAACGCTCCCGTTTGCTGTGAGACGATCGACAAAGGGAGAGGGGAGGAGGGGAGGAGAGAGGAGGGAGGGGAGAGGGGGAAGGGGAAGGGGGGGGTAGGTATTTGTTGCTTGTCTAAGTCATTTGACCATTGACCACGCATCCCTTTCGAGACGGGAGAGATGTACTCGATATCATGCATGGCCGTAGTCGTATGACCATAGACCCTCGCATGGGGAGGGGGGGGAAGGGGGGGGGGGGCGGAGGCGTACACAGTCGTTGCTTGCCTTAGTCATTCGACCACGCATCCCTTTCCAGGCAAAGGAGGCGGGGAGGGGATAGCGACCGAAGGGAATGGTTGGTGACTTCAGTGCCATCAACCATCTACGAGCAGCGCGAGGGTCCAGCAGTAGTACCAGTGGGATGATGCTGCTGCCCGTGCCGCACATACGATACGACTCCTTGCAACCATTGTAACGCGGACACCAACCAGTGTATCACGCAGTGGCCGTCGCTGTAATGGTCATGTTTCATCGTAAATGGTTTCACTTTGATAATCGGAAAAAAAAGAAATCACTGAAACGCAAAAAAAAACACCAAGACATGAAAAAAAAAAAAAAAAACTAAACACTGAAAAGCCCAAATGAAAGAGAAACAAAAAACACTGAAACAACAAAACACCGTGACACGAAATTAAAACACTGAAACACCAAAACACCAATACATTAAACATCTACCAGGTCTTGCGAAGAATTTGGTTGGGTTGGGTATGTTGTACCTGGTTTCCTACCTGGTAATAACCAGGGCTTTTCGCGGGTCAGGTCAAACCTCACGGGTCGGGTCGGGTCGGGTCAGCTGACCCGACCCGACCCGCGAAAATTTTGAGGTGTGTTGACCTGACCCGACCCGACCCGCGATATTTTGAAACCCTCTTAACCCGACCCGACCCGACCCGCGAGATTTAAAAGCTTGTTGACCCGATCCGACCCGACCCGACCCGTGAGATTTTGAAACCCTTTGACCCGACCCGACCCGACCCGCGAGGTTTCCAACACTTTCTGGCCTGCGGGAAGCCTTTCGGAGGGAAACGGCGAGTATTTTTTGTTGTACAATGCCGGACCCGCGGGCCAGACCCGCGGGTCACAAAGGCGGCCTTCCGGCAGGTAGCTGCACGCGTTAGCAAAAATACTGATCCGTGGGCCAGACCCGCGGGTCGGACGTGCGGGTCAGCCGGAAAAAAATCGCGGGTCATGATGACCTGACCCGCGAATGACCCGTATCTCACGGGTCATGACCCGACCCGTGACATTTTGAACACCTCCTGACCCGACCCGACCCGACCCGCGAGATTTCAAAACCTCTTGACCCGACCCGACCCGACCCGTGAGATTTCAAAACCCTTTGACCCGACCCGACCCGACCCGTGTTTTTTTTTTTAATTTTGACCCGACCTGTCCTGGCCCGCGAGATTTTGAAAAAAAATGACCCGACCCGACCCGACCCGCCACATTTTGAAACCTCCCTGACCCGACCCGCGGGTCGGGTCATGACCTGCGAAAAGCCCTGGCAACAACACTCCCAAAAGTGATCAAACTGGCGTTTATTATCCAAGTATTCTTGGGTTGGATAACTCTGTGGGTTGGTGTATACCGCAAGCGGAGCAACTTCTGATTGGATAGCGCCTTCGGATTCAAACCTGTTTGACCAATCAGCTCCTCATGTTTGTCGGTTCCAACCACTTTTATAACCCGACCAAATCGGACTGTCGCAAACACCCCACCTGGTACATACTTGTGAACTCAGACTACCGGTGAACTCAAGAATGCTAATCGAAAAAGCACACACACGCACACACAACACAACACAACAATAACACCAACACCAACACCAACACACAACACACAACACACAACACACAACACACAACGACAACAACAACACCAGCAGGAACGAAGCTGCTGCCCGCTACTAATACTATCCACATCAGAAAAAGTATTCTCTGCTCGCGTGCTCTATCGGTCTACAAGCACCAACACGTGCTGCATCCACCTCGTAGGTACATCTACGCGATTAACCAAAACAAGAAAAAAGTTACTATATACGACCAAGGATTCTCAAACGAAAGCACAAAAACACACACACACACACACGCCTCCTTCTCTAATACGAACAAACAAACCTCCTACTCAAAACAATAAAATTTTCTCGGAACTTTTCTCTATCTCTACCGTAACAATCCTCTCCTATATTTGTGCCTTTCGTATCTAAAACGACGGCAATCGCATCGCGTTGTCTATCTACCCTGCTGCGTTGCTGCAACACAATGTAGTAAGTGTCTCTTGTGTCGTGGTTTTACGGCCACAAGAGCTTGTATGCATCTCTCTAGGATTGAAGAATCGGCACGGACACTGGTTGGTGCTGGATGTCGATGGGTAGCAAGAACGGTTTCATGTGAACTCAACACACACCCACACACACGTAGAAAATCGCCTCACCTCTCGAGCCTTCAACAGATGACGGCCCCTTTTTCCTCAATGCCTTCGCCCCCCCCCCGCCCCCCAGCGCCTTCGACACCCGGACCGCCCCTCCCCCAACCCCGCCCGCACCCCGACCAGAAGATGCCGCCGCCGACGGTTTCGCATCCGCCGCTCCTCGCCCCCCCCCGTCTCCTCCTCCTCCTCCCCCAGCGCCATTCGCGGCTGCTGCTTGCGCTTGGCTATCTCGCAGACTCTTGGCCGTCCTTGGCTCGGCCGCCTGAAAACACCAAGAAAATGACATATAAAAAATATACTGACAGGGTTGTAGGTTTTCACACGAAATGGGGTTGGCGTTTTTTGTGTAGCTTATCGGGATGGCGATGAGCGTGTCCACGGGATGCTGGACGAAAAAGCCGGAGACCTTCCTCCGCCGGACGCGTTCTGGTGGGAACCCTCGAAAGCGGAACGGCCAACAAAAAATTGAAAAAAAAAAAAAAAAAAAAGTTTGACATACACTACTGTAGCTGTATATAGTGTTGGGTCAGTTGCCAATAATGACGGCCTTCCCCCTAACGCGCAATCCGATCGCTGACAACAAAACTCGAACGCGACACTACATATACTTCAGGAAAATTCCTCACGAAGTGCACAATAAAAACAATCCATTGTCTGAATGCCACCCACCGATTCTCTCGCTCTTGATCATCACTCTACTTCCTCCGCTCAACCGGCGCAAATGATACGCAGGCCGGTTTAAGCCTGTCAGACAAGCCGTGGTCACCGGTGTCTTCAATTTGTTGCACATTTTTATCCCACCTTGTTTTTCACTTTTATCACGCCCAGGTTATATGTAGGTATGGCTCCGCTAACATTCCCACAGCTCCGTCAATGTTGATCGATTTTTGGACGCGAGCCGGGCTACATCGAGGGGGTGGCGTTACCGTGAAAAGCGTTTGAGGTTCGCGCAAGGGCGGGATCGTTTTTGAGCGGTGTCGATTCTGCTAGTACGGGAAGGGTGGCCGACAACACCGAACAACAACCATGGTGTTTTCGAACAACAACCATGGTGTTTTCGAACAACAACCATGGTGTTTTCGGAGAGATCTGGTCGAAAAAAAGCCTCCCGAAAATATTACGTTCGACTTTTTAGCATAAACATAACTGCAGCGGTTCTACCGCAATTCCTATACGTTCGACTTTTTAGCATAAACATACCTGCCGTGGTTCTACCATAAATCCCTAGGGGTGCCGAACAAAAAAACTGCAATAAAAACTGCAAAAACAAAAAACAAAAAAAAACATTACACTCCTCAACAAGTTCGAAATGAACGTAAAACGAACCAGTGGGATGGGATTTCTGGACCAGGTTAAGAACTGCGATCTGTTTTTGATTTATTTTTCTTTCAACTTAAATCATATCCCCCCCCCCCATCCCACACCCCCCTCTGCTCCGCTCCGTCTCGAAAGGGATGTGTGGTCGATGGTCAAACGACCGAGGCAGACAAAACACGAGTAACCCCTGGTCGCATCACGAAGTGCGTGAAAGGTGAGGCTCCCACGAGGCAGATGTACAGTATACCCATTGCTGTCTGTGGAAACTGCTCACACAAGGAAAAAAACCAACTAGCTCGAACCTGTCATCCATGTGCAAGTCCGCCTCGCAGGCGGTTCTTACGAGTAGGATGCAGCTCTCGCTCTTAAGGCGACTCGCCCACCAACACCTCACGGGCGCTTCGCGGTTGAGGGCAATCAACGCCTTGCCGTTGGCGAATACCCGACGCGCTCCGTCCCGGCATTGTAGGGATGCGAGGGTCTGCGGTCATACGACTACGGTCATGCATGACATGAGTTCACCCTCCCCACTCCCCCCCAAACCCGGTCAATGGTCAAATGACAAAGACAAGCAACAAATGAGTACGCCCCCCCCCCAAAAAAAAAACCCGGCATACTCAATCCCGGCATTGCAGGGATGCGAGGGTCTATGGTCATACGACTACGGCGATGCACGGTAATGAGTACATCTCTCCTGTCGAGTACACTCCCCCCCCTTCCTTTTGCTGGTTCTCGAAAAAGGCTATATACGTAGTGGGATGTCGGGCAGATGATGATCTATCTGATCTGTTTGCAGTAGATGATCTAGTTCCTCACCTTCCATTGTGAGGGGTTGTGCATGATCTATCTATCTGTACAGTACAGATCTAACCCAGGAAACATGAGTATACTGGGCCCACCCACCCGGCAACATGAGCTAGATCACACAGATCATACAATATCGAGAGTAGATGATCTATCCGCCTCGAAATATCTAGATCATCAAGGGGGAGTCGATGATCTGTACGTGAGCTGGAGATGATCTGAGCGAGGTAATCTTGCTTCATAACTTTTCACGTGCACCCCTTTTATTCCGTACCGATTGATGATGCCGGACGTTTGTCTGTACGTACCGCCATAATTTTGCCCGCTCTCTTCGGCCAATGGTTGGTGAATATTGCGAAGCAGGCTCGCGCGTCCGTCCTCGCCGCGCTGGAGGCGTCCTTCAGGAGTAACTGTCATATCCATGAAGCGCAACACAAGCATGAGACGGTTACGAGTAGACACGTGAAACGACGGGTCGTGAGGTGAAACGCCACAAAACATCATGCGAAACGCGGTCTCGTTCTCGTGCCGAGGGTATGCTTGTATGCTAACATTTCACGTCATATCAGCAAGTGTCGCCATCTGTTTTTTTTGTATGTATATCCTGTCATATGAGATGTCATGTCATGTCATATGAGACGCCATGTCATGTTCATATGAGATGCCATGTCATGTTCATATGAGATGCCATGTCATGTTCATTGTTCATATGAGATGCCATGTCATGTTCATATGAAGATGTCATGTCATGTTCATATGAGTTGCCCTGTCATGTTCATATGAGATGCCATGTCATGTTCATATGAGGATGTCATGTCATGTTCATATGAAGATGTCATGTAGAGGTAGGACCCTGATTTCAATTACCCGGGTACCCGGCGGATATACCCGTCAGGGTCCTACCCGTTTGGCGGGTAGGGTCCGAGCTCCTTACCCGCGGGTAATCGGAGCCTGAAGGGTAATTGGGTGGTCGGGTACCGGGTACCCGGGTACCCGCGGGTAATTGGTATACCCGGTTCATTATGCCTGTACAATCTCTGTAGGAAACCCTTTCAAAACACGCACTCACACAAGCCAGGCACCCAAACCATCAACTAGCTACATTCAACGCTCAAGGGAACGCCCACCGCACACGGCAGTATCGTCACACGGCATCAGCTAGGCACAATGAGCCAAGAGGCGAGCGATGCTTACGCGGTCTCTCAGGAAACTGAATTGCTGGCGGGGGGCGATCTTTTCTGAGAATCCTGCCGAAAGTTCCAAGCCGCCTGTCTGTGCAAAGTGCAAAGCACCCTCGAAAGCGATGCAGACAGCAGCACAGCGACGGCTCTGCAGGCCCCGGCTCTGACAGCAGCAGCAGTGGAGAGTCGTATACGAGTGTGCTTCTGTGATGCTGGCCCCGGGCCCCTCCGAGTTCAGGGGAGTAGGTGTGGGTAGCCGCTTCTTTGCGAGCAGTCATTTATGTACTCGTTTTTTTTCATGCTTATTTGTTTCCTATCCGTGCACGATTCCTTCGATTTTCGAGCGCAGGCGGTCGTTGATATGTTATCGACGGTAGTTCGGCATTACTATGCTATGAGCTATGATACAACGGATTTTAAGTCAGCGTTACACGATCAATTTTATCTTGATGACATAGTGCTACTTTCCGATGTCTGCCACGTAGCAGTGGGTCGAAAAATGAAAAATGGCTACAGCAGTCTTCTAAGCGGGAGACCGTCAACCAGGGCCTCGATCGTACATATGTTCACACTTTCCGCGCATTCAAACCCAAAAGATCACGCCAGCGCAATGAAGTAGTACACGACACGGCAACTTTAGGCGGCTTGTGTAATCATAGAAACTGTTCGTACTCCTCGTTTCGGCAAGAACACAGTACTGTACACTATCCTCCACTTAAATTTCATTCTTTGTGGCACTGAAATTATGTGAAAAAACTTCAAAAATATGGCCGGGTACCCGGTCGTCAAAATGGCATTACCCGGCGGGTAGGGTAGGGTCCGGGCTCCAAAATTTGGCGGGTACCCGTTTTTGGCGGGTACCCGCAGGGTCCTACCTCTAATGTCATGTCATGTTCATATGAGATGTCGTGTCATGCCATGTCATATGAGATGTCATGTCATGTCATATGAGATGCCACGTCATGTCATATGTCATATGAGATGCCATGTCATGTCAGCAATAGATGCCATGCCATCTTCATATGAGATGTCATGTCATGTCATGCCGTACCACGACACGTTTGTTGTCATTTCCATCCCATTCGGTATACCAGGTATTCGCCATTCGTTCCTCTCTATCCTATTACTACTAATAGTAGTAGCTCAAATCCGGGGTCACAGAGCAGACCCTTCTCCCCACGCTTCCCGCTACCGTTCGTGCCTCTCATACACTATGGCGACAAGGGTCCCTCCCGCCCACATTGAATGGAACCTACGATACACACAAAAACCGGTATATTTCGCTACTTATACCAACAATATTTAGTCCTATTTACCATGCCCCCCCCCCCCCCCCCCCCGTAACAGGCGTTCTCGACACTTCATTACTTCATGAAAAAAAAAATCCCACTCTCCCCCAGGATCAGCACGAGAAACATTCGAGGTTGCTCAACCCTTTTAGAACCGCAGTCCCGTTCTGGGGACAAACCACTCAAATTCCAAGTGTTTTGTCCCCAAAACGGGACTGCGGTCCTAAAGGGATCAACCACTAGCCCCCACCGGGGGAGGGGGGGGGGACCGGTACCATGTAATATGTCATGCCAAGTCGAGAAATGTTAATAACATCGCGGCGAATGTCATGGTCATGTTTCGAGACAACCGCGCACTATGAACTCACCGAAATAATGCATTCAAGGTGAGCGGCTTCCTTCTCCATCGAAGGCGCAGGCCAGGCGCCGAGCATGAGGAGAGCGTACGAGGCCACAGACTCCCTGAGGTTATTGGAGCGACTGTTTTTCACGGTATATTCCATCTCTTTCAGCTGGCGCGGGAAGCGGGTGTTCGAGATCACGTGCCGCATGCAAGAGTCCACTTGACCAACAATCACCTGCATACGGCGGAAAACCGGGGGGGGAGGAAGGGAGGAATAGGGAAGGGGGGGGGGAGGGAAGGAGGGGGAGGGGCGGGGTGTACTTATTATTATGCATGGCCGTAGTCGTAAGACTATAGAGGGGATGAGGTGGGGGGGGAGTAACGGCGGGGGGGGGAAGTGGGGGGGGGAAGAGGAGGGGGAGGGGGGGAAGGGGGAGGGGGGGGGGGGGAGGAAGTGATGAAAGAGCGGAGGGAATAGGGGGTGGGGGGCAACGGCGCAAGAGGCGGCAGCGCTACTACTACTGTAGTGCAAGTCTATATGATGTGTGTAATGTAAGCACACAAAGCACAAAAAGCGGGCAATTGGTACATACGAGCAGGGGAAAAATAGATACAGCAGCAGACAGGGCACACCACAATGAAGAGCGGCAAGCTTTCCTACTACCAACACACGTGGGGGAGCATACCGCCGTGCTTTCGTGCGTGGGCGGGCGAGTGGGCTTAATCGTGCTAATACACCCCACGCTCCACGCTCTTTTTCTGCAGAGAGCAAGGGGTTCCGTATCGTGCGCGTGCTGTTGTGAGTGGGTGTGAGGGAGGGAGGGATAGGGATAGGGATAGGGAGGGGGGGGGGGAGGGGCGAGGGGAGGAAAGGTGCGGGGCGGACGGGGGGGGGGGGGGGAGGGGGGGTACTCGATATCATCCATGGCCGTAGTCGTATAACCATAGACTCTCGCATCCCTACAATGCCGGGACGGAGCATGTCGGGTTTTCACCGACCAGGCAGACATCACTGGCACCAAGCGCGAAGCGCCGTGAGGTGCTAACGGCGAGTCGCATGAAGGGTGAGCTGCATACTACTGAGAACCGTTTGAGAGACGGACGTGCATATGGATGACAGCTTCAATTACTTAATTAAATTTCCAGTGTGGCTATTTGCAGAGACAGCAATAGGGATAAGCTGCCTCTCGGGTGCCTTACCACTAGCACTATTAATACGTGATACGATCATCCCCTTTGTGCAGAGTAAAACGTTCACCATCCCGCGCAAATGACCTAACTCGATCACCGGCTGTGACCGACCGCCGAATAAAAGAAAAAATGTACCCTGGTTATCTACGTACTTCTAGCTCCCTGGCTGTCTACGCACAATAGTTCACGTAGTGAGCGGCATGTGTCGTTGCCAACCAACGCCAACCCGACCTTTACTGAGGTTTCGTCTATATGGACTCATGGCTTTATGTGTGTCTTGTCTGTTTGCAAGTTTACGTGGGTGGGTTTCCGTGTGTGTGGACTCATGGCTATATGCGTGCAAGTCGGCCTGTGTCTGCGCGCGCGAGGGTGCATGTGCGTGGGCATGTGTTAAAAAAACAAAACAAAACAAAAACATGCACACAAACATAAGGCGCAGGCGGAAAACACACACACGCCGACGCATACAGGTAAAGCCATGGGTCTACACACACGGCAACCCACATCCATCCACAACACGGTCTACCAAAGAGCTCATGGGTACAGATAAGCACAAACGAAAAAAAAACAAAAAAATGACACCCCACTTTTTTTCTGGAGTCCCAGACCAGGGGGGGGAGGGGGGGGGGGGGGTAGGAAGGGTGGTGGTTTACCAAAATCAAGAAAAAAAAAACTCAAAAAAAAAAATCGTCACTTCTGACGTAAATTCCACCCCGCTAGTTTGTCTTCAACTTACCCCTGACACACGGAAAAAACGGGGAGAAAAGGGGTTAAAGGAAAAAAAAACTCGGCTCCCCCCATCTCTCTCATCAGTCTGCCCCTAAAAAACTCCTCACCGAGTTTCTGGTGAAGTATACCGGGGGTATACTTGGAACTTAATTCTTTTAGGACCGCAGTCCCGTTTTCGAAAAAAAGCGCTCGGAAACTACTTAAAATTTGAGTGAAGTGTCCCCACAACGGAACTGTAGTCCTAAAAGGGTAAAACAATAAACCTGTGGTCCTAACTAACCCCCCCCGACCGCCTGGGGAAATTTCTCGGAAAATTAACATATAACGAAGAGTTAGCGCGGACAAGTTTAATCCTAATCCTAACCCTATCCCCTCCGGCTAACTGCCTAGGGAAATTTCTCGTAAACAGAAGATACAATGAAGAGCTAGTGTGGAACACTCTGACTCTAATCCTAACCCTATCCCGCCCCGACTGACTGCCTGGGAAAACAACCGAGAAAAGAAGGCAGAATGAAGAGTTTGTGTGGACAACTCTGGCCCTAATATCAACCCTATACACCCCCCCCCGACGGCCTGGGGAAAATTCTCGGAAAAAGAAGATACAACGAATACTCAGAGTTTACTACGATATAAACCATTTCGTCGGAGCTGGACCAGGTGTGATACTGGGCTGAGTAGACCTTGGGCCGGCAACGTCAAAGCGGTTCACACCTCTTCGGGCAGATCATCTACAGATCAATCTCACCTCCATGGTCTAGATCCTTCATCAAGCCAGATCTGTCCACGATAATGTATTATCTACTGCTGTACCTACCTCGCGCTGCCGGGTGGGGCCCGTACCATCAGCACGATATTCATAAGCACATGTTTCCTGGGGTTGGACCTGTGCTACACAGATATATAGATAGATCATGCACAACCTCTCACAACGGCAGCTGAGGAACTAGATCATCTACTGTGCATAGATAGATAGATCATCATCTCTCTGTTGGAGGTGTGACTTTACACTCTAACGTTGGCCCTAACCCCGACCGCCGTACGAAATTTCTCGGAAACAGAAGACGTGCCGAAGGTTTACGGCGGGCCACCAACCATTTTGTCGGAGCTGGACCAGGTCATACACACACTGTAAACGTACTCTATGTATCGATTTCCTTTCGCTGGTCGTTGTGCCTTTCAGCTTTTGGGAGGTATTGTATAGACTTCAAACATTGCAACGGCTGGTTTGGGCCTTTCGTTTTTTTCAGCTGCACCAAAACGTCGCTGGATTTTACCTTGCATTACCCCACGTCCGAATGCCTCCACGAAGGAAAACTTTGTACTTCGTAATGGCCTCTCTCGCCAGTCCGTCTGCCCCCCGAGAGTCCTCACCGAAATTATGTCAAAATATACACGTGACTATGAATTCTATAAACCCAAACCCTGATGACCTTCCTAACCCCGACCGTCTGGGGAAATTTCTCGGAAAAAGAAATCTGTGGTGAAAAGATAGTGTGGACTACCAACCATTTCGTCGAAGCTGGGTAAACCCGAAAGCAAAAGCACTGCGTACGACTGGTCGCTCTCGCCAGTCCGTTCGGCCCCAGCAGTCATCACCGAGTTTCAGTCGAAATTCGAAATAGGCACATGACTATGAACTCCATAAACCTCAACCCTGATGACCCTATATATAACCCCGATCGTCTGAGGAAATTTCTCGGAAAAAGCAAACGTAAGGAAAATATATCATAGCGTGGACCACCAACTACTTTGTCGAAGCTACAAAGGCCAAGTCGAAAGCAAAAAAAAAAATAACAATACGACTGGTCGCTCTCGCCAGTCTGTTCGCGCCCCAACAGTCCTCACCGAGTTACCGTTGGCCATGAGCTGCAGCAGGACGTTCAGCATATCCCTCATCAAGGCGGCCATGGAGTTGCCCGCGGCGGTCGAAAGTTTCTCCAGGAGGAGGCAAGCCTCCTTCACGATGGCCGAACGAAGGTCGTTCTAAAAACGGTTCCGTTGTTTTTCGTTATTTTTCATTTTTCGTTTCGGTTATAGGTTTGGTTATAATTTCGTTGTTCAGTTTGATTTTAGAGAGATTTTTACATGCAATATTATGAAAACATTGTTGTTATTTTGTTGTTTTGTTAAAAACCAACACAAGTTATTTGGTTTGTTGTGGATTTGTTTTGGAGATGTTTGCATGTTTGCGTTGTACATTTTTTTTTGTTATTTTGTCAAGACACGAAAGTTGTGTGTTTTGGTTTGTTTTGTTTTCGGCCGGGCGAAAAAGTGCACAGCGCCACAAGCGGACAAGGAGGGACCACAGTCGCGGGAGGAAAAAGAAACGACAAAAGGCAAGAGAACGAGAGAACGAGAGAACGGGAGAGAGGGGGGGGGGGAGGGAAGAAAAAACAGAAGCAAAAAACGAAAACAAGGGAATGAAGAGGCTACGATTATTCACAGGATTTAGGATCAGGGTCACGATTACCGGTAAGAAATCCGACTATGTACGGTAAACGGTGGCCATGTGAGGACGGGAATACGATCGCGATTACACGTTACGATCGCGATTGCGAATTCAGACCACCACAACCATCACGACCCACCACTACAATTACCATCACGACCACGACCACCACCACCACCGCCAACACCTCCAACACCAACACCGCCAGCACCACCGCCAACACCTCCAACACCAAAGCCACCACCGCCGACACCACCACCACCACCACCACCACCACCATAACCATCACCGCCAACCCCACCAACACCACCACTAACACCACCGCCAGCACCGCCAACAGCACCACCAAGACCAACACCAACACCACCAACATCAACACCAACACCGCCAACACCACCCCCACCTCCACCACCACCGCCAACACTACCCCCACCCCCCACCACCGCCACCGCCACCACCACCACCACCACCACCACCACCACCACCACCACCACCACCACCACGACCACCACCACCAACACCACCAACACCACCAGCACCAATACAAAAAAAACTCACAAACAAGGCCACAAATATTTTCCTCACCAACGTGTGCTTAAGCGGCTCCTTCAGGTGCCGCCACAAGTCCGCGGTGAACACTGTGGGTCCCCCCAGCCCCGACTTCCCGACGTCATCCACCGCCTGCTGCATGGAAACCAACGCTTTCCGTCGCTTCTCCCAGTCATCGGGGTTGCTCACCACTTCGTGCGCCAGGGACTGCGCCACGCCCTCGAGGCCTCCCGCGGCCCCTCCCCCGGGCACCTGCACGAGAAAAATTGCCAAATAAAGTGTTTTTTTTTGGGGGGGGGTGGGGGGGATGAAAAAACGGGCTGAGCGTCCAAGGGATTATTACTTTCACAACTTCGGCCAGATCATCATCTACAGATCATGTACAGATCATGTACAGATATGAACGGACTGAGCGTCAAAGGGATTATTTTCACGAACTTGGCCAGATCATGATCTACAGATCATGTACAGATCATGTACAAATCATGTACAGTAACAGCCCTTATATTTGGGAACAGAGTGGTAACTGCTATACACCAAGAGGACTCTACTCTATAGCCCAAACACTGGTTGATTTGATTGGGCTATTATATATAGGGGTAGGGATGGAGATGGCTACACTGCAGTATTAATAGTGGCGTACCCATTTCAACCCTTTTAGAACCGCACTCCCGTTTTGGGGACAAAACACTCAAATTTCAAGTAATTTGTCCCCACAACGGGACTGCGGTACTAGAGGTTAAGACCATCTGGTTTATGCTACCCTTCTACTACTACGGGGGACCATAGTAAATGGGACCTACACACAAAAACCTATATATTTTCCTGTTTTTACTGTTACGGTGGACCATAGTTAACAGGACCTATGGTACACATAAAAATCTATATATATAACCTTTTTTACTAACAATATTTGGTCCTATTAACTATGGTCCCCCGTAATAACAACATTTGGTCCTATTTACTAGGGTCCCCCGTAATAGGACAAACTGCAGTCAGTCCCGCTCAGGGGACAAAACCAGTCAAATTCTAAGGTACCAGGTAGTTGTCCCATAAACGGGACTGACTGCAGTTCGCCCTACTACGAGAGACCACATTAAATAGGACCAACGGTACACACAAAAACCTACCAGGGTATATACTTCGCTACTTTTACTACCAATATTTGGTCCTATTTACTATGCCCCCCCCGTAAATAGAAGGGTTCACAAACTCCCATGCCGTTCGGGGGACAAATTACTGGGAATTAGAGTCCTACGTACCAGGTGTGCACGTTTCTGTACGTATAGAGCGCAGCACTTCTGTAAAAAATAGAAGGGATACTAAACCCATTTACATGGTAATGCCTGCAGCAGTCCCGTTTTGGGGACAAGCTACTTACAACTTGACCGCTGCTGGCCCCAAAAGGACAAGACAATAAATCGGCTGGAAGAAGAAAAACACTTGAAGGAAATCAGTCGTACATAATAGACGGGATCATTTTTTAACCCTTTTTGGAACCGCTAGTTCCGTTGTGCGGAAAATCCAGTCAAATTATAAGTAATTCGTCCCCCAAAACGGGACTGCGGTCCCAAAGGGGTCAAGGCCGCCTTCACCGGTTTCTGCATAGCACCACTGCCGTAAGTACGGTAGTTATACGTACGTATTCGTACGCAGTATCGTATGTACATAGTGTGGGTGTCCAACGTTTTCTCGAACCCCCCCACTGCTGTCCCAAAATACAATGAGCGTGTCTATACCAACAACGAATCGAAACGGTCTATACAAGTGCGGAACAGAGTGGACCTACTCTCTCGGCGGCAATGTAAGGACTGCTTTGGTACCCGGTTTTAGCACCAGGTATCATTCTGGCCGTGAATACAGTCAGCGTTCGACCATCGATGCGACTAATCAGACGGAGCTTTTATGTTCCGGCCAGCGTGGTAAACTTCAACCTGCTTTTTGAAAACTTTGGCCAAGGCCCACCTATATCTGTGCAGCCCCCCCCCCGCAAGCCCCCAACGACGGATAGAAGGCATCAGGGGCGAGGGACTCGGAAGAGTGCCTGCCGGCCAACACATAAACTATTACGGGGGGCCACATTAAACAGGACCCACGGTATACACGAAAAAACTATATATTTCGCTATTTTTACTAACAATATTTGGTCCTATTTACTATGGCCCCCCGTAATAGTAGCTGGGCGGTAGTGTTGCGCGGTGTCTTCTGTACAGCAACACCGGCCCTGCACGCACAACAAAACACATCAAGATGCTGCACTGGCATGAAGGTAAAAGTTGTAAACTGCAGTACCGGCCCAATGATACAAAACACAACGAACATATCAAGATGCCGTACTGGCATAAAGCTGTACAGCAGTAGCACCGGTCCTGCAAAACATAATAAAACACATCAAAATGCTGTATCCTATTAACTATGGCCCCCCGTAATAATAGTGGTATAAAATAGGACGGGCCGTACTGCTTGGTGTCTTAACACAGCGGTACCGGTCCCCTCTATATCTGGGACCAGGTGCATGAACAAGAAATCGGGACACTGGTCCACCGCCGTACCAGGTGGGCTAGATTTCGCACCATATTCAACAAGTTTTTTTTCTTTCATTTTTCCATCGCATCTACGAGCCGCACTAACACTGTTACGGGGGACCATAGTAAACAGCACCAAATATTGTCGGTAAAAATAGGAAAATATATACAAGGTTTTGGTATGTACGGTAGGTCCTTGTCGGCTGCGGTACTACTGCTGCTGCGCCGCTGTTTTGTTTTTCTGGGTGTTTTTTGTACAACCCGCTGTGTCTTGTCGGGTCTATTTACCTTGGTCCCCCGTAATACTATACTCGTCCTTCCTTCTCCTGCTCCCTCCCAAGCGTTAAACTCAGAGCCGGGGTCACATAGCAGGCTCCCTCCCCCCTCCCCCCCCACTACGGCACGCGCCTTGCATTTTTACCGTGAGAAAGGTTCAGCTTTGCCTTCCCTCATCGACTCGAGCCAAAAAGTGTGTGTTCCGCACTACCGTATACGAGATACGAGTAGCTACTCCCGAGATTATTTTTCCCTCACGAAAATCTCAGGGCTGAGTCTGTTGCCGGGCTCTTTCCCGATGATAGGGTGTTCGAAGTAGTGTAGGGCGTTACGACACGAGCTTGGCGGTACCTCGCACGGGCAGGGGGGGGGGGGGGGGGGGGTCATCCGTAGAAAAAATCGGAGGCGTACGTACACACACGATACTCGAATGCAAGGAAGGGACCAAAACACACAGACATACTTCATTCACACACGCCGGCATTGCCTCCACACCCAAGCTACCCTTCTTAGAAGTGCAGTTCCGTTCTGGGGACAAACCACTCAATTTATGAGTATTTTGTCCCAAAAACGAGACTGCCGCCCTAAATGGGTCAAGCATCATACTGAACCACTCTAGACAAAACGGTAACGATCGCTTTTTAGTCTTTCTTATGTATGTGTAGACGGTCCTTATAAGTCCGTCCTCACCTGGAATGATATATATATCGTCGCCCGAACTATTTTTGAGCAAGGAAACCAGCAACGCATAAAAAAACACCACAAAAACAAGAGCCACGACAACAAGCACGAACACAAAAACAAACGGAACGAACCATTCCGGGGGACCATAGCAAATACCTGGTGCCTGGTAGGACCAAATATTCTTACTGTAGTAAAAACAGGGAAACATACAAGTTTTCGTATGTACCGTAGGTCCTATTCACTATCGTCCCCCGTAATACTTCGTACACGCAATGCAGTCAAAGTACTGTGTGCACAGCATACCTGGTACCATCGCAGCACGCCGTCGAAAACTTGTAAAAGAAAGCTCTTGCTCGTCGGCAAGCACGACAGCGCGACGCGGTGCATGCATGCAGCACGGCAGTGAAACGCGCCCCTCTATCTCGCCTGTACGATACGCGCCAGCCAGCAATACCGGCACTACTATAGCGCCAACCGGCACTATATACTCCGCACAGTTACGTGCCACACTGGTTACTCCCACCTGCGCCAGGCGATTCCACAGGCACAACGGCGGGCGGCCGGCACTGCCACACCCGGCAGGCACTATAGAGGGACGACCAGACCACTACTGTGCCGTCAGAACTTCAACCTTAGTCCGGCGGGAGTGCGTGTAGCGCATAGCCATACGCTCCCTATCCATCGCGGCCCTATGTGTCTCCCCCTCCGCTCCCGCAGAGGCAGGCAGGCTCCTTGCGCCCTTTCGAGAGAGAGATCTAACCTCACGTACTGTGGTGGTTTACCAGGCTTCCGATGGAATGGGGGGAAAAAAAAAAGAAAAAGAAAAAAAAGGCCAAGCTGTTGCCGATGAGCTATTAATAGCTACCAGTACGCACAGCGGTGCGTGTCCGTCAAAAACACAAGGCGGCGCGTCAGCTGTGGGATCGAGAAACTTCGTCGCGATTTTTTCCTGCAACCTGCGCCGGCACAATTAGGTGGTGCGCAGTACGAACGTTTGGGCGACCTCAAGACCGTGGGAGGGCATATCTGCGCAGCCATGTCCAGGCGCGCAAAAACGCGTGGGCCATCTCAAAGAACATGGGACGATTTTATAGACGCAACATTTTTGTTTGTATACCCTTTTACGCGCACTGCAAACAAACAAACAAACCGAAAAAAAAGTGTCCTCACACTAATTCCAAGTAAGTTTTGTCCCACAAAAAAGTGGCTTTATCGTTTCTAAAGGGATCTTGACCCGTTTTCAAAAACGAAACCACCCATGTTTTTATAACAACAAGAACAAAAAAAGGGGGGGGGAAAGAGACACCTTAAGCCGTACATACATCTTCATACGCTGCGCTTCGGGCGCATACTGTTATCATATCATGCTGGTGTCCTATACTGGCACCCCAGCCGGCCGGGGGGGTGGGTGCTTCCTGCTGTCATCGGCATGTGCATGTTCGACGGATTTTTCCCTATACGATAATCAAAAAGATCGAGTTCCGAAAAGTTCAAGATTGACGATTTTTCACAAGCAAGGGGTATATATAATACGGAGGGTGGGAAGAAAATATATGATATTACGGGGGAACCTAGTAAATAGGACCTACGGCAAAAACAAAAACCTATATATTTCCGTATTTTTTACAACAATAATTGGTCCTGTTTATTATGGTCCCCCGTATTGGCAACAGCTGATAAGGGTCATTCTTATCAGAGAGTTTGTTTCCCATAGTTTCCATATTTTTTTCGCGCAATTATTCCATCTTCCAGATTTTCCTGGATTGTTTTTCCGAAAGAAGTGAAATTTGACTTCGTTCTGACTGTTTTGCTTCTGGAGAATTTCACGAATAGTGACAGAACGCCTCCGTGTCTTACTACATACTGGTATCTCCAATTATTTCCAAACTTTGGGAATTCCGGAAAAAAAAAACTCTCCGATAGGACTGAGCTTAAGAATGAGCCCAAAGTGCACACGGTCGTAAATACGAAAAAGTCAGCATCTCACATCGACGAGTCTTGGCTCTGCGGGGTCAATCAGGTATTCCAAACAACAAGGTTCAGTTTTTACTATTACGAAGGACCATAGTAAATAGGGTCAGATAATGTTGGTAGAAATAGGTAAATATATAGGTTTTTGTTTTTACCGTGGGTCCTATTTACTATGGCCCCCCGTAATATCGTAAATTAAAAAAAGTCAAACCAGGCAAGTACCAGGTATATATCGTGTGCCTCAGATGTGAATTCTAATGAATATCTTGAATTGCTATAATATGATACATGCAGTATAATGGTACGAATTCAGTTAACCTCACACAAAACTCAATTTATCAGAAAGTTTGCGAAAAAAATTAACCAATTTGGTTGGGGTTCGTTTCTTGTGGCCTGTTTCCTACATGTAGATGACCCCCAACGTCATGGAACCTCCCTAAAGAGTTATAGCCCAACCGAACAATACTTAGCAAAACGTGGCCGAAAAGCCACTTACACCACATTACAAAGTGAGATGGGTGTATCTCAGGTTCGACCTGGGTCTGCAGCTAGCTCCTCTTCGTGTAGGGAGTAGCGTGTAGGGCACGCCAGGTGTCGGTGAGCAATTATTTGGTGACGGAAGCTGGGAATTCCCCGCCTCTACCATCATCGGATCTACGAAGATCTGTGGCAACTTTTTTAGTACAAGAGTCTTTTATTTTATTACGGGGGACCATAGTAAACAGGACCCACGGTACGCGCAAAACACTGGTATGTATTTGACCATTGTTAACTATCAATATTTGGTCCTACTTACTATGGCCCCCCGTGATAGTACAAGAGTCAATATCCACGATCGCGGACGAACACCTTCCGTCTACGAACGATTTTGCATGACAGATGTAATAGTCAACTGACGGTAGAGCAACGCGGTAGTACGGATTTCATTCACCTCACACAAACTCAATTTGTCAGAATGCTTGAGAAAAAAAGTGAACCAATTCGGTTGGGGTTATTTTCTTGTGGCATGTTTCCTACATGTAAGCGGCCTACAAACCCATGTAACCTCCACAAAGAGGTGACCCAACCGAACAATATTTAGCAAAGCGTGGCCAAGAAGCCACTTATAACACATTAGACCTATGCCGATGGGAAAGCGAAGTATCAACAAAAAGTTTGAACTTCAAAGAAACCGTCCAGATTGTTTTAGAACACGCTTCCTATGGGCACGTTTAGGGAACAAAAAAAAATCCGAACTTTTGGAAAAGCCCGAAAAAAGCAAATCTTGGGGCCGATGTTGGGTTGGGCCAACATCGGCTCGAGAAAAAGCTCAGGCCGATCTTTGGTTCGAAGCGGCGAGATTCCGAGTCCTTGACAGACATCGATCGACAAAACCAACGATTGCCGTCATGAATTCTGAACAGAGTGCGCTCATTAGGGGCTCCGACCCACCCTAGGGTCACCGTCTTCACACCATGGCCGGTGTCATGTGGTTTGAGGTGACCAGGCGTACGATAAAAAACACAATTGGCCGCTGGTTTGCACAAAACAGAAGGCAAAACTTCTCCATCCGTCTCGAATGGCAAAACAAAAAAGGGTTCTTCAGGTTTGGGAGGATACCGCAGGACGCCGCCGGCAAGCTCTCGCCCCCGAGACCACGGATCCACCTGATATCTTCGAGGCCGTCATTAACTTCGTTGGCCTTGCCGGACACCAAGCGGGTTGGCCGTGGGCTGAGTCTATGTTGAGATCGAGCGTCGATCGTCGCACGAGCTGGTTCCCATCAGCGTGTTGACAATTTTGCAACCAGAAAAAAAAAAATTGCGCCGCGTGCAGCCGCTGGGAACAAAAAAGAAAACATGTTTTTCTCTTTTTTTCCCACAGCGGCGGTACGAGGAAATTTTCGGCTGTTCTTTGAAAGAAATGTGTTTGAAAAAAACTTTTGGACTTCGCGTTTCCATTGGCATAGGTCTTACAATCATTCTTGACTTATATATCTACACGGACTGATCTAGATCATCACAAGTGGGAACCGACGATCTGCGAGACGCGTGAACGATCATTTCCGGTTCTTACTCGTAGATCGAACGATAGACTCCGTCTCGCCAAGCCGCGCAGGACGATGGAAACCCACCGCAGATTTCCTCCACAAACTTGTGAATTCAGTAAAAAATGGGATGTAGACAAGACGTATTACGCAGCTTGCAAAAGCTGAATATCAACTATTTAATCAGTCGAACTCACGGCTGACGTAATTCATAATTTTACAAAAACTCTAAAAAAGAGCAGACGCGCTTTCAAGCCACCTTCCTTTGTGGCAGCCACGGCGGTTACAACAGAAGTCACACTGGAACCAATCTGTGCCCACATCAACTAAAATAATACCTGGTAGTGTCTACCTCGCTGGTCGGAAATATAACGCCCGTTTATACACTAATCTGAACGCCAAGGGGTCCTTACATTTCCGTCTATAGCGTGTATATGACAAATACTATACTATTAATATCACAGGGGTGCACCTACTTTTGCCTTCTGGGGCTCCTCAATTGACGAAGCTCAGTCTAAACTATTACAGTGGGTACCCGATTTAAGAGCAACCAAGATAAGAGCATTTGGGATTTAACCCATCTAGGGCAAAACTGAAGTCCCGTTTGAGGACAAACTACTGAGAATTAGTGTGGTTCGTCCCCGAAACGGGACAGCATTTTTCGCCCTAAAAGGGTCAATAGCGGCCAAATCGGCGTGTCCCGCCTATACAAAGTTCTATAAATTGGGTACCCGCACAGAAGAGAGCGCTGTGTAGTCAAGAGCGTCTGTTTCGGCTTGTCACGGGGCGCTCTTAAATCGGGGAACCCCCTGACTATTTCTCAAGTCGGGGAGACCGTAGTTATACGAGCAAGGGGTAGTACCACTACAGCAGTAACTCACCCAAACACTGGCCTTAAGGAAAATGAAAAAAGGAGTAACCCGGTGGCCTAGAGTAGGCCTACAAAGCACGCCTTGTTGTACAACACATACCGCTCTGGACGGAAATATAAGGACCGCTTCGTCTTCATATTAATGTCTAAACGCTCCTCACATTTCCACCCAGAGATGTATATGGTGTTCCAACGACAATGTCTAGGGGGGGGGGGGGGGGGGGTTATCCAATTTAGGGCACATTGCAGTCCCGTTATGGGGACAACAAAGCACTCAAATTTCCCCCCAAATGGGACTCTGAGGTCCTAAAAGGGCTAAGCGCCCCCCCCCCCCGACTATTATATATATATGTTGGGTTGGCGTCGGTTGGTAACGACACTGTAAAATATGCCGCTCATTACGTGAGCTAGACAACCAGGGTACCGCTTCTTTTTGTTTTGTTTTGTTTTTGGCGGTCGGTCGGTCACAGCTGGTTGTCGAGTTAGATCGTTGGTGCGAGGCGAACAACCTTTACTCCGCACAAGTGGGAATTATCGTATCACGTACCAGGTAGTGCTTACGGTAAGGCACCCAAGAGACAGATACGTAGTACTCCCATTGCTGTCTCTGGGAATGCCTACACCGGAAATTGAATCAACTCATTGAAACTGTCATCCATATGCAAGTCCGCCTCAGAGCGGCCTTCATGCGACTCGCCGGACACCTCACGGCGCTTCGCCCTTGGTGCTAGCAATGTCTGCCTGGTCTGTGAAAACCCGACATGCTCCGTCCCGGAATTGTAAGGATGCGAGGGTCTATTATATGGTCATACGACTACGGCCATGCATGAGATGGAGTACATCTCTCCTATCGAGTACCCCCCCCCCCCCCACCCCCCCCCCGAAGTCAGAAACGTCTTTTTTTTGCCAAAAACACATACCTGGTACCCAAGAAGTTTGTCCCCCAAACGGGACTGCTGCAGTCCTAAAAGGGTCATAAAGGAGCCCCCCTCCCCCCCCGGCGGTCAGAAACGTTTTCGTTTTGCCAAAAACACATACCGCTCTATGCGTGAATAAAATGACCGTTTGGTCGGAAATATAAGGACCGAGTTGGACACAGATAACTCAAAATTCTACTGAAAGTAGTGTGGATAGCATGTCCCCGGAACCAACACGCCTACCCATATAGTCGAAACCCCAGCGTCCTTCGAGAAAGTACCTTTGTCCCCAAAACGGGACTGACTGTAGTCCTACACGGCTTTTATTCAGCCCTTTAAGCCCTGCAGTCCCGTTTGGGGACAACTCACTTGGAATCAGAATGGTTTGTTCCCAAACCGGAACTGCATACCTAAAGGGGGTAAGGAGCCCCCTCCCCCCGGCAGTCCAGAAACGTTTTGGCCAAAATA
Organism: Nereocystis luetkeana; assembly: GCA_031213475.1. Lineage (NCBI taxonomy): Eukaryota > Phaeophyceae > Laminariales > Laminariaceae > Nereocystis > Nereocystis luetkeana. Next base: position 4,643,266 of record JARUPZ010000020.1, read on the forward strand.
AAAAAAATAAAAAAAACGCTCTGGCTGGTCTTCACGTTAGTATTCAAAATGTCCTTATAAATCCGACCAGAGTGTTAGGCTTCTACAACTATTAATACTGCTGTACGACCTCCCATTATAGCACGCGTGATGTTTAGTATTTCATGAAAAAAAGAGCGCTTGCATTGGGGATTGGGGGACAGAGTGAGATTTTCCTTTGCGGCGGCCGCGGTGCATCCGTGTGTGCGTGTGTGTCCTTCGCATGAAACATTTCCCACGTAGGATACGTAAGATCATCTACAGATAGATCAGATAAATCATTTACAGATATATCATACAGATCATCCACAGATAGATCCAAACGTCTATACGGCTCCCACCTGGCAACATGAGCTAGATCATACAGATCACATAGATCATACAGATCATACAGATCTGCCCTGAAATATCTAGATCATAGAGCGGGAATCGATCATCTGTTCGACATGTGAACCTAACTCACCGTCATCCTGGAGAGGAAAACGCTCTACGACCACAAAACTGCGAGCTAAAGAGAGAAAAAAAAAATATGGTAACGCCGAACGTACTGGGTACGAAACCAGGACATACACAACACAAACCAGACATGTCGAAGGAGAGAAAACCAAGGAAGGAACAAAGAAAAGAAACAACGGCACACCACCGTGGGAATCGTAACTAAACAGCATACCTGGTATTCACTATATGCCCTCCGCTAGTGGGTAAAACATTTCACAAGACGGAAATATCGCCGTCTACAGGAGATACAATTACTGACAGTTGTAGACGTTAACCTTCCGTTGGATATAGTGGGCAGGCTCTGCGTAGTACAGATGCAGCCCGCGGAACATGTCTTACTCTAATTCACGCAGGTGATACGGCTCTCTTCATAAGCAGCATGAGCTGTAGATCATACAGATCATACAGATCAGAGATCTATCAATGTATATATCTGCCCTGAAATATGTACATCACCAACTGGGAATGCTCTGTAGATGGCCAGTGTGAACGTGAACATGAACATTTGAGGCGGGTACTCTTATGATACAGTATTACGGGGGATTAGAGTAAATAGGACCAAATATTGTTGGTAAAAATAGCGAAATATATAGGTTTTTGTGTATACCGTAGGTCCTATTTACTATGCCCCCCCGAAATAGTCTGTTTGGCTTTATCTGTTCGTATTTCCTGAGCGAGCGGTCGGACATACATTCGTTTTCTCTACCGACACGCACCTATAAACAAAACGCACAAAACAGCATACGTGTTCCTTCGCATCAAAAGCATACTGGTTGCGCATACAGCAGTATAAATGCACTGCGTGACACCCTAGAAGTCGGTAATCAACAATCATGAATCATCACCATGATACATGAGATCATCCGATACCATACATACATACCCTGGTACCGCTGCGAAACTGACTCTGTCCCCAAATTTAAGGATCGTTTGCACACTAATATTCATACAAAGCGGTACTTACATTTAGGGACAGAGTGTTATACCTGGTATACTATATAAATACCTATTGTGTTCCGAATACTACCTTATATCACACCCCGGGTGATCGGATAACACCCCCCCCCTAGGACAATTTCCGAGACGAATATCGCCGGAACGTGCCTTAAGGGAGGGACAAACAACGAAAATGTCGGCGTGGGGAATATCTCGGCGTTTTGTATCCCCCCCTTCCCGTTGTCGACAAAATCAGCTTCGAAAAACAAAAAAACGACAACTCGTGCAGTACTTCGAAGCATACGAAGTACAAACAAACACACCACACGACTATAGAACGTGCTGCTTGATACGTTCTGTCAGCTACGGCAGCCGTAACAGCAGCCAGCTATGACCCAGAACCAGAACCGTAGGGGTACGTACAGCAGTAGTTGTAGTTGTTGCTGCTGTTGTTGTTGTTGTTGTCGCTGTTGTTTGTTTGTTTGTTCGTGATGATCTCACATGATATCACTGCCATGACCTAGCCCGCAGTCGCGCTAGAAAAGGCACGAGGAGTCCACCGGTACATATCACAGTCAAGGTGGAATGGGCAAACAAAAAAAAAAAAAAACTTAAAAGGAGGTCGGGGGGTGCCAAAGCCGGCTGCTGTAGTTCCGCGCGCCCTCTTGTATCATACGCAAAACGAAAAAAAAACACACACACACACAAGTTCACACGTCGGAGAGACAGACCCCGATATATGTGTAGATCATCTACTAAGAGATCATTTAGATCCTAACCTGCGGCTGTGATACGCTGTGCAGGATCTGTACCAGTACGGATCCAACCCAGGGAACTAGATCATGCAGATCATACAGATCATACGGCTGCCACGCGGCAATGTGAGCACGAATCGTACAAAGTATAATAGGGGTATATATTATATCTTCCCTGAAATATCGACAGTATTAGTAGTAGATCATGAAGCGGGAATGTACTTCGCAGCTACCTGTCCCACAAATGTGACGTACGACCAAAAAAAAGGTGTGACACCTGGTACATGATACATGGCGTCCTTCAGGCCTTCAGAGGGTAAAACTACCGAATAAAAGTGACTCTTATGGTTACAGCAAACGGCCACTGCGTGATCATGGGATGCTATTCTACAACGTGGTGTCCCGAGTTACGATGGTTGATGCAAGGACTCGTTTGTACGGCACGGGCGCAAGCAACATGACCCCCCCCCACCCGAACACTGCTGTACCGCTGGGCGCTCACGCAGCTCGAAGATGGTTGATAGCACTAAAGTTACCAACCATTGTTCCCCATAAGGGATCAACACGGGCGCGCGGGGGGTATAGCCTCACGGGCTACCAGCCGACAACACGCCCCGCGCTTGCACCGCCACTACAGGCTACGTACTACTGGCCGGTGCAGCGTTGGTGTCTGGTGCGCTCTGTCAGGTGCCCAACGCCACTATACGCCGCCCGCGGACACGAGCACTCGTACCCGGTACACTGCTGTCTGATGCGATATCAGGTGATAAAAACAGCGGGAGCCATCATCGGTGTATGTACGACTTGCGCCCACCGCATGCGCATCAAGATTTGAGCAGCACCAACCCAAGCATGAGGCCTTGGCCGGATCTCTGCTGACCTGCAAAAGGGGTACATCGAAACACTACAGCAGTACGTAGCCATGGCTTATCATTACATTTTCCCGTGCTGTGCTATTCATACAGTAGACGAATTCGCTCGCGAACAAAGTCTGCCAGATTTGTAGACCACTCTAAAAGCTACCCGCCCCGTACCCCAAAGCACGTGCGAACGAAATATCACTATTAATATTATAGTATCAAGCCAACCTTGCAAAAATATGAGGTTTGAGGAAACAAGACCCGTTATCCTCTTCACGTTACACAATAAGTTTCAAAAGCACCTATAAAGGAGGAGCCGATTTTTATTTTTTTCAATATGTATGCTTTGGTTAATACTGCACGGAAGTATCGTATACTCGTGAAAAGTACCGGGAAACTGTACCGAGATTAGAAGGGGGTATCACTGCACCGAGGACACCAGATGTGTATGTACACAGAGATACATCATACAGTAGCAGTCAAGGGGTTGATAGTGAGTCTTCCTAAGGTACGCCATCTAGGCACGCTGATTGGCCAAGGGTGCATGCACTACATGCGGCTACACCAACCTACAGTAGTAGACTCTTTCCCAGCCACAGCTTCCCGAGCCAGCCGAATCAACCTAGAGTCTCTCTTTCCAAGCACAGCATTTAAGCCGGCCGGGTCAACCTAGGGTCTTACCAAGCACAGCATCCAACCAGACCCCTACCATAGGGTTCCGGTCGAAGGGTAGGCTTTAGGCGCCAGGCACAAAACCTCCGTAAATATTTCACCCTCAAGGCGCGACCACCCCTCATATAATGTAAGCGTGCGCACATACAGCAGTAGCGTCAAGATGTGGCCACTCCCCATATCATGTAAACGTGCTGCTGAACATGACCCATGCACCTGGTCTACCGCTGTACCATGAACTCGCAATTTTCCTGGCCTGTGCATGTCCTGAACTCGTACCCCCACCCCTGGTACGTTCAACATGCCATGTGTTTTTTTCTCGTATCTCGAATCATCGTTCGGGCCCACGGCGCTGGTATCTCTCTATTAACAGGACGAATACCCAGCACGGACAGTTTGAGTGTTGTGGATGTCCCAGCGGGTGGGGATACGTAACGGTTCCGTGTCAACAACACACACGCACACAAAACAAGAGCAGCAGGTACCGTCGTCGCAGCATCGCGGCTGCCTGTGCGTAACCCCTCGACCTGTGATGATGTAAGCTACCATAGAGTCGGCAATAAAACGACGGACGGTTCACGGGGGGCAGCAGTCGTATCACAGCAGCAGCAGCAGCAGCAGCAGCAGCAGCAGCAGCAGCAGCAGCAGCAGCAGCGGCGGCGGCGGCAGCAGCAGCAACAGCAACAGCAACAGCCGCTGCTTCGCTCTGGGAGGGCGAACGGCACGGTTGAAAAAAGGCCAGGAATACGCGTGCTGTTGAAACGGGGGGTAGAGAGCACGTCGGTCGGTACACAGGTGGTATTTTTCGCAGCACCAGCCAGACCCACGATCGATTGATTGACTCACAGCCCCCGAAAAGCACATAATATAACATAATATATGTGTATATATATATATATCTGGCACTATCCATGTAGACTACTGCTGCACCAGCAGTGAACTGGCAAGCACGTGCCGGGCTGTTCAACTTGGTGCTTTGAGCCAGCAATGGGCCCATCACCAGGCGCCCCGACCCTGAGCACCAGCTCGTGGGAACACACGAAAGCCTGGCAGGGCCGCCGGAGACCCACCCCAAGCCACCCTGTTCCCATTTGGTACCTTCGATTATCATGCCGGCCATACGTGTCTACAACAACTCCTGCTCTGCACGGATGTATACAAGGCTCGCCCAACATGCCTGGAGGGGTAGGCAACGAACTTTGCCACGGATGTCCGTGGTCGTTTTCAATATTGCACGTCGGCACAGACCAACCCTACCCACGCCCTAGTCCTGACCCTAACCCTAAGCCTCCCCCCCACACCAACCCTAACCCTAACCTTTCGGGGGGGCTCGAGGTCGACAGGGGTAGCCGCGCGGCTCCGCAGCGTGTTTTGGTGTCGTTCTTTAAAAAAATCCCGGGCGGCCAAACGGCCATCCTCGACCAATGAGACAGACGCCCATAACGAAATTTGATGCCTACCCGTCCTGCATTTAGGGCGAGTCGCTGCACACACGATATGCGTGCAAGGTTTCCCCTTCGGGATTATTGACGGCTGACTTTGAAATCTCGGGGGTGTCTCAAGCTGAAAAAGGAGTGCAAAGCCAGCAGGCGTTTGTTCCTCGTACCACGTAGCCCCGGGCAACAACCAGGAAAATAAAAAACCCGCCAAAGCTATACAGTGAATAAAAAAACGCGCAGCCACCGGGCAAGTGACCGGGCAGCAAGCAACACCGACCAGCCCCAAGCGAGTTTTTAGCTACGCCTACAGCAGTAGTTCTCTAGGTATACAACTGTAAAATGGGTTTTACGCGCAGAGCCAAACAGCCCAGCCAGCACCTACGGTATGTAACTTTTTTACGCGCAAAATCCACCGCCCCCGCATCTGCTGCCGTAGAGTCTGCTGCTGTGAGTTCGCGAAAGGACTCATCCACAAAAACAAAGCCTTCAAAAGAGGCGGCAGACAGATAGATAGATACGTAGATAGATAGGGTGCCGTGGGCATCCGCGTGTCTGGCCCGCTTCAGGCCCGCTTAGCCCTTTTAGGACTGCAGTCCCATTTTGGGGGTAAACCAGTCAAATTGCAAGTAATCTGTCCCCTAAACGGGACCGTGCGCCTAAAAGGGTTTTAGGGTCCGGGTTAGGATTAGGGTAAAGGTCAAGGTTGTAGGAGTTGGGTTGGGTCTACGCCCGCGCCTTCATCACACCATCGGAAGCAGAGATGTCAGGGGACGGCGCTTTCACCCCTTGACAGACAGCAACTTTGCCTTATTGACATGCCCTTGGCCGACACCAACGGGGGACCATAGTTAATAGGACCAAATAGTTTTAGTAAAAATAGTTAAATACCTGGTATGAAGGTTTTTATGTGTACCATACGTTCCATTAACTATGGTCCCCCGCAATACTGTAGGTCTTAGTCTGGAACAACCGGCCCTAAACCCTTGACAGCGCACGTTTTGCCTTGCTTGACGTAGTCTCCTCTGGCATGTTTGATCGGGCGCGAGTGCTTCCTATACCCCCGAGAATGATCAACAAACAGTACGTACGTAAGCCCGACCCCTGTATAATACCGTATATACGAAGGGCAACCCTTTTGGAGAGCGGGATACTGAAAATTAAGTACCAGTGGTAATTATTGATTCATTTATTGTGCGAAATTCGGGCAGACGAAATTGAAAATGGAAAATTGGACGATAAAAACACAAATATGACAATTTCAGCAACGGCAACTACAGCAGTAGCAGTATTATACGTGTGGTGGATGGGGGGAGGGTGATAAAAAAACTGGTGTCCAGAGGTGGGTGGTCCAAGTTTCAATGCAAGGATTCCGTACTCGTTCGGCGAGGCACGGGTGCTACCAGTAGTACTTCTTTTAATAGCCCCCCACGCTCCTCGTAAGACGGCTAATAGGACTGAATGCAGTATCGTTTTGGGTCCGTGTCTGGGGGTCACAAAGGGGTTGAGACGTTGTCGAGAAGACTCGGTGCGCAGGCCGAGAGGTGATGGCAGAGAGCAGAGAGGGAGGAGCAAGCCCGTTCCCCAAGGTCGTTGGTGTATTCTTCTGAATATTTCGGATACTCGTCAGCTGGCCCGGAGATAAAAGATGGGGTACATTTTACACTTGAACAGAGAATACCCATCTGCAATACCAGGTATAAAACAAAACACTCCAACAGGAACAGAGCAAACAACAAGGTCTCCATACTGGAGCAAATCAAAAAGACCGTTCCTCGCGAGGCTCCGGGGCCTCCACTCCCCGCTCATGACGACGATGACGACTACAACAACCAGATGCACGCAAAACGAAGCAGCTACACAGCCGTCATGCGATTTGGTCGGGAGGCTGCTACGAGTAAAAACGTCCGACCTGCGTGCGGTGCGGTGCCTCTTTTCCTGTACCTACGCCCGCAAAAAAAGACACCAACTGCAACTGAGTAGTACCCACCTTTCGACTCATAGCTCCAGCAGCAAAGTATCACACTTGAAGACACACGTTCCTGGGCACAGGAAAGGCGATGTTGCTTGCTTAAATCTGTACTGCGATAACCAGTCGTTCCGAGTTTATCTTGCGGTTGAGCTCCACAAAAAGGCGCGCGTTGCTTTTGACCATACTCGGCTTGGCTTAGGTGTTCAACAAATGTAAGAAAGGCGTTATTATGGCGGGGAGAGTGGATCCGTTTCCGTTCCAGTTTTTTCCTCGTTTTTTCGTTTTTTCCCTGTTTCAACCTGGTCATTCGAGCGAGATTCGATCGAGTACGTAGCCTGCGACTATGCCTTTCAGCACTCTTCTGGGGGTTCGCAAGCCCGACCAGGGTATCATTCAGGTGGGACGAAGTTGCCAGAATCGATGAAGGCACAACCCAGAACATTTTCTGCCGTGACAGTCGCATAATTCCGTCGTTGTCGTATCATGCTCGTTTTTACCGCACACCGCAAACAACAACGCTGTACTAATCCCAAGTGATTCAAGCCCGAAACATGTCGCCCAGTTTTTTTGTTTTTTTTTATCCTCCTTGGAGATCTGGGTAAAAAATGTCGCCCAGTTTGATTGCGGATTGCTGATTGCACGTTGCACCCCAGGCGGTGTACCGGGTACCAGGTACGATACGGAACCTGAAATCTTCAAGTAGATATGATACGAGGGGCATGACCCACGCTGGACTGGAACAATCGCCTTTCCTTCTGTCCGGTTTGTGTGAGACCAGGTGGTGGAGGCGGCGGGGCTGCTACTGGGCATCACAGCAACAACGGACGAGGACCGCGATCCTGAAGCGCCTATATATCGGGTGAGATATTTGGGCGGTTATTAGGATTGGTTCGGCACATCCGACAGATCATGATCTATCTGTAGACTATCATACTACTTGTAGACACTCTAGATCCAACGTTTGCCGTTAGAATAACGGTGTACCTGGTACCAGATACGATACAAGAGCCGTACTACACCCAGTTTATCTTATAGCTGACAGACCCCATCCGAAAAACATGTAATAAGCCGCGTTACACAGATCCGAACGAGAAACAGTGAAACGGTACGTACGTCCGTAGATCATGCAGATCACATGCATATCGTACACCGGGAGCATGATAACACACCCCCCTCGGACGAATTACGAAACTGTGGCTTTCTCGACAATGGGGGAGGTGCACACGCCGAGCGACGAGTCTATGCGCGGAAAGGTCGCGACGAGATGTTTCCAAAGCCACCATTTCCGTAGATTTGTGCTCCCCGTAAGTGTCAAGAAAAATTCGGCTCCGTCATTCTTCCCAGCAGGATGTGTGTTATCTTACCCACCCGTGTGATACGGTAGCTGCCCCGACAGATTTACACAACAGTGGTCCCTCTATTGTGCGGGTGTGATATGCCCCAGGCAACAATACCGGCACTATGGCGGCAACCGGCACTATTCCCTCCGCACACTGCCATACTGGTTAATCCCATCTGTGCCGAGCGGTTACACCGGCACTATATTTCGGGGGACCATAGTTAATAGGACCTATGGTATACATAAAAACCTACCAGGTACCTGGTATATATTTAACAATTTTTACTAACAATACTTGGTCCTTTTAACTATGGTCCCCCGTTAAAGCGGGCAGCCGGCACTAGTTATACTCAACCGGCACTACTATAGAGGGACCAATACTACCGCTGCATCATGGAATAGATATCTGATCTGTCCGATGTGTGCTTGTTTTTTTTGTGCTGTGGTGGCTACAGCGACCCACAGGTTTTCCTTTAGCATCGTCCGTCACTTGCCACCCCCCCTCCTCTCCTCTCTCCGCATCGTTTCGTCTCCACCAACGCTACACGCTCGCTCGTATCTGCATGCAGGGCTTAGAACCTGGATCAGTCTACGGCCCCGCACTCCAAGTCCTAGCGCAGCAACCGCTGCCCGGTATCTTGAAGCGGCTGAGATCGCTCAATCCGAGCTCTATCAGCAATGAGGTTGCTCATGAAGTCTTCGCCAAGGTAGACCGCCGACACGGCCTTTCCTCCTCTTTCGAAAAACGCAAGCTATGCCAAGGGGGCTGTTCGATACGTAGCGTTTCCAGACGGTATCACCCTTTCACTCCATGTCGATTTTTCTCGATTCCGGCCTGACAAAAAACTCGGCTTCCCCGCTTTGGAAGCAACGACTCCAAATGAAAGCGCCCCCATTTGGTAACACCACCTCATTTTCCTCCAGCACTACCGCCATCCCGAAAAATCACATGCCTGTCCCCTGCCCCCCGCCCCACCCCCCACCGTACCCCCTCCACCCCCCCCATACCCCATACCCCCCATACCCCTCCCTGCCTCCCTTCCTCTCCCACCCCTCACACCCGTCAATTATGGCCATGCATGGAACGAGTACACCCTCCCCTGCTCGCCCCTCCCCCTACGGCTGCACGACTACGGCCATTGACATGAGGACACCCCCTACCTCACTCCACCTCACCCCATCCCCACCCCACCCCACTCTTCCCATTCTCATCACCACCCGCTTCGAAACGACAAACCCTTGCAGACTCTCTTGTCAAGCTTCGAGGCGGTCGGCGGCAGCAGCACTCGCGGCTCGCTCGGGCTCACAGATTCTTTTTCACGGGCGAGCACCCACGCCAAAACTTCGGGCTTTTCAATAAACCGTCCCGCCACCGCCCCCACCGCTCTGTCCGCGGGTCGATCATTCTTCGCGGGGAGCAGCGGGGAGGATAGCGATGATGGCCCTGGGACGGCGGCACCTTCAAACGCGGCACCAGCACCAACACCTGCGCACGCTGCCGCGCTAATGTCCCCCGCACCTTCAGAGGCAACGGCTATGCCGGCGGCAACAACAGCGGCAGCGGCAGCGGCAGCGGCAGCGGCAGCGGCAGCAGGGATAGGGCAGGGAGAGGAGGGGGTGGGGAGGACGGGCGGGGGGGGGTCGGCGGGGGGGAGGGGTGAGTCAAACTGGGGTGGCAGCGCAGTTGCCGCGGGGAAGGTAGGGGCTGCAGTTCACGCCGTTAAGCTTGCCATCATGGGTGTGACGCGGAAGCTGGTGGATGATGATAATCGCCTTCCCTTGGAGAACAGAACGATGGCGGTCTTGGTCGACGGAAGCCGCATGTCCTTCCTGGCGTTGGAGTTGGCGGGCGCTGTCTGGAAATTCGGAAGGTGACATTTTTAGGGGGGTGGGGGGTCTGTTAGAGAGATATGTACAACATGCTGGTAGACCACTGGGCTACTGCTGTAGCATGTCAGCGCGGACCTCTTTATGTAGCTCAGTGGTCAGCGCTAAACGTTAGCTCGCTGGTCGGCGCTGGCGGGCATACAGCGCGGTGGCTATGACCCCAGATTTAGCAAGCTTTCGTCGGAGATATATGCACCATAATAACCGCAGAGTAAGCTCTTTTCGGCGGGCCATAGTGATCAACACCTGCTATGGACCGGAAAAACAGGTACTCCCCTACAGTGAGTTTACAACCCACGACTGGTTTTATTTATCACAGAAGTAACTTCCCCGGTCATATATAGCTGTCGGATCTGGTTGCTATAGCTCAGTACAGTAGTTGTAGTGTATTTCTGCACTGTTACTTGGGCGTCGCTGGTGGTCAAATATATACATCACAAAAGCCCATAGAAAATAGGCCCCAAGAGATAGACCCAAAGCACCCGCTTTATGTGTATCAGGAACCACTGCGCGAATCGAAAAATGTCGTCGGTACAAAATACGCGGCTGATGATGATGGGCTTTCCATCGATGCTACGTTGGCATTCTTCAGAAATACACTGGGAAGCCTCTCTCCCCTCATTTTGGGCCCATATATTAGAGGCCACCGTGACATTTACTATTACGGGGGACCATAGTTAACAGGACCTATGGTATACATAAAAACCTATATGTTTAACCATTTTTACTAACAATTTTTGGTCCTGTTAACTATGGCCCCCCGAAATAGGAGACAGGTCTTGTTTGACCCGTCCAGCCGTCGTTTGGTCTTTTTCGACGCGTCAAGGCGTCTTTTTTCTTAAAGCATACCTGGCACTAGTTTCAGCGTGGGTGGGCGGTCAGTCAAGAGGTCAGACCGCAGTCTCCTGACACCTTTGGCCCGGAAGTTCGGGAGGTATGGTTGAGGGTTGTGGTGGGTGTCACTCGCTGTCAAACACGCTCCAATAGGAAATGTTTTTTTTTCGGACGCACCAAGGCGTCTTCTGTCCTTGACACACTACAGCAGCTTTAGTGGAAAGAGGCGGCCAGCCAAGGGATCAAACCGCGGTCTCCTGGCATCTGAAAAGTCTGGTTTGACGCGTCAAGGCGTATTTTGTCCTTCAACATACTAGTTCAAGTAGTGCAGATGGCGGTCAGTGAAGGGGCCAAACCGCGGTCTTCTGGCATATATATTTGGTCTGGAAGTCTTGGTTAGACGCGTCAAGACGTCTTTCGCCCACAACATACTAGTTTTAATGCCGGTGGGTGGTCAATCAAGGCGTCAAACCGCGGTCCCTGGCAAAATTTGGTCTGGGAGCAAGGTTTGAGGGGTGGGTTGGGTGTCGCTCGTGGTAAAAAAAATATGCTGTATCAGGAGGCCGGTGTTTTCGGACCCGTCCAAGCGTCGTTTTTGTTTTTTTTTCTTTTTCCGCGACACGAGAGAAAAGCGCCCCCCCTGCCGTACGAGTAGCGCAGGTCATCCGACATGGTGACGGGTGGATCGCCGTGGTTGCCTTGTGGAAGAGGAAGACAAGGGTTTGAAAATTCATACGAGTAATCGGCGGAAAAGTCGACGCGCAGTGGGAATGGTGAAACTCTACTCCCATAAAAACAATTATTATTATGATTAGTAATATAATATGATTATTAATATTAATAGTATTATTATATTGATAGTTATTATTACGGGGGGGCATAGTTAATAGGACCAAATATTGATAGTAAAAATGGTGAAATATATAGTTTTTTATGTATACGATAGGTCCTATTAACTATGGTCCCCCGTACTAGTAGTAGTAGTATCGTTGTCATTGATGTCGTTGGAATCTGACAATTTCCGAGGCACACGTTGTGTGCGGGTGAATTCAATTTATACACTGCTGGAGTTTAGCGAGATATAACCGCAGTCAATTCATGCCGGGCACTAAATTCAAGAAATCAATCTGTTTACACCTCCGAAGGCACACGATGTAACTGCAGCATGAGAGCGTCACCGTTGATCACCCATGAACATTATCCGAAAAGCAACAAGAATCCCACTTTTTTTTTGTATGCTTGTGCAACAAAAACGTCAGGTTCGTGGTGGTTCACGTGGGTGGGGAGCACCGCGAGGAAGTCGGTGACGCCGGTGGCGGCCCCGAGAGCTACGACAGAACGGAGCGGGAAAGCACAGAAGAACTTTCTACGTTTTCCGGAGAAGAACAGGAACAGGAACAGGAACTAGAACAAGAACAAAACCAAAAACAAGAAAAAAAACAAGAACAAAAGAGCGACGACACTGTAAGACAGAGGAGGGGGGCGGGGAGGGAGCGGTGGGAGCCGGGTTTCTTGCGGGAAGAGCTGACGGACACCTGCCTTCAACAGCTAGAGATACCGGCAAGTACTAATAAACCTGGGAGTAATTTGCATGACATGGGGCCAGGGATAACCCACGGGAAGTTGCAAATGGTCGGGTCGGGTCGGATCGGGTCGGATCGGGTCGGGTCGAGTCTCGTCGGGTCGGGTCGGGTCGGGTCGGGTCGGGTCGGGTAGGGTCGGGTCTCGTCGCGTCTCATCGGGTTTCGTCGGGTCTGGTCGGGTCTGGTCGGGTCTGGTCGGGTCGGGTCGGGTTGGGTCGGGTCCGGTCGGGTCCAGTCGGGTCCAGTCGGGTCCAGTCGGGTATGGGTCGTGTCGAAGAAAACCGAAATGAAAATAATGCAAGGAAGCATGTTTTCTCATAACCCTTTTAGTACCGCCGTCCCGTTTTGGGAACAAACTACTCGGAATTTGACTGGATTGTCCCCCAAACGGGACTGCAGTTCTAAAAGCTACATGACTTCACACCTCGGACTGTTGGTCTAGACCCTTCAGGGAAGATAGATAGATAGATAGATATATTCTTGATCTGCATGGTCTATACTATAGTAGCTCATGTTGCTTGCACAAAGAGCCGAATAACCCGCATGATCTACTCTGTAGGACATGTTTCCTGGGTTGGTTTTTTACTATACAGATCCTGCACTAACATCTCCTAACGGCAGGGTATAAGATCTAGATGATTTATACTCGTAGATGATCTGTCTGTAGATGATTTGTGCGATGTGTACACGCTTTCCATCGTCTCGTTATTATCTTGTTTTCCTTTCAGACAATGTGAAGCATGAGCTTCAGCCTTGATCGCTCGTACAACATGCCCAGAAAGAAGAAGGGAAAAAAAAACGCATCGTTGCTGCCATCAAAGTCAATTCTCCAAAACCCCGAACACGAACCAAAAACGCCTAATACGGGGGACCATAGCGGCGTCCCCGGTGGCTTGGTGGGTGGTCCGCGTGCCTATCAACATCAATTTCGTGGGTTCATGTCTCACCGAGTGCATGCTTGTAAAGACTTTTTCTTCAATAAAAGAATGATTAGCGGAAACCGCGAGAGCGTGAGTTAGCTACCTGGTACATTCGATGAAGATCGACGAGCAGTGGGAATGCTGAACCCTATGCGCGACAAAAAATAAAGGCACGTACCGGGGGGGAGAAGGGACGACACCTGTGACCACGGCTTGTCCAGAAGATCGCCGAGGGTAAAACCTCCTACGAGTTAGGCTGGAAAGAAAAAGTGATGAATAAAAAAAAGAAAAGAAGAGTAAATTGGACCTGCGGTAAACACAAAAACCTATATATTCACCTGTTTTTACTGAACATATTGGTTCTATTTACTACGGTCCCCCGTAATACCAGATGCTACCGCACGAGCATGTGTCTCTCTTTCATAAGAACGAAACAAACGGGTTGTTTTTGGTTCGGTTCCGACCCCCCAACACTCCTCTCTCTCCCCCTCTGTACATATCTATGCCTCCGCAACCTCGGTCAGACCACGATCTTCAGAGAGATCACCAAGATCCTTGTATAACCGGCCGTTATGATATGTTGGTGCGGGATCTGTGCTAACATAAATATCCAACCTAAAAAAAAAACACTTGCTACGACAGCAGATGATCTGCACGGCTCCCACCCGGTGGCAACACGAGGAGCTGCAGCAGATCGTGCAGACCAGGAAACATATACCTAGTATACAGTGGATCTTCCGTCAAGTATCTACAGATCACGAGGTAGGGACAGATGATCTGTCCCAGTAATGTGTACCAGGTATATATCAAATACCAGGTATACATATATATTTACATATATTATTGTTAAAAATCCGGTTGGGGTCCGACGCGGGGTTACACCCAAAATAAACAACAACAACAACAATTGGTTGGTAACTTTTAGTGTTAGTTGTCAACCATCTACGAGCAGCTGCGTGAGCGACCAGCGGTATGCACCGGTAGGGAGGGCCATGTTGCTTGCGCCCGTGCCGTATGTACGACTTCTCGCATAACCATTGTAACTCGGGACACCAACCATTGTGTATCATCCTCCCCCCCTCCCTCCCCCAATCACGCAGTTGCCGCAAACATTGCTGAAATCGTCAATTTTCTCTCTGAGGACCCGAGAGGATAAATAGGACCAAATGTTCTTAGTGAAAATAGGCAAATATACAGGTTTTTGGGTGTACCGTAGGTTCTATTTACTATGGCCCCCCGAAATAGTACCGCGAATTTGTCTTGCCTTCCGACAAACGTGGTATCAAATGGCATAAGCTTCATTCAGCATTGATCACTTGCCGTAAACATTTCCCCGAAATAAAGAAAAACAAAGGGAAAACGAACACCAAAAAAGGAAAAGTACTATTACGGGGGACCATAGGAAAAAGGACCAAATATTGTCAGTAAGAATAGAGAAAAATACAGTTTTTTTTGTCTGTACCGTAGACGCTTTCTCCCATAGAGGTAGCACATTCCCGCTTTTTTGTTTCTGAATGACGAGCCTCCTTAACCCAAAATCGTCGGAACGTCAATCTACTTTTGAAAAATGACGTTTTTGTATGCTTGGGCCATGGGATTTTTCATCGGGACGCAATTTGATTTTGCTGAGGTCAGTTCCCGGGCGAGGTATGGAGCTCCTCATGTGAGGAGCCTCGGGAAATTTAGGGTGAACCTCTACCGTAGAACGCCTCCGTAGGTCCTACCAGGTATTAAATAAGGCCCCCCGTAAAATACAGTCGACTCCGCACGGGGGCGCGCGCCGCTGCGACCGTTTCTTAAAACGGCACAATCGTAATTATAGTGCTACATATATAAGTCGAGCGTGGTCATTTTCGGAAGGCTCTCTCTCTATCTATCTATCTATCTATCTATCTATCTATCTCTATCTCTCTCTATTAATAGATCAGATTTGTTCGAAAGCATCTTGCTGATGTTCGGTATTCGACGAGAACCTTAACCTCCCCGTTCTGAAAAAAAAAACGAGCCCTTAAAAAACGATCGCACCCCCCTTTTGGCGAAGCCAACGCTCTTTTATGGCAGCGGTGCTTTGCCATCCCCGACAACGTGCAGCAGGGCGTGAGCTTCAACGTTGATTACCCAAAAACCAAACCCGGCGGAATTCATTTTCTTGGCACCCCCCGCCGCCTTCCCCCCCCCCCCCCCCGCGCGCGCGCACGCAGGAAGAATCGCTGGAGCTCGTGTTTCGCAAGCTCCCTCCTGGCGCATCCGGGTCGGTAGAAGAAGTGATTAGCGTCATCGACGCCGTCCTCACGGAGCGGAAGGTAGAGGTGAGTGTTGAGAACCTCTGGCACATGCGTGGCACTGCTCCGGAAGAACAAGCCCGCAACCCGCGAAGGTTTTTAGTGAGTCGAGAGTCGCCGCCCGAAGCGAGAGTGCCGTCAACAACTCTGAGGCGGCGGGGGGCGCGAGAGGCTCGCCTTTTTCGCTCGAGGTTAGGTGCCCGCTCGGAGCAGGGGAGCAGCCCTGGAAAACACTCAGAGCCCACCGCTAAGCCGATCGGCTTTTGACAGGTCGCCTCGTACGTCTTCGCCGTTGCAGCGCCCGGGGGTGGGGGGGTGTACTCGACAGGAGAGATGTACTCGATCTCATGCATGGCCGTAGTCGTATGACCATAGACCCTCGCATCCCTACAATGTCGGGACAGAGCATGTCGGGTTTTCACCGACTAGGTAAACATTGCTTGCAACAAACGCGGGGGGGGGGGGTGGGGGGTACTCGATAGGAGGTACGTACTCGATCCCATGCATGGCCGTAGTCGTATGACCACAGACCATTGACCCTCGCACCCCTACAATGCCGGGACGGAGTTTGCCGGGTTTTCACCTACAAGGCAGACACATTGCTTCTACCAAGCGCGAAGCGCCGTGAGGTGTCTGGCGAGTCGCATGAAGGGTGAGTTGCATCCTACTAAGGGGCGGGGGTACTCGATAGGAGATATGTACTCGATCTCACGAACGGCCGGGGGGGGGGGGGGAGGGTACTCATTACAATGCATGGCCGTAGTCGTATATTCATAGATTCTCGCCTCCCTTCCCTACAATGCCGGGACGGAAGCACGTCGGGTGTCACCCAAACCAGGCGCGACGAGCCGCATGACAGTAGTGAGCTGCATCCAGCTAAGAAACGCTTGTGGGGCAGGCGGACATTCGGCAACTTGCGTGCAGGGGGGAGATTTTATGTACGAACGAGCGAAGTGTTTACTTTGTGTTTTACTTGGTTTTGGCATAACCTCCCCCTGTCCTAGTCTCGGGGGAATAGTATTAGCAGGGTGGCATGTACGAGTATACATCGGGGAGGAGGGGAGGGAGAGTCCGGTTGCTCTCGTCCTAAGACCACCGATTGGAAGCTCTCGAGAAAGTCGGAATTCTCTCGTTCGGTGCTCTCAATGATGCCCCCCGCCTACCCCCCCCCCTGGTCATACGACTACGGCCATGCATGACATTGAGTACCCCCCCCCCCCCCCCATTATATATAGGTTGGGTTGGCGTCGGTTGGCAACGACACTGTAAAACATGCCGCTCACTACGTGAGCTAGGCAACCAGGGCACCGTTTTTTCTCTCTTTTTTGGCGGTCGGTCACAGCTGGTGGTCGAGTTAGATCGTTTGTGCGGGGTGAACAACCTTTACTCCGCACAAGTGGGAATGATCGTATCACGTACCTGATAGTCTTTTATGGTAAGGCACCCAAGAGGCAGTTACATAGTACTCCCATTGCTGTCTCTGGAAATGCCTACAGCGGAAATTAAATCAACTCGTTGAAGCTGTCATCCATATGCAAATCCGCCTCAAAAGCGGTTCTTAGTAGGATACAGCTCACCCTTCATGCGACTCGCCGGACACCTCACGGCGCTTGATACAAGCAATACCTGCCTGGTCGGTGAAAACCCGATATGCTCCGTCCCGGCATTGTAGGGATGCGAGGGTCTATGATCATACGACTACGGCCATGCGTGAGATCGAGTACATATCTCCTATCGAGTACCCCCCCCTCCCCCCCCCCCCAAGCAAGTAGTCGGACGCTGCTACCGTCCGTATGCAAGAACGTGCGCACGCACAAAGGTGCCGGAGCCCGCCCCGCAAGTGGTTCTTTATATAGCAGGATGCGGCTCACTCCTTCCTTCCTTCCTTCCTTCCTTCCTTCCTTCCTTCCTTCCTTCCTTCCTTCCTTCCTTCACTTGCGGCTCACCGAATAACAACACCTCCCCGTTATTAGCTTCACGCTTGTTGGTGTTAAAAGAAAATAGAAAAAAACGCCTGCCTGGTCGATGAGAAACTCGACGTGCTCCGCCCTGGCGTTGTAAGGATTGCGAGGGTGGTTACACACCTCGGATGAAAAAACGAATATTTCCCCGCTTCATGATCTAGATCTTTAGAGGTAGATAGATCACCTAGCTCCTTGTCTAGTCGTGTGACCACATCACATCCTCGACAGATCATGACCTACTGTACACTAGACGATCTAGTTCCTTGCCTGTCGTTGTGGGAGGTTGTGCAGGATTTATCTATCTGTACAGTACAGATCCAACCAAATAAACATGTGCTGCATATAGATCAGGGATGGTCTATTTACCTCTAAAGATCTAGATCATGAAGCGGGAAATATTCGTTTTTTCATCCGAGGTGTGGAACTACAGGCCCTCACAATCCTTCCCTTGGTCACCCTGAAACCCGTACCATCAGCTCGATCTATCCAGCACATGTGTCCTGGGTTGGATCTGTACTGTACAGATAGATAGATCCTGCACGACCTCTCACAACGACAGGCAAGGAACTAGGCCGTCTAGTGTACGGTAAGTCATGATCTGTCGGAGATGTGATGTGGTCACACGACTAGACAAGGAGCTAGATAACTACGGATAGATCATGACCTGTTCGTGGTGTGCCGTGGTCATTCGACCAGAGAAGGAACTAGATGATCTACAGGTAGATCATGATCTGTACGAGATGTGCTGTGGTACGACTTCGGCCCATGCATGACAATGAGTAGACCTCCCCCCCCCCTCCGCGAAGGTTGTTCACGACTTGGCCCTAGTTTGGACATGAAGTAGTTAAAATGTTTCCACACGTAGGACAGGTAGATCAGCTAGATCGTCTGCAGATAAAGCAGATCGATAATCTGCAGATGAACCAGATCGATCATCTACAGATAGACCGGATAGATTATCTACAGATGAACCATATTGATCATCTACAGATAGACCAAATAGATCATCTACAGATAGATGAGATAGATAATCTACAGATAAATCAGATATATCACATTCAGATAGATCATCTACAGATAGATCAGATCAATCATCTACAAATAGATCAGACGGGTCATCTACAGATAGATCAGATAGCTCCTAACCTGTCGCTATGAGATGCTGTGTAGGATCTATCTGTACAGTACAGATCCAACCCAACCCCTCCCACGTTCCGGACACATATTCTAGACCCTCAAGGGTGAAGATCTATTCCTGATCTGTGTGATAAATGTTGCCTCTGTATGCTGTTGCCGGGAGGGAGCCGTACAATCTGCATGATCTATCATAACAAGCTCGTATTTCCTGGATCGGACCCGTACTACTACTGTGGCAGATCCTGCACATCACAACTCATATAGCGGCAGGTTAGGATCTGAACGATATATCAGTAGATGATCTATCTGTAGATGATCCATCAGTAGATGATGTATCTGTAGATGATATATCTGTAGATGATCTATACGTAGATTATATATCTGTAAATGATATATCTGAAGTAGATGGTCTATCTGCAGATAGATGATGTATCTGTAGATAATGCATCTGTAGATCATATATCTGTAGATCATCTATCTGTAGATCATCTATCTGCCCGACGTTTGTGAATCTTCTGACTGGCGAGGATAGTTAACTGAGCAAACCACCGAATACCTTTTGCAATCCTCTACAGTATTAATAACACCACTCTGGTGGGCGTAAATATAAGGAACGCTTGGCATCCATATTAGTGTATGAACGCACCCTAAATTTCAACCCAGTGGGATGTGCTTGCAGTATTTATTGACAACAAAAGAAAAGCAACGGATAGACCGAGCGAATGGGGGCGGCACTGAAGCACGTTTTTTTTGGGGGATGCCGCAGCAAGAGATGTGTTTTTTTTTTGGTGGCTCGCTCTCGCGAGTATAAGAAAAAAGTAGTTTTTTTTTCGGGGAGTCGGTGTGTTTAGTCATAGCGAAGTCACAACAGGCAATAGTAGTAGTAATAGCAGTGTTTTAGTTTCCGAAAATGGTTGGAACCTAAAATTATAAGAGACGATTAGAAAACAAGAATATATGACTGCAGGGGCTCCTCGGCTGGCGAACTACCCAATGTCGTTGGAAACCCCGATTACCCTATACCTGGTACCGTCAGAAACCCCACTACCCTATATCTTTGGAAACCCCACAATCCAATATCGCTGGGAGCCCTAACTATCCAATACCGTTGGAAACCCATCACCCAAAATCGTTGGAAACCCCATTAGTTGATATCGTTGGAAATCCCCTTTCTCAATATTGCTGGAAACCCCAATACCCAATAACGTTGGAAACCCCAATAGCCAGTATCGATGGAACCCCTATTACCCAATATCGTTGGGAATTCCATCACCCAATATTGTTGGAAACCCCAATACCCAATAACGTTGGAAACCCCAATACCCAATATCGTTGTAAATCCTATTACCCAATATCGTTGGGAATCCCATCAGCCAATATTGTTGGAAACCCGTCACCCGATATCGTCGGAAGCCCGAACTGCCCACTACAGTTGGAAACCTCATTGGCATTCCATGATATCGTTGCGTAGGCCATCGGGTTTTGCACTTGTGTCTGTTTTCTTTCATCTCGGAGTGATTCTTCGGGGGGCTACGGCTGGGTATTGGGGGCGGGGGGGTATGACGGCGCGTTTTGCCTTGTAGGGGTGCTTTATTCTTTATTCCCCCTAAATGTTCCTGAGGCTCTTCCTCTTCGCTTCTTCAGGATCTCTCTGCTGCAATATGTGCCTCGCTTCAAGTCGACAACAAAAAAAAAACATGTTTCACTCAAACCCCATGGCCTATGTAGGTCGTACATGCAGCAGAGCTCTTCGAGTATGACAAGAAGCCCTATTACGGGGGACCATAGTAATATTTGTACCCAATATTGTCAGTAAAAATGGGCAAATATACGGGTTTTTTGTGTGTACCGTAGGTCCTATTTACTGTGGTCCCCCGTCATATAAAGAAGTACAGCAGTACCCTATCACACGGGTTGTTGGATAACACACCCCATGGGACAAATTTCCGAGCCGAGGCTCTCCAAACTCCGGGGGGGGGGCATACACAACAGTAACGAAAATATGGAGACTTTTTTGGGATTATCTCTGGACGCTATATTTCCGTATAGACGTATGTATGTACCGTACCACCCTAGGGTGATAAGATAACACACCCCCTGGGGCGAATTTCAGCCCCGAACCCCTCCAAAAACATGCCTTAAGGGGCATATATACAACAAAATGGTGGCTTTGGAAATATGTCGTCGAGAAGGTTGCATAGACGCATCATCGCCCCGCGTAGGCAGTACGGCCTCCTCCGTACTCGAGAAATCCAGCTTTGAAAACCGTCCGAGGGGAGGGGTGTGTTATATTATCACCCAGTGTGTTATAGGGTGTGTGTTATCTTATCACCCAGTGTGTTATAGGGGGTGGTTATCTTATCACCCAGCGTGTTACACGGCAGGCGTTTGCATCCCTCCCCGCTGTCGAGAAAAGCCGGCTCCGATTATTAAAACTCTTCCGAGGGGGTGTGTTATCTTATCACCCAGTGCGGTACAGCAGGTGCGTCCCCCTATATATCGTAAATAGCATACGTTTTTATTGTTTTTTTCCGAGTGTATCTGTTGTATAAATAGTTGTCGATGCTATACCCCTAGTGTATGTAGACCATGGCCTATTATTTGTGCACTTTGCTCGTCAAGTCGCCGCTCGTGTGGAACGTACGAGTACACCTTTTTTGTTTTGTCGAAGTCAGCCGCCGGGCGAGGTATCGAGCTGCTCATGGTATGAACCTGATAAACACTAACAAAAATCGCCAGGTAGGGTAGGGTAGGGTAGGGTAGGATAGGTTAGGGTAGAGTAGGGTAGGATAGGGTAGGATAGGGTAGGGTAGGGTAGGGTAGGGTAGGGTAGGGTAGGGTAGGGTAGCGTAGGGTAGGGTAGGGTAGGGTGGGGTAGGGTAGGGTAGGGTAGGATAGGATAGGGAAGGGAAGGGAAGGGAAGGCTAGGGTAGGGTAGGGTAGTGTAAGGTATGGGTATGTGCCCCCCTGACCCCCCAGCATATATTGCATGACTCCCTCACGGCCCGTAACATGTTCTTTCAACCCCTTGACAGGTAGTGTTCATGGGGTGCTACGGGAGGCGAGGTCCGCGGGTTTCTCAGTTCGGAGGCGTGGCGCAGTGGGCAGTAGAGCGCACTCGTTACCAGGTACGGTATGATAGGACGTATTTTCTTGTATTTCTTGTCGATTCTAGATTATCCCCCGAAAAGCATAGCTCTCGCTGCCTATTTCGGGTTTTTTTGTTGTGGTTGTTCCCGCACGAACCCGTGCTCACAGGACTGGGGAAATACCTCAGATAAATCCCTCGTACATTGAAAGCAAAGGACACAGTACTTGCGGTCAATCATCACACAGGAGGAATCAACCCAAAAACGTCACTGTATTACGACAAAGGGTAGAGTCGGATGGGGTAGGGTAGGGTAGGGTTGGATTTAGGGTTAGGGTTGGATGGGGTAGGGTAGGGTAGGGTCGGGTAGGGTAGGGTAAGGTGGGGTAGAGTCGGATAGGGTAGGGTAGGGTAGGGTTGGATTTAGGGTTAGGGTTGGATGGGGTAGGGTAGGGTAGGGTCGGGTAGGGTAGGGTAAGGTGGGGTAGAGTCGGATAGGGTAGGGTAGGGTAGGGTAAGGTAAGGTAGGGTAGGGCATAGGGTCGGATGAAGTAGGGTAGCGTAGGATAGGGCACGAGTAGGGTGACAATCAAACGCCGCGAAAACACACGGACAAAAAGCCCGGGCATTGTAGAATCCATGGGGGGGCAAGCTTGTCTTTGGACCACAGTAATTCCGATAAAAACGCCGCAGTCGACCCCAACTCGTTTACCTCTCTTGCTTTCATTTTTTTTCCTTACGCTACGACCCCCCGTCCCTCCCCCCACTGTCTCCCCCCCACTCCGCCCTCTCCCTCCCTCTCCCCGCCCCCCCCTCCTTTTTGACGGCAATGCGGGCGGTCGCGTTTCGACGGTCAGATCATATTCGCGAAAAAGTTTTCCCCTTCGGTGGTGTCCCCGAGCTACCTTACCAGGCCAAAGAGGTCAGTGAGGCTTACCGCCCAAAGATAAATATTGAAATTGAGATAGATGGATGAGTAGATAATAAGTATCTGGTAGATAGTTAAGTTACAGCGGTGGATAAAGCACAGGCAGATATACAAATAGAGACGGAGGAGCCGGGGGGGGGAGGGGTGTCCTCGATAGGAGATATATACTCGATTTCATGCATGGCCGTAGTCGTATGACCATAGACCCTCGCATCCCTACAATGCCGGGACGGAGGATGTCGGGTTTTCACCGACCAGGCAGATATTGCTTGCACCAATCGCGAAGCGCCGTGAGGTGTCTGGCGAGCGGGGGGGGGGTACTCATTATCGTGCATGGCCGTAGTCGTATGACCATAGACCCTCGCACCCCTACAATGCCGGGACGGAGCCCGTCGGGTTTGCACCGACCAGGCAGGCATTGCTTGCACCCGAAGCGCCGTGAGGTCTACGGCGAGTCGCAGGAAGGGTGAGCTTCATCCTACCAAGAACCGCTTTTGAGGCGGATTTTGTTGTATATGGATGACAGCGTCGATGAATTGATTCATTTTCTGGTGTGGCCACTTCCAGATACAGCAATGGGTTTACTATGTAACTGCCTTGTGGGTGCCTTACCATATACACACTACCAGTACGATCATCCCCCTTGAGCGGAATCAAGGTTTTCCCCGCACAAAAATGAATGAACTCTGCCGCCAGCCGTGGTAACCGCAAAAATAAAACGGCACCCTGGCTGTCTAACTAGCTCATCATGCAGTAGGAGGCGTGTTTCACGGCGTCGTGGCCAACCGACGCTAACCCAACCTGCAAATATATGCCAGGTATATAAGATAGGGGGGCGAGGGGGTAAATATGAAGAGAGGGGGGGGGGTGTACTCATGTCATGCATGGCCATATTCGTATGACCATACACTCTCGCATCCCTACAATGCCGGGACGGAGCACGTCGGCGCGGGGGGGGGGGGGGGGGGGGGGGCGTACTCAGATGTTGCTTGCCTCATAAGGCATTTCACCATTGGCAACGTATCTCTTTCGAGACGGTTGGGGGGGGGGTACTTGTTTTCATGCATGGCCGTAGTGTGTATGGGCGGGGTGTACTTGGGAGGGAGGGGGGGTGCACTCATCATTATGCATGGGCGTAGTCGTAAGACCATAGACCCTTCCATCCCTACAATGCCGGGACGGAACACGTCGGGTCTCCACCGACCAGGCAGGGGGGGATAAACATACAGGGACGAAAGAGCAGGTGGGGTGGGGGTGGGAGGGAGAGGGGAGAGAGAGAAAGAGAGAAAGAGAGAGAGAGAGAGAGAGAGAGAGAGAGAGAGAGAGAGAGAGGACAGAGAGAGAGAGTGATAATGTATCAAAACATAGACTATTAATACCATTTACTGCCGTTACCTTGTAGGTTCGGCACCGGCCTGCGCCAACCAATACTCCACCCATCTATCTACCACACTGCGTTTGCGTTCCACTCTAACAGCACTGCTTGGCGAGCGAAAAACAGGCGTTCTTAAATACTGCAGTCTAGATCGACTCTCATCCCGAATTCAGAGAGCGCACTGATCTTTTTCCGGGACAAGGATCAATCACAGCCGCCTCTTGGAACGAAACACGGTCGTTTATCACTACTTGTGTCAGACGCGTTTTTGTTTTCGGTATCCAAGTTGAACCTTGATTGAGGTGGGCTCCGACTCGTCCCCGAGCATACACCCGTTGTGTGCCGGGCGTCGTGAGAAACCGTGCTCTTCTGATGCCCGGGCCCTTTACTCATGAACCTTCGGTGGCACCGAGGCGTTACAGACCCGATTTAAGGGCGGGGTCAGGGGCTACCGGGAAAAACACCGTTATGTACAGTTGTATATCTGCACTTTTTTTTTTTTTTTTCGTGGCTAGCCGTTAGGTGACAGCTCTTTAGTCCCGAATTCTCTGATCAAGGGGGCGCGCTCTTAAACCGGCGTGCCCACGACTGCATGGCGTGGGGGAAAAAGGACAGGTATCTTGTGGCGGTCACCTCGGATTTGCGCAAGGTTTGCCGCATGCTGGAGAAGCTCTTGCCGCTGGTCTCTCCCCAGGACTCCGTTGTGCTGGTCCACATAGTCGACGAAAGCTTGGAAGACGTCATCGCCGGAGAGACAGAGGACATCGATCAGGTATTACGGGGGACCATAGTTAATAGGACCAAATATTGTGAGTAAAAATGCTTGAATATATAGGTTTTTATGTATACCATAGGTCCTATTAACTATGGTCCCCCGTAATAGTGGTGCCCAGAACCGAAACAAAATATTTGTCGCTTGTCAGGGGCGCATGCATGTGCTCCGTAGTACCATGATGTACAGCGGGGGAACCCGCTTCAAGACGACCCTTTGAAAAGGCTTGTCGGGAGACAGCACGAGCCAGGTGCAGCAGTAGATCGGCTTTTGTCGCGAGAAAACACTAACCTGGAAATAGTGTTGTCAGCAGTAAAAATACATGACCGTGTAAGAGATGAGACTATGTTTGTTGGTTTGACGCGCTCGGGGTGGGTCTTGACTGTGGGTACCCCCACCTGTATAGGGGTGCACGGTACGTTTCCTGAAGACATCCTCACTTACTTAAGGAGGGCTCTATACCTGATCTGCAGAAAAAAAACTTTTTGAGAAGCAAGGGGACGTGCTACCCGATGATTGCTCTATTGATATTACGGGGCACCACACCATAGTAAACAGGACCTCCGATCGACACAAAAACCTATATATATCTACGCATTTTTATTGACAATATTTGGTCCCGTTTACTGTGGTCCCCCGTGATAGTGGTCCCCCGACCTATGATACGATACGATAGGAACAAGGCGCAGATTTATTACGTAGTAGTATCAATATCGTCTATTATTAGCGTGGTTTTCCTTATTTCGGAGTGTTTTCGAGTGATCAACGTCGGAGCTCATGCTACTGCACGTTGTTGAAGGTAGCAAGAAAAATACCTACGATAGACTCAAAACCACTCCGAAAAATTGTTTCAAAAAGGCAAAAATGTTGTACAGTGTTGTGGCTGTGGTCTGGTACCTCACACAAGGTGCTTGCCGATGCTTGGAAGCTACCAGGTACTGGAATATATTTTTGTATCAATTGCTTGCTTGCCTCGCCAGATGCCTTCTGAGCGAAGGGGTGAGACATTCATCAGCCAGGCAAGCGATAACGCCTGCCAGGTATGACGAGGAGACACATTGCTGCCAAAATAATAACGCCGCAACAGGGGAGAGGGGATGCCAAAACAAGTCCAGTTGTATATACGCAGCCCCGCCAGTCATGAAGTGGTTTGACCGAAAAAAATGCTACCCCTATCCTACTGCTGTGGTATCGTGCTCGTAGCGAAAACAAGTGCGATCAGGCTGTCGTACCACAGAGACGTAATATCTAGCCCAGTAGCCCGTTCGATGCCGAAGCCATCCCACAGTAGAGGTGCACCAGAAGTTCCTGAGTCACTCACATTGGGAGCTCAGTATCTCACCCGATACAATACTTGGAAGAGAAATTCGTTCGTGCCACCCGACCGGCACTTGTATGCGCTAGTCCTAAAACGAATATACGAGTAAAACTTTCACCCTAACCGGTAGTTCCTCAATTATTGAGGAACTCAATTGGTCAGAAACCTCGGGCCCATAAAGTGCAACCCCTACCGTGGGGTGACCCTGCGCATCAATTTATCTTTCGTCCCGAAAAAACGTTACAAAATATAAAATACCGATGTACCTGGTATAGTCTACTGTCTGTGGTCTGCTGTGAGATGGTACAGTGTAGTCTGTTGCACAGGAGGACTTTTACGCACAAAACATATACACCCGGTGCTTCCGCACGAACCAAACACGCCTCGCTCTCTCCCCGCAATGAACCACAGAGTATCCTCGGAATTTTCGCTGTCTCTAATACTGCCCTTCTTCATTGCACGATCTGCAACGCTGCTGCTGCTGCTGGTGTTGTTGGTGTTGCAAAAAAACAAATGTGCGCAGCTCACGGACGACCTGGCCTCTCTTCTGTGGAACAAGCGCGGCCTGTCCCACCGCGTTAGGGTAGAATTGACGGGCCGCCCCCCCGAACACGCGACGGAGACGGTGGTGCAGCGAATCATCAAGGTCGCGGAGGAGGAGGCAAGTCCTATTCTCACACGAAAATGTTTTGACGCCTCGATGTTGAACGCGTCCCCGCGACGAATAGTAACTCGCGTACGCGGCGGGATATTCGTAACCGTCGTCAACTTGAGTGCGTTGGTTGGGTGGATGGTGTGGACGGTAGTCGTTTTCGGCCCGTCGTTTCCTCCCTGTAGAGTCAAGATACATTTGGTTGAAATTGAAAGAAAACACCTATATACATATATACCTTAAGCCCTTGCAAGAACCGCAGTCCCGTTTTGGGGACAAACCAGTCAAATTTCAAGTAGTTTGTCCCCAAACGGGACTGCGGTCCTAAAGGGGATTAACCCCTCAGGCCTTACGGACCGCACTCCCGTTTTGGGCAAAAAAAATACTTGGAGTTAGGGTCACATACATGTTTGCGTACAGCAGCACAGTACTAAAGGGTTAATCAACTAAAAATCCATCCGGTATATATCTAGCTCGGCAATTTTGGAGCGGGGTCCCTATTTTTTGGCGGCGTCAAAATTAGAAAATGTTGAGAGCAAAATAACAATAATAGTACCGGTAGCCGGTAACCGGTAACCGGCAACGGTGCCCGACGGATTTTTTGGAACGTTCTAACGTAACGCTGCTTCTAACAGATGTTTTCCCCCTACGCGTCGCGGCTTTTATTTTATTTTATTGTCACACGCCTCCTGTGCCTTTGCCCGATGTGGTAAACCACAATTATACGCGGGATAACCTACATGGCGGGATAACCAACACGGGACAACCTACTGGGACAACCTGTGTGGGGTAACCAACGCGGGATGACGTACGACGGGCAACCTACGTGTGACAACCTTCGCGGAATAACCTACGCGGGACAACGCATGCGGGATAATCTACGCTGGATAACCTACGCTGGATAACCTATGCGGGACAACGTTTGGGGGATAATCCACGCGGGGAATATTACGCGGAACCTCTATACGCTAACCTAATACGCGGGACAACTTACGCGGGATAACCTATGCTGGACAACAAAAATGCGGGGTAACCCACACGGGACGACAACCTTCGCGGGATAATCTACGCGGGAAAACCCGTATGCGGGATAACCTATCTGATGGGGGTAACGAACGCGGGACATATTATACGTGCTGGCGTATGTCTATTGGTACATACATATGCCTACGTCCCTAGATGACTGACTTCTTAGCCATCCTTCATGACGAGGCGAGGGGGTCCTACCGCACGGTGGCTACGGATTGCCTCAGGGTGGCGCGGTGTGGCCTCGTGGCAATCCACTGAACCGAAAAAAAAATGGACCCGTCGCAGTGAAACAAAAAAACGAATGCGCCTGAAGCTTGGCGGTTCCGATGGGTTCAGTCGGTCGGTGAGGTGGCAAAAAAGAAGCAATTTTTATGCAACTTAACATGCGAACCCCCCCCCCGCAAATATCATGATGACTGGTCCGGTCCGTGCGAACTGCAATGTACGAACGAAAAACCCAACGTACAGGAGGCGGTTGGGGGGGGGGGGGGGGGGGGGAGCTGGCGCACCCAGGGGGCGTCATTTGTATCAACCGGTACGGGGTCATGACATCCCCTCTCCCCTGTTGCGGCGTTCTGATATGTAGCGAGTGTTCCCTGACCATACCTGGCAGGCGGCGCTATCGTCTGCCTGGCTGATGAATATCGCGCCTCTTTGTTCAGAAGACATCCGGCGAGCGAGCAACCAAAGACTACAAGAATGGTGGTAGCTTCCTATTACGGGGGGCCCTAGTTAACAGGACCTATGGTATACATAAAAGCCTATATGTTTAACAATTTTTACCAACAATATTTGGTCCTGTTAACTATGGCCCCCCGTAATAGAACCCTGTGCGTGAACAGATCAGAGCCTTAACGACCTGCATAGCAGCAGTGGTCGGTCCCCACTATTACGGGGGACCATAGTTAATAGGACCTATGGTATACATAAAAACCTATATATTTCACCATTTTAACTAGCAGTATTTGGTCCTATTAACTATGCCCCCCCGTAATAGGTCCATACTGGCTTGTTTTAGCTCAAGGAAGGCATAGACGCTTGAGGGGTCGAAAAGATAATACTCAATCACCCCGAGGCGGCGTTTACTCCCTGTGCTTCTGACCAAAATATGTCCCCGAACATGTCTCGCCACCTTGACATAAAGACAGGTCTCCTGACAATACGCCTCGCGGCGTTCCACCTTTAGGAATGTTCGCCGCTGCCACCGCCGCACACACCGCTTTAAAGGCGCATTGTTTTTCCGATTTTTTATTTGTGATTCTTTTTCGTCGAACTCCTCGTTCTCCCTAAGTAGAGGCATGCACATCATTGTCCTTTTCCGCGACATGCCGTGGCATGCCGCGGTACCACATGCGGAAAAACCTTCCACGGCATCTTCCACAGCATACCACGGAACTTTCCAACGAACCTCCACGGCATACCATGGAACCCTAACATTAACCCTAACCTAGGTGCCGTGGACATTGGGGTGCCGTGGGGGTTGCCATGACATGCCGTGGGGTTTACCATGGAGTGCCGTGGCGGTTGTGGCGGGGGTTGCCATGGTACCACCCATGGCATGCCACGGCACCCCCCACGGCGCCATGGAATCCTATGCCACGCCATGGGATGCCGTGGGGAGGCCATGCCACGAAAAGTCAAATAGCGTAGAACCCTGGTCTTGATTCAACAGACATCCCGTTTTCCCTTCTTAACCCTTTTAGAACCGCAGTCCCGGTTTGGGGACAAACCACTCAAACTTCAAGTAACTTGTCCCCAAAACGGGACTGCGGTTCTGTAGGGGTTGAGGGCTCCTGCTTGCGTCTTCCCCCCTTGGCAATCCCTCGTCTCCACCCTACCCTTCGTCAACGTTTCACCCCCACGACTTCGACACTATTAATAATGGTGTTCCGGTATCTTCCCTCCTTCCTCTAACAACCTGGCGGTCCCTCGGTGCCAGTTTGTACCGGTGTACCGGGCGTGAGATCGCGACCTGTGGGGTGGTCACATAGACTATTACGGGGGACCATAGTTAATAGGACCAAATATTGTTAGTAAAAATGGTTAAATATATAGGTTTTTATGTATACCATAGGTCCTATTAACTATAGTCCCCCGTAATAATTGGAAGGGCCGTCCTTTGCAGACGTCTTTTCCTCGCCGAAGACGACCCGTGCGCCCCCCCGACGATGCTTGCCGTGATACCTGGGGTTTGCGTTACTACGGTGCAACGTAGGAATCAGGACAAAATTTGCTTCATCGGAGAAGTACTGCTGTAATGTATTGGCTTTCGTGTGTTCATGATGGGTCCTGATTAGTATTAATAGCCCCCCCCCCCGCAAAATATCGTGACTCTTGTCCGACGTGTCAAGCTGTAACACTGTAGGAAGAGGAACAGATGAAAAATATTTCTGACAAATACAAATGAGTCCGATAGCAAGATCATAACTGAAGCACATCGTGCGCATCGAGCGAGAAAAAAGTAGCCGAAGAAAAAAAAAAGTGGAATCGAATCCGAAGGAACATGGGGAAAAATAATTGGAGAGAAAGGAAACCAAAAGAGAGAGGCATGGTATCTACAGTAAATGTCCTGTACCGTGTCGTATCCAGTGTGATGACATGGCATTGCCTCGTCTACGGTACTTACTGCGTACGTAGCAACGTAGCAACGTAGTATCTCTGTATCTCAGTTTTTGTGACCACAAAGCTTGCATCTCTTCTAGGATTGAAGAATCGGCACGGACACTGGTTGTGCTGGGTGTCAACGGGTAGAAAGAACGGTTTACTGTGAAGAACACACACACAAATGACCACGAGTATCAGGTACCACTCTGTTTTTGAGTATAAGCCACGTTCGGACTATGATACGAGTATCAAACGGTCATTATACTCGCGGTCAGAGCGGTATGAATACCAGTATGTGTGCTGTCCGATCTACGTATGTACGACGATGATTTTGTCGAATTCTTCGTCCCATTGCTACGTCGCTCCGAGGCTACTTGTATTCCTCGTGGCGACAACGGTTACAAAAGCGGAGGGATCGAGGTTACTTCTCGGGGCGGAAACCGTTACAAAAACGGAGGAACCGAGGTTACCTCTCCGGGCGAAAACCGCTACAAAGCCGTTGCTGGAACCGAGGTTACTTCTCGGGCCGTTGCAAAAGCGGAAACAGCTGAGCTTAGTTCTCGGGGTGAAAGCCGTTACAAAAGCGGAGGAATTGCTTCAGTCAAATCAGTCAGCCAATTACGTCGTACGACTACAGACAGCCCCAGGCGTTGGCAGCCAGCCGAACGCTCAAGGGACGATCGGATCCTCCTGTCCCCCCCCTACCAAAGCCCTCGATCTCTCTAAAAAAAGTGTGTCGTCGACGATTGAACCCTCCTGCCCCCCTCCCCCCCCCCCCACTAAGACCGCCTGGTCGCTGAAAACCCGACGTGCTCCGTCCCGGCATTGTAGGGATCCGAGGGTCTGCGGTTTCGACTACGATGATGCATGACATGAGTACCCCCCCCCCCGCTCACACACACACCTAAAACAGCGAGCTCTGAAAAAAAACTGTGTCGACGGTCGGCGGTAGGATTTCGGAAATGCAGAGCAGAGCAGCAGCAGCAGCAGTGTTAGCAGTCACGCGTAATGCCCTCCCCGCGCTTGTATTGCCGCGACTAGTCGGCCTGACGAGATAATCTAGCTCCACCGTATCCCTACTGTGATCGCTCATGCACTACCGCTGTGATGAGGGTGACGAACAACGCAAGCAAGGAGCTACGCATAAATATGGAACGTAATAAAACCCTACTCTGTGGTGTACACCCCCTCGCCCACCCACCCTCTCTCCGTCCTGCTCTACCCCCCCCCCCCAACCCCTGCCTCCTACCCCACTGCTACCCCCCCCCCTGTCCCCCGTCCCCTCCCCTGACGACACGCTCGAGTCATCTCATGTACAACCATACGTCGACCCCCCTCCGCTTTCCCCCGCCACCGTATGCGCCCACCGACAAGAAATGCCTACTCTGAGAAAAATTGGAAACCTTATAGTGACACCAACCTAAAGCACCCTCGAGCAAAGGCTATTATATAGGATTTAGTGTGGCGCACCAGGCTGATCGCGAGTTCTTAGCCCAAAAATTCTCAAGCGTACCCCAAAAAGTGAGGCTGGCGTTTTCTTGTTTAGTACGTAGTAGATTATTTCTTCTTCGCAGGGTTATACTGTTGTGGCGCAAAAGAAGCGTCGCGGTACATCACGCGTATTCTGGACTTCCCCCTGGAACCAGCATCGCCACGTTGTTTCCGTTTAGCAAAATCTGTTGACGTGGGGGGCATGCGGGACAAGCGTTTCCAGGAAGCCGGGGGGGGGGGGGCACAGCGGAGGTATTACGTGGGAGGAGAGGGGGAGGGGTAAGCAAACTCTGTTCAAGTGGGGCCACGCAGTACAAGGGTTTCCAAGGAGCATGGTGGAGGTATCTGTGGGAGGGGGGGGGGGGTGAAGTTGTTTAAGTAGGGTCAGGCAGTATAGGGGTTTCCAGGAAGAGGGCACGGACGAGGCATCATGTGAGAGGGTGCGGGGGGGAAAGGTCGATCGACGACGAAGATAGTACGTAGTCAGCGCAGGTAACTGTTTTAGATTTTATCCGTCTATTAAAAAGATAGCCACGCGGAAGGAGACTCGCCGGGCTAGGAAAATCGCCCGTTATGGGTTTTCACTGCAGGCGTTATCTCGGGGGTACAGTAGCCTACTGTAGCCCACACACCGCGCGATGATTGTGTATCGGGCGTAGGTTTCAATACCTCCCGAAGTCAGTATTTGGGCTTCTCAAGTGAGGAGCCTCGGAAGGTTCTCAGAAAATTCAGATGCTACAATATAGCGTAGAGCGCGTTGACTTCGCACAGGGGTGTGCAATCGTTTTTCAGCACTAGTTTTTTTCCAGGGCGGGAAGGGTTGCCAAGGCCGAGACTAGAGGTGTTTTCGGGAAGATGCTCGGTCAAGGCAAACACTAGTAGTGCCGCCCATTCTGCAAACGCCGGGACGTAACGACGTAACGCCCCCCCGCTCCTCTCTCGCACCTAGACAGTATTTGTATAGGTCGGGTTGGCGTCGGCTGGCAACGACACTGCTAAAAGCATGCCGCTCACGGTCGAAGGGGAGCCTCTCTCCCGAAAATACAATGTTCGTCTTTCAGCACCCTTACCGTTGGGAAGAGAAAACGAACGCTGAAAAACGATGGTCGCACCTCTGTGCGAACTTAACGCCCTTTACGGTAAATACCTACCGTAGCCCTTGCCCACCCCTATCCTAGTTGGTGTCCCACCCACCCACGAGCAAATAGAATGGTTGACACACACTGTGTACGAGACGAATAGAACCAACCCCAACCCTAAACCTGAGCCAATCAGAGCAACCCTGACCCTGACCCTGAGCCGATCAGACCAAATCTACAGTACAGTAGTAGAATACCAGGTAAGTGGTAAGCTCTGCCATAACGTGCAACCCCTAAATACCGCGGGATGAGTCCCACCTGGTCTAGGTGAACCTTCCTTTTGGTGCCGTCGGCGTCTATCTCGTACTCCGTGACGTCGTCAAGCACCATGTTGACGTAGTCGTCAAACCCTCTCAAGGTGCCCACCAGCTCCTGCCATTGTCACCAAACAACAAAAACACCAGGTACAGCAGTAGCAGCAGTAGTAGTAGTATTACGGGGGGCCATAGTAAATAGGGCCGAATGTTGTTAGTAACATTAGGAAAATATGTACCTGGTAGTTTTTTTTGTGTGTACCATATAGAACTACATACTTAGACCACAACCCCTGAGCGTGCTCGGTTGGTGCATCCCTGGCCTCTCAGAGCTCCCACTTCCAAACCGCCTCCTTTACTTGCCGGACCTTTCCAGCAGTTCTTTGTTTTCTCGGTCCTTCCTTCCTTTTTTCTTCTTTCGTTTCGTGTGCGTGCGTGTTCTCCGAGCACGGCATCGCGGGAGGACCCGGCACCGTCGCGGGTGTCAGCGGGTGCTGGCGGGTAGAGGGGGGGTTGCAAGGAGCGCGGTCGCCGCTTTCGTGCCTAGGCGTCGCGTGTGCCTCGAGACACGAGGGATGCATGAACGGGCTTTGTCTGGCTTCGATTTATGATTGTTGATAGAGTATGTACGAGTTATGAA
The DNA here is from genome assembly GCA_031213475.1 of Nereocystis luetkeana. Lineage (NCBI taxonomy): Eukaryota > Phaeophyceae > Laminariales > Laminariaceae > Nereocystis > Nereocystis luetkeana. The sequence continues at coordinate 4,677,649 of JARUPZ010000020.1, forward strand.
GGTCGGTCGGGACGGCAAGATAATATTCAAGCGGGGCTTATTTTTGCGACCACGCTAAAGTTGAAAGAGGGAGGTGTGCAGTTTGAACACCAACGTTGTCGAGCAGGCGAACGACGGCCACGGTGAGCACCGGGCTTCACGCGAGGCGGGCGACGGGGCTGATTGTGGCAGAGAGTGATAAAAGCTTTACCCGGACCGAATCGGTAGCGAGGTGGTCGCGAGAGGGGCGGGCGGCGTACGAGGCTGAGAGAGAAGCTCTTCTGTGCGATTTGTTTCCTTTCTTCTTTTCGACCGGGTGTAAGGTGTTCCAATCAGGCAGAAAAATATTACACGAGAGGGGACGGGGATTTTTTTCCCTTTCCGAGTTTTCTGTTTCATTTTCATTGTTTTTGCTGCTGTGCCGTGCTGTGCTTTCGCTTTCTTCGTACACATACAGTACAGACATGGAGCATATCGAAAGAAGAAAATAGGCACAGACAGTAGTACCCTACCTGGGGTATGTGCGTAAGTACGACATCCGCGACGCGAAGCGTATATGTGGCATCCAAGCTGACGTCGGGGCTGTGTTTTTCCTGAAGCATGGCGGCGGGACTCTTGGCATTATCAAGTCGCCGGTTTGCAAATACGATCCTTGAAAAAACTAAACTCAATCGTGGACCTCTTTTCGCTTCGCATAATTTGATGTACTTTTTTCCTTCCTGAGCGAGCGTAGCGGACGGCGTAGGCCGCCCTCGGAGCGAAGCGCCTTGTAGGTCCTACTTAGTATGGTCCCCCGTAATAGTAGTAGGAGTAGTATTACGGGGGACCATAGTTAATAGGACCAAATATTGTTGGTAAAAAAAGGGAAAAATATACCTGGTCGGGTTTTGTGTTTCCCGTAGGTCCTCTATTTAATATAGCCCCCCCGTAATATTATACCTGGTATTAATATTTAATAGTAGTTTTTGTTGTTGTTGCTGTTGTCGTCGTCGTCGTTGTTACTCGTATTGTTCTTCTTTTCACTTTAATTCGTCGCCAGAAATACAGCAGTAGTTCGTCGGGTCACAGGACAGGCTCCAAATTAGTGATATCGCTCAAGCTTTCGGGTGGGAGCCCCGCAATCTGCATGGTCTAGGATAGGTCTACTGGCTATGACCTGGAGTCTGTACGTACAGATCCTGCACAATATCTCGCAGACTGCTGTTCGTTCGTAAAATAGCTGATCTGTTCGACTACTACTGCTGTTGGAAAACGGCTCGAACTGCTTGCTTGGGAGGGGAAACCATAGTGGAATGAATGATGGGAGGACGTGTAAGATGGTGCACGCTGGCAAGAATCGCGGGTGGGCAAGGGGGGGGAGGGGGCGATTGGTGAGCAAGGGTCACTCGTGGCATGATCCGCCTCCACCCACATGCAAAGTTTCCCCCCCTTACCCCGCTTGACCCTCTGTCGGGGGGAACAAAGGTCGACCACTCCCTGCTTGCTCCCCAGCTGCTCGCAGCTGGCAGGCTGACAGCGAAAGCTATTACTAGGAGAGGAAGAGGTAAACGGCTGGCAGCGAAAAACTAAACATGAAATCAAGCACCGACAGGTCGGTCAAACCCGTCGCTGTGTCTGGCCGGCGGGGCAGAAACACGGGCGCGTCCGTCCCGGCTGACACCCCGCCTTCCCCCGGACACAAGGGAGGAAACAGCTATGATGGCATACATAGAAGGCAAAAGGAAAGGTTTGAGCTGACCTTCTCCCCCTTCATGATGATCCAGAGTCTCGATCCGATGCACTTATCGATCAGCTCGAGAGGGAGTAATCTCGCCGCCATTGTATATTCCGCTCACGCCGAAGGCCTCTCCACCCACTCTGTATCCTTCGCCCACCGAACGACGTGTCTGGCTAGCTTTGGGAGAGGGAGGCACCGTTGTCAAGGGGCGCAACCGTGGATTCTGTGTACTCACAGAATCTGGTTTAACAGGGTTTCTATAGACATAACTGAACTTTAGGTTCGGGGATAGGGATTGACATAAACGCCTCCTTCATGTGTGATCGTTCTCGTGGCCGCGGGTTGTTGGGTCACTTCCCTTGGAGCGAGGGTACACAGGAGCTTTAATACCATGGGTGAGTAGCCTGCCACGTCTGGTTTAGAGCCTGACTTGCTCTTCACAGCGTGTAGTTTACGTTTGCTTTGGTGAATCGTTGGGTTTGCCGATAGATGGATGCGCCTCCCTTCCATGAGTTTACGATGGAGGTTTGTTGGTCTGTCACAGCTGTATTTTTGTGGTCATTATGCTCGCCAAAGCACTCTCCTCCACCACTACGGCCTGGCTCTCTTGACCCAGCGTTGGGCACCGTCCTTCACCAATGCATCACGAAGCGTCAAGACGTCTACGATGGGCTGGTGTGGGTTTGCCGGTCTCTTGCGCCTCGTTAATTCTTTGCAAAGGATTTGGAGCTCATCTCTTGCTCTATCTGAGTTGTTGCTTGCATTTTTTATCGTCAGGGTCTGCATCGGTCCAAAGCTATTTTCCTGCTGGGCGCCCTCCGCTTGGCTGAACAGCAGTAGATACGTAGATACCCTATGGGTCCCTATACACACAAACAGCAAGAAGGCCGTCGGGCATTATGACTTTGTGCCATTAGCCGAGCCTTGAAGTTGGCAAGCCATTGCCTTCGCGCCTGCACTCTCACGGCAAGAGCGCAGGGAGCACGTCCCAACATTTCTTCCACGACTGCAAAGATTATCCTCCATTAATTCCAAGTAATTGACCCTTAAAACCTCGCTGCAGTTCCGAAACTGCGCCTGGCATACTCGCGCACAGATACAGAGGAGATCACATGGTTTATACCTGGTACCTGTCTTGTCTGGTGTACATCTTGGTATACTCGCAGAGCGCCCCCGGCTTGGCGTGTGCGTGGTCGCAATGTCGTAGCCCAACACGACCGTGGCTTGTCATAGAATGAGTCCGTATTGGATTTTAGCGGAGAGGGCACGGCGCGGACTTCAGCTTTAGAAGGAGCCAATAACGTTTGTTCCAGTGCCTATACATTATACCCTGGTACGCTGCAGTGGCAGCAGCAGCAACAGTGCTGTCGTGCAGCAGCAGTGCTGTCGTCAATACTGGCGTGAAAGTCGCACTCATGTACCTGTATTCCTGTACAGATGCTCGTAGTACTCGTAGCTCGTACCTGGTATGATACCAGGTATACACCGGTATATACATACCTGGTACACGTCTGGGTAGCTCCGAACCTCTCCTTCTGGCTTACACGTATGTACAGTAGGCACGTTGTCGCTGTTGGTGTTACTCGTGGCCATGATCTATCTGCCGGTACATAAGTCAATGGTCATTCGACAGGCTCCAAACTACGACTTTTATTACGATGACATCGATGTCGAAAAATCGAGACACAGATACAAATATCGACCTACAGCAGTATATATCACGTGTATCCAGCGTACCAGGTACAGGCATACCCTCGGCTGTTGGACCGACCCATCCGTGAGGACGCCACAACAGCAAAGCTTGGAACTGGATTCGTTCATCCCACGGCATGGAAATAATTCTCGTTTCAATGTTCAACCCCTCCTATTTGTTGGTACCATATACAGCAGTAATCGTGTTGTAGACCAATCCTTGAAACTCTAACGTACACAGGGCTTACCACCGCCTAACCTCTTAGAAGTGCAGTCCCGTTTTGGGGACGAACCACTCAAATTACAAGTAGTTTGTCCCCACAACGGGACTGCAAGCCTTTTTGAAACGAGGTATACCACCCTGGCCGGTAATATAATTTACGTTTTGTTTTGGTATCATTGTACAAACGGGTGTTTTTTTTGTCGGTCAGAGTGGTAACGTACAGCGACATAACAAACGAGCAGCGCGGTCTAGGGATGTACGTTCTATGTACAGCAAGAACGTATACATATTTGGGCCATGAGTTGGCTGGGCTTCCCGGTTAGTTGTGGGTTAGTTGTGAGTCGCCTGGCATAACCAGCCAACTGACTTGACGCCAGTTATTTTACTATCGATAGTCGCCTGGCTCTAGTTGGTTTCATTTATTCAACAGACAACATAAATTTGGTAAATCACTTGCCTTCGCACAGCCGTCGGCACCAGTACCGTCGGTGGCGATGGGGTTTGATGCGCCATGAGCTGCAGTGGAAACCTGTCGGCTCTCTCTCCCTCTCTGGGCGAGTGGTCTCAAAGAGAAATTCGCACCCCGTTCGAGCGGATAGAACAAACCTTCCATAGACACGGAAACCTAAATAGTCAGATAGTTGGTTCCGCTGCAACTGCAGTATAACTACGTACATATGATATAATACCTTAGCCAACTACCACCTGGCTGACGAGTTTTAGTAACCCAACTCACAGCTCTATAGTTTGAATATAAATGTTCAATAGTAGTAGTAGCAGCACAAGCATCACCATGCTGTGCGCGTGTCGTACGTCTCCCTAGGTTCACCATGTTCCACTTGGAGCGCATCCCCTATAGTACCCCAACCTTAGCATCCCGGGCTGCTGCTCTCTGCGGCCGATGCTGTACTGTATATGACAAGGTCGTGTTTTTTTGGCACGTGTTCCGTCTGACGTCCCAAGTTTGTCGCCCCTTCGGGAGTGCCACTCCCACTATGCGATCAAAACACGTGGAACTAGAGTTATTGTTTGGTTTCTACACAGCAGTGCAGTACTAAAAGGGCTGGAATACTAATACTTGCCTCGTGGGGAACTCGCCTAAGGTCAACTACTGCAGGCAGAACAGGTAGCTACTGTATCAAGGTATGTTGTATCCCAGGTGGTATCAACTGAAGATTTCCTGCCGCTCGCCCGTAGTAAGAGGTACTCACCACCAGATGATACAACATATCATAGCGCAAAATTTACCTTGTTCCATGTATACATGTGTCGTACAGTACCTGGTACCTGGTAGTATTTTTTTGTGACCACAGAGCTTGTGTTTTTTTCAAGGATGATTATTCGGCACGGACACTGGGCGTGGTGGATGTCGACGGGTACGTAGAAATAACGGTTCAATGTGAAGAAACACGCACACCCTATCTCGTGGGCTTGGTTCGGCTTCGCAAGGCTTTCTTGGCTTGAGTAGTTGTCAACGGTTGATAGTGAAATCTCTGTTTAAGGTAGCTGTTTAGGCACTCGGATTGGCTGAGGTGTGTGTTATAAACGGCTTGATCAACCCAGAGTCTTTTGCCAGCCACGGCATCCTGAGCCGGCAAAATCAACCTAAAATCTTCCCAAGCACAGCATCCAAGCCAGCCGAGCCAAGCTAGAGTCTTACCAAGCACCAAACCCCTCGTAAAGATTCACTGTAAAGGTGTGACCACCCTTCGTTGGCTTGACCTGGCGCGGTTTGGTTTCATTTGTTTCGGGGTTTCGACTGAGGTTGGCTCAACCCCTCTAGAACTGCAGTCTTGTGCGGACTTAAAACACTTGCGAGTCAGATTTAGCACGGTGCAGTTCTAAGACGGTAACTTGGCTTGGCTTGAGCTTCGACTCGGAAAAAGATACATTCCTGGTACAGCAAGCAGTATATGTATGTATCAGAATAGTCCTCTTTCAGACTTGATAATGAGGGGCGAAAATTGTCGACGAAAGCAGCGTCGGAGGCACGAAGCGCCTCGGGCTGCTAGGTGTGGGCACGGAAATATCAGAGTGTTCCGAGCTGCGACACCTTACCATGCTCAGGACTCGTACAACTCGCGTCCAGGCAGTACCTGGGATAGCCGTCCCCGCCTCACGTGATCCCCTCGGTGTAAGGCAGGGCCAACAATACACCCACGCGCCCCCGAGGTGACAGCAGCTTGGTCTGATGTTGTAACGGGACCGACGGGTGTAACCCCTTAAGGACTGCAGTTCCGTTTCGGGGACAACCTTCTTGAGGTTGGGGTCAAGCGCGTGTTCCGGGAACAATGCAATACTAGAAGGGTTATTTGACACACGACGCGTATTTATGAATTGCGGTAAGCTCTCACTTTTGTCTTTACTACTACAGTAACAGGGAGGGGGGGAGGGGGCGTACTCATTTGTTGCTTGCCTTAGTTATTTGACCATTGACCACGCATCCCTTTCGAGACGGAGCAGGGGGGGGGGGGGGGACGAAAAAAGAGTTACAGCTCTTGGCACTTGTGCGCGGTCAACAAACTGTTGTTGACCAATTGGAACTTGCAGAAGAAGAAAAGGAAGGACGAGAAAATAGAAATATCGGTTCAATGGGCGAAGAAATTCACGACGCACTATTAATACTACGGGGGAACATAGTTCATAGGGACAAATATAGTCAGCAAAAATAGCGAAACATGCAGGTTTTTGTGTGTACCGTAGGTCCCATTAACCATGGTCCCCCGTAATAGTGTTGGGTATCGAACGAGAATCGGTTAGACAGGAGACCGATACACAACAATATCTTATCGATACGATATCGACATTTGATACTAGGTACCATACACGTGGCGAAGCTTTCGTTGGGTGTCAGCGAAGAAAACACGGGGATTGGAGGGGATAGAGGGCACAACACGTCCGATACGATATATAGAAATCTCGACATCTCCGTGCATCGAAAGGAAAGGTAGATATTTTCGATTCGATAATCAGCAATACGACACACGGATATTGAACACTGAGACACAAGCACACCTATCGGGTGTTCGATTGCTGCCCCCCCCCCCCCCCCCCCCCCCTCCCCGCCAGATCCAAACGATGTTACTCTCCTTTTGTCGCACTGTTGATTGATGTTTGTGACTGTAACTGCAGGCGCGGTCAAGGCACACGAGCTTCGTACCTTCGGGAAGGGAGAGCTGACCGCTCAGCTCTCAGAGCTGCGAACCGAGCTCCAGGCGGTGAGTACTTTACCCCAAGTACGAGATTATGTGGGCTGTAGATTGGGGTTGGATACCGTACATGTATGGAAAGTTCGATAGTTTGAAGTTCGATACTTGGCCGAAAAACAGAGCTGCGCCAGGTTTCTGGTGTTTGTTATAGTCGGCGTACGAGAAGCTGGCCCTGGGAGGTTGAACCGGATCGGATGGGATACTAACGGAACTGATGGATCGGATACAAACCAACCAATCGGATATAATCCAACCCCATCGGATCGGAGCGCGAGCGCGAGCTGTCCGGGTTGTGTACGTGCAGGAAGAGCGATTTGCCTTTTTTCTGGTCTATTCTTCGTTTTGTCATTTTTCCCTCGATCATGTGTGAAGGTCGTCGCCCCCCTCCCCTCTCTTTCCTGACCAACCCGAGAACACGTCACGAAGAACATATGATCAACCCTTCTAGTCCTGTAGTAGTCCCGTTTCAGGGACGAACCAGTCAAATTCTGACTATTTTGTCCCCAAAACGGGACTGCGGTTCTAAAAAGGGTCAAGAGGTGAATATTGAAATACGCAACACGACACACGAAAATACCCAAGAAAGTCGAGGGCAAATTGTTTTTTCGTTCATCAGTTCTGCGGCGTAGGACATGGCCCGCATGTAGAACGTACTTCACAACCACGCTCCTACCGCGCATACGTGGCGCGCATTTAGGACGTACGTCACAGCCACGGTGCTGCCGTTTTTCCCGTGGCAACGCTGCAAAGGGGATGGCAGTCGCAAGGTGGGTGTGACGTAAGCACGTCCCTCGAGGTGCGGTGGTGTTTTGCGGCAAAGAAAAAAAACAAAATAGTGTTGTGCCTGCGGCTGGCTGGCTTTCGTGGTATTTTCGTGTGTTGCGTTTTTCCGTATTCACCTCCCACCCGATTTTTTCGTGACGGTTTCTTGTGTTGACTTGCTTGGTTACCTTCCCCTCTCTCTTGTAGTCTGAGGATGGGTAGGCGGGAGGGAAGGGGGGAGTATTGTGATGCGAGTTATGCTAGCTAGCTAGGTGACCGGGAGAGGAAATCGCCGAAGTCCAAATTATTTGTCGCCAGTATGTAATAGCTGTGTTGTGTGGGGCCTCGATGCTAAGTTAGATTGGGCGCGACCACCGGATTGAAAGAGTGCGTCTACACCAGGAGGGCTATGAATTGGAGTGAAAACGCGCTTAAATCTTTCACACCCTGTATAACTTAAACTATTAATAATAACTCACTTAGTTAGTTGTTTGCCAGACAACTACCCTCTAGTTGTCTGCAAACAACTAGTTGCACACGATTCTGGACGAATAGTTGTCTACAAGCAACTAGTTGCGCACGATTCTGAACCAATAGTTGTCTGCAGACAACTAGTTGCGCACGATTCTGAACCAATAGTTGTCTGCAGGCAACTAGTTGCGCACGATTCTGGACGAATAGTTATAGTTGTCTGCAAGCTACTACTCTGTCTGCAGGCAACGCCCGTCCCGGAAACAAGAAGCAGGCGGCGACCACTGCCAGGTCTGTCAGTCTAGGACTCTTCAAGGCGGGAGGCGGGGTGCCAGAGGGGCCCTCGATCGAGGACAAGGTTCGTGCCGAGCTCAAGACGCTGCGGGGTGTGGAGGCTGGCACACCGACGGCCGACCTGAGCTGCGACAACGTGCTGCAGTGGTGGAAAAGATGGGAGAGCTCGTACCCACTCCTGGCTCGGGTAGCTCGCGTGGTGTTCGGAGCTCCAGCGTCGGCGGCGGTGCTTGAGCGCGACTTCAGCGATGCTGGTCGCATGATGAACTTATCAAGGATGGCAGCTAGGAGTGTCCTCGGGAATGAGGTCCAGGTTGCCGTGGAGAAATAAGATCATCTCCACGTACTTGGCGTCGGTGGTGCTCCTTGATGAAGTCATCATGCGACCAGCATCGCTGAAGTCGCGCTCAAGCACCGCCGCCGACGCTGGAGCTCCGAACACCACGCGAGCTACCCGAGCCAGGAGTGGGTACGAGCTCTCCCATCTCTTTCACCACTGCAGCACGTTGTCGCAGCTCAGGTCGGCCGTCAGTGTGCCAGCCTCCATACCCCGCAGCGTCTTGAGCTCGGCACGAACCTTGTCCTTGATCGAGGGCCCCTCTTGCACCCCGCCTCCCGCCTTGAAGAGTCCTAGACTGACAGACCTGGCAGTGGTCGCCGCCTGCTTCCTGTTTCCGGTAGTTGCCTGCAGACAGAGTAGTTGCCTGCAGACAACTATAACTATTCGTCCAGAATCGTGCGCAACTAGTTGCCTGTAGACAACCAGCGGGTAGTTGTCTGGCAAACAACTAAGTTGATTATTAGTTAAAGTTATACAGGATGGGAAATCTTCATCAATTTCGGGGAAACGGATTAGTCGAATTCATTCAAGTTCGTCGGCTCGCTTAAACTTGGATTAAAATCGAAAGAACGAAGCGAGCCTCACCCCCCCCCTCCTCGCCTCATAGTACCGAGTACATCCCCCCTCCCCCCCCGGCAGCTGGTGAGGGCGCCGATATAGCCGGTAAAATACGTTTTGAATGCAACTCAACACTTTCGCAACCATTTTGCGACTGCGGTCATCGATGGAAAGTGGTGGATCGGCTGCGATTCACAGCCTCGATTGCGTCGTAGCGTAGGTCAATGCGCCTCACGTGGCCTATAGTGTGTATGCTGCGTGAGAAGAAAGATGGCTCTCACTTCGAGATGAAAACCTAGCCAATTTTCTGCAAGACAAAGTGGTCACCGCGCACACAGAGAATGGTGGCTCTGGAAAGGGTCTTGTCGACATGTTTACATCTGTAGACACATCGCTTGGTGTTCTGGCGCTCTCGCTCTCGCCTGTCAAATATCGCGAACGTTTGTCCCGCAGGCGTTCGTGGTATCATATGTTACACATAAAACATAAAGCCCGGTTGTACTCGAGTACAGCCTACTTGGTGACGGAGTTGTGTTTTTTCTTATTCAAGCTTTCAGCCCGAAGAAATTTGCTCTTTGCAGGGCGGGGGATGCTTTTTCCCGCTACTCGTAAATATTTGTCGACTCTTTTTGCTAATACGGGGGACCATAGTAAAAAGGACCAAATATTGATATGTAAAAACAGGGAAATATATGAGGGGTTTTGTCTGTACCGTAGGTCCTACCAGGTATTAACTATGGTCCCCCGTATTACTGGAAACGTGATTCCACACTAATTCCAAGTATGTTTCACCCCAGAACGTGCGTACGTACAGTCTTGAAGGGGTTGGAAATCGAACCGAAACTCGCGGTTCGGGTCGAGAAAGGGTGACCTGACCCGATCCGATCCGTGATAATTTGAAAACCTTCCGACCCGACCCAATTCCGTGGGGTATCGACAATTTCCCGACTTAACCCGTGGATTGGGGCGATGACCCTTCGAGAGGCGTGTTGATTTTGATGGCTGATTTTGCCCTGTAACTGTCGCCCGCCGCCCCGCCCCCTTTTGGTTGTTCCACCCACTGCCGCACCCATTTACCCGTTCTTCAGCTTCGCGTGGCTCAGGTGACCGGCGGTGCCGCTTCCAAGCTCGCCAAGATCGCTGTCGTCCGCAAAAAGATCGCGCGCGTCCTCACCGTGTACCACCAGTCGCAGAAGCAGAGGGTGAGTTCCATAGCGTTATAGTTTTAACCCCTTTAGAGCCTGCAACACCCCCGTTTCGGGCAGAGAAGCTGCTTGAAACTAGTCTACTGTAGGATAATTTTCGCATGGGAAAGAGGCTTATTCCCCCCCCCCCCCCGTTTTTGGAGACAAAATACTTGGAATTAGTCGGGGATCATTTTTCCCGTGGGGAAAAGGTTACCAAAAAGAGGCCGTGATATGTGTACCAGGTACATAAATATATATATATATATATACAGAAAACGCTGTTTGACCCCCTCTACTAACCGTCCCTACACTAAAACTAGTGTATTAAAGGCCGAAAGTGACCTTGACGCCACCACTGTATTGTGACCGGTCCCCTATATGGGAGCGATGGCATCTTCGTAGCTACGCAGCCCCGCTCTCCCTCCAGCCTTTGGTGTCAATGGTTGAGCCATCCCACCCGTCGGGCTTTCGGGAAATTATCGTATTATGTACGTAGTGTTTAGGTCGGGTCAAAAAGTGAAAACCTCACGGGTCGGATTGGGTCAGGTTTTTTTTTTGTATCTTACGGGGTCATGCGTCGTTTCCCCGAGCCGACCCGAGCCGAGACGTTTGAGCTGATCCGTTGATAGGCCTGATCACTTTGGGGTCGACTGCTGCACGCGAGCAGGATGAAAAGCGTGTTTTTCATCTCGTCTTGCGATCTTTGTGTAGGAAACCTCCTGCCCTATACCTGGAGATATATACTGCCCTATACCTGGATATATATAGTGTAGTTTGAACCTTACCCTAAATACGAGTCTGTGGTGGGGTAGTCGCGTATTCTCACCTTTTCTCCCGTTATATCGACCTCGTGTCCCTTGTCAGTTATTTGTCAACAATGTATACTTCCTCTCACCTTTCTATTCCATCAGCCGTGTCTCCTTTCGCGCCCTGCCATTCAACCAACCATGGGCTGCCTTGGCTGCCTTTCCGCTATTCCATTAACCGTGTCTACTTTCGTACATTCTCATCAACCGGTTCTACTTTCCTACATTCCGATCAGCCGTGTCTTTCCCCCCACCTTTCCGTCAACCATATTGCCCTTCCCGCCTTCGCCTCAACCATGCTTACTTTCCCGCCTTTTTTTTCACCAATCATCTCTATGTTCCCTCCCTTCTATTCCATCGATTATCTTTACTTTCGCGCCTTACCAGCCAACATGTCTGCCCTTCCCGACCTTTCATCAACCATGTCTTCTTGCCCGCCTTTCCATCCTACCAACCATATTCATTTTCCCGCTTGCCCATATCCATTAGCTATGTCTACTTTCCCGCCTTTCCATTCCACCATGTCCATTTTCCCGCCTTCCCATTCCATCAACCATAACTACCCTCCCGCCCTACATCCCACCAACCATGTTTACCTTCCCGGCTTGCCATTCCGTCAACCATGCCTACTTTTCCCGCTTTTCCATTTGATCAATCATGTATACTCGCACGTCTATCCTACCACCAACCATGTCTACTTGCACGCCTTCCATCCCACCATGTCTACTTGCACGCCTTTTCGTTTCGTTAATCGCGTCTCCTTCCTTTTCTCTCGTTGCAGTTCCGCGAGCACTACGCGGACAAGAAGTACGTGCCGCTCGACCTCCGCCCGAGGAAGACCCGCGCCATCCGCCGCCAACTCACGTCGGACCAGGTCAGAGAAACACCCCAATGGGGAAAAAAGTCATGACAGATGGCTGGCGCAACCGGTAAAGCTTGCAGCACGTACTCGAGAATACTGTGTCTACATTTTTTATCATTATCCTCCGGCGGGTTGGTATTACTGCACCTTTACAGTCCCGTTATGGTGGACAAATTACCTGAACTTTGACTGGTATGTATCCCCGGTGGGCCCGGCCCCAAGGTATCGACGAAGAGAACAATGCCGACTCGAGTGGTATCAACCGTTTACTGTAGGATCAGCGTGAACGCCCAGCAGTGTTTATGGGGGGGGAAGGGTTATGTTGCTCGCGCCCGTGCCGTACGGCTCCTTCCATTCAACCGTTGTAACTCGGACACCAACCATTGTAAAACCATGCCCCAACCAATCACGCTGTGGCCGCTGCGGTGATGGTCACTTTTTTGTCGTCAACTTCCCCCCCCCCCCCCCCCCCCCCCGTTGAGCCCCGGAAGGTGTGGGCTCACTCAACCACACTCGCACGTTTCGACTGCTTTTTTTCTGGGGTTGGGTTAGCACACACTGTACGTCATAAAGGGAATGGTCCTATGCAATAGTTTAATAATTTATGAGGTTTGATTTGCTTGGCCTTGCGGTTGGGGTTAGTCCTGTTCTCGTCTCGTGCACCGTGACTCTCAATATTTTTCTCGGTAAGCTAGCTACACCTGGCCAAGCAACTCCTGTCTTATATCTAGGATCACGGCACGTCCGTCCCAGCAACTGCTGGCCAGATAATGTCGGGAAAAAATCATGTCAAAATTAAAAAAAAAACACACACACACACACACACACAGTTTGGACAGACACATGACAACTGCCGGGGTGTAAGGTATAAATATGAAGTCCAACCGGCCCTTTCATTTCCGTCCGTGGTGAGTTGTGTTGAACTGCTTTCAATTTTTCACCCCCCTCGCCTACCCATACCCGAAGTGTCGAAGATGTGGTGAACCACCCACTATTTCTCACCCCCCTTCGCCCCCCCCCGTCCTTCTCATCCACTTCTGACAACCGCCTCCATGTTTTCCCCGTCCGCAGCTTTCGAAGACCACGACTCGCCAAAGCAAGAAGAAGGCCAACCTGCCCACGCGCTGCTACGCCCTCAAGGCTTAAGGCTATCCCTGTCCCAACTGCAGCTACTTCTGCCGGCGTGGTGGCGCGACACACGCGTACCCCAGAAGAAGAGCGTAGCGTAGCACGTGACCGGTGGAGACATCGGCCGTGGCCGCTGCGCTATAGCTAGTTCAGCTCTCGCTTTGGGTTGTATCTTGTGCGTCGTTCTCCGTGATGGTGGGGAATGGAAGGCCGGGGGAGGGGGGGGGGGGGGTTACTCCTGTGGCTGGATTCTGGTCAATGGACGCTTTTGATGTCCCGCTCCTCCGACTAATATAAAAAAATAAAAATAAAAAGTGCGCATATGGGTGTGACATTTTATTCCGAGAAAAGATGCGATGCATGGGTTTTCCTGAGAAATGTGATGGGAGAGATACCTTCAACATAAACGTTGCGATAGACATGATCATGAACAGATATCGCGCGAGAAATGACAAGCGGATCTTCGTGGGAAACATGTGATACATTGGACCTTCGCGACCAAAATTTCTTCAGCAGATCTTGCGAGACAAGCTGGGCATGTCACATGTCGCTGGAGTTTCTCACACACGGTGGACGTGAGCGACGCCCCACTGGTTGGTCGATGAACAAGATAACCCGAGCAATGTCATTTTCTTGTTGGTGTCGCGCAGTCATTCTTCGTTTGTTTGCCAAAGAGATAAGCGTTGCGCTACGTGATATATGTGATTCCCACCCGAACACCACGATGATTTTGCGAAATCACGCTTTTGCAAAGAAAGCTATGTTGGTCAGATTCCATTCACACCCTGTGGCACTCCAGAGTTCCGGGCAGTCTCTGTGACGCGGATTCATCGTAGCCGTTTCAAAAAGAAAATCGCTAATATTTTTGGCACCATGATGGTAAACGAAGCAGGTTTTTCATCCAAGGGGGTGTTTTCCCAGTTTCTCGTTTCTGCAGCTGTTTTATGATGAGTTGTCGACATAGACTTGGAACTTACACGCAGTTCACGTTGTCGGATTCAACGTACTGCAGACCTTCTCGAGGATAGGAGGCTGGCTGTGGATATTCACACATACGTAGCGCATGTAGCGTGGTCCGTTGACCAGACAATGTGGACTACACTGTTGCGGCCAACAATTCCGTAGGATACGTGGAGAATAGAGACCTAGACGCCGCTGAGTCGCTTCACTTGTGTCCGATGCAGTTCGCGTGATCCTTGCATCCATCCGTGCTTCTCGACACTATACCTCGAACTTACGCCAGTGTCAACGGGGTGAAAATATATAGTATTTAATATTACATTCCTGAAAGGACACCTACTACAAGAGTCAGTGCTACTACGTACCTAGTACTGCACTAACAAAACGACCAGTAAGAAAGGCAGGCTGATACTTCACGGAAAATAATCAAGTTCGGGATTCGCTGTGCACCATACTGTATTTAGTACGGAACGCCCCAATTCTCAAATAAGAAATCCAGCCCTGGACCAGTACTTGACGTTTCTTTACAGGACGATGTGTTTTGTACTACTCGTACTGTTACAGTAGCTAGGGAGGGAGTCATCGCCGTTTTCATTGACGATAACAAGAAGCGATCCACACCAACCGGCAGAAAAAACCCGACTAAATAACCCCTGCAGCCACGTTACCCTGCGCGTGGGAAGGGAGATATGGGCCTCCTCAACACCCTTTTGCGGCCCTCCAGGGCGGCCCTCCAGGACGGTTCGTTCGGGGCTCTTGAGGCTTGCCCCTGGCAACACTGGCAACGCAACGAGTATTGGGCTGTATACCGTTGCGCGCGCGTAACTCCTCCTCCTGATGACGCAGCCATCCCGTGAGAGAGAACGAAGGATAGAGACCTCTAAAAATATTCTGCACGCAGTGTGCCGCCCCTCGTGCTAACGGGCGGCGCTTGCAGTACTTCAGGTACTTTGTCGTACCGATTTCGTTCGGCCAAGATACGTACGATGTTGGGGTATTTATATGATATAACGAGCCAGCCTTCGATGGAGGAGAAAGGGGCCAGAATAACGAAGGAGTGCCAGCAGGCCCAAAGTGCCCACGTTCATCTCTGCGCTCGGCTATGGGAGGGGTTGGAGGATATTCGGAACGAATGGGAGCACTGCGTGGAGGATTGATCCAGCCAAGTGACGGTACCGGCCAGAAGCCAATGGGTGTTTATTACGATTCCCGTTGGGCTAGCCCAATTGGAATCCTGATGAGGATCGTGGGGGTTTTTATATGACACCTAAGGCAAAGTTCTCAAGGGGGGCAACAGATAGCAACAGCCAATCATAAGCCTACAATAGAAGCAGACTGTTGAATTACACCAATCAGCGACCACAACCCTTCCTCGTGAAATTGCGCGCCTTAGTTTCGGTGTTCGAGTTGCAGTCGGTGCCTGGGCGACGTGTCGTACTGTACGGTTTGCTGTGCTGGAGCCGCGGCTGAGTTGTGCTGGCGATGGATGTAGTTATGGAGATGCCGTTGCAGATTGGCAACTTGAAATCACCTAGGTCTGATGAGTCTATCGTGGCCCTCGGCATCGAGGGAAGCGCCAACAAGGTGAAAAACGAGGAAAACATACACTATGTCCGTAAATGTAAGGACCGCTTAGACACCCATATAATATTAGAAACGTTCCTAAACTTTCCGGACAGAGTGGTACCTGGCACTGCGCACCAGTCACTGCTTGCTCAGGAGATTTGCTGCTGTTGCTGTCGTCGTTGGTGTTGTGTTATTACTGCCGCTGCTGCTGCTGCTGTTGTCGCGTTGTGCTGTATGGTTGTTGTTGGGCTGGTGTTGGTGTTGTCGCCGACAGTATACATTATTGCTCTTGCTCTTGCTGCCCGTCAGACATGATAACCGACGGCATCCAGCACACCCACCAGGGTGTCTGTCGCATGAGTACCGATTCCTCGGGCTGCAGAGAGATCCCTGTGGGAGGCAAATATGTCGAGAGACAAAAGAGAGACATATCAAGCAAGGCAAAACGTGCGCTTTCAAGGGTGTATATAAGGCGGAGCGTTCCACAGTAGTACCGCAACACCTACCGGTAGTGCAGTAGTTGGGTGCCAGTCGAGGCATGTCAAGGGCAAAGTTGCTGTCTGTCAAGGGGTGAAAGTGCTGTCTCCTGTCATCTTCGGCCAGAGGCACTGTACGAGCACCAGGCACAAGCTCGGTGGTTTCGTGGGCATCGGCTGCGAGCAGAAAACATAACGCAGATGCAGACAACAATACCATTATGTCACTCTGTCCGGAAATATACGCACCGTTTGTGTGTTCATATTGACAACTAAACGGTCCTTATATTTCCAGTCTTTTCGGCGTATTTCTCACCTCCGGCTCGAGATTGCAGCTATCCTCTCAGGGGTAGGCAAGGCCTGGTAGGGAAAGCCCACTCCTGGGGGCTAACATAGCCTCCCCAACTTCTCGTCACACTAGAAAGCAGGGATAGAGAAACCAATAAGTTACTGGGTGGCGGATTCTGGAGCGTCCGCCGACGTACCCACCGACTGCTCTATCAGCAATACCGCTGCACAGGTAGATGCTACTGATATTACACGTATCAAATATCATTACGTGGAGCATAGTGAGCGTGTATGGAACTGTTTTTTTTTGCGTGAACCGCTCGTACAGTAGTTGCGTTCTGCTGACCAAGGCAGGCCAATGCAGGGTGCAAAGGGTTAAGTACGTATATATGCGGGCGCAGCGAGTGTTGCAGGCCTGTCCGTGCCGCAGCAGTATGTACAGCAGTACCGCTCAACTGGAACCACTGTTGCAGCGTCTGTGTCCCCTGTCGATCCCATGGGCGTTCCATGTCACCGCAAGCAATGAAGGCCGCAAGGCGGCGCCATGGGGGCATTGCCACGGAAATGTCGAATGACGTGCAATCTTTGTTCTCGTGTCTACTATTAATAGCCATCTGCCCTACAGGGTTTATTTCTCTTGGAAAACTAGAAAACACCCCAGTCAGCTACGTACAGTAGTAGCTACCTGTACGTGACTACCGTAAAGCGCTTCGAGTTCGCACAGGAAGGGCTGTGATCGTTTTTCAGCGCCCGACGTTTCCAGGAGAGAGGGAGAGAAAGGGTGCCTTTTCCGAGCAAGGGAGGCGTTTTCGGAACGATATAGTCGAGAGAGAAAAGCCTTCCGAGAATATGTCACGTACCCGGTACGACTTTAGCACCCTTACCGTTCGTTTGTTGTTAAGAGAAAACGCGCGCTGAAAAACGATCGCACCTAACTAAAACTTCTGTGCGAACTAAAACGCTCTTCTTAAGATACTCCCGATTTGCTCGAGAGATGGTCAACTTTTTACAGGCTGCATGATAATGCTACACCGGGCGCACCTTTTTTACGTGCCTGCCTTGTTTTTTTTGTTTTTTTTCGCGATTGTATCGCCAGATTGGCGTGGGATTGCTCCGGTATACCCCTCCGCCCAAGAGCGACGGCGATGGCAACGGCGATGCCGACGACGGCGGCAGATCGAGGGGTTCCGACGAGGGCCGCTACGACATCCTGTCCAACCCCCGAAAGACCTACCTCACCCCGGCCGGTACCGGCTTTCTGCCTCGAGAGACGGCGTGGCATCACCAGCAGGTATTTAAGAAACAACAAAACAACAGACGCGTCGTCCGCCGTGAGTTTTCTTTTTGTTTTTCCCCTCTCGGAACTCCATCTTTTGCAAGCTGCGTGTGATAGATACCTGGTAGATACTTCGAGGTATGCTGCATATCATTTTGGGAGTGTCACGTTGCTGCCATTTGCATCAATGAGCAGACTCAGGAGTATGGACCAAAAGCGACCTGATTATCTCTTACAACAAACAGACAACGGATTGTTCCTCGTCTCGTTTCCCTATATACCCCCGAGAAGCCCTCTCCTTTTTGTTTTTTTTTTTAATTTCGAGAGGCGATACGGGGACGCCAAATACGCCGTAAAAAAGAAAGCTGTGAGTCGGCACAGGGGAGGGGAGGGGAGGGGCGCGATCGTTTTTGCAGCGCTTGATTTTTTTGTTTTGTTGTTTTCCAGAACGGGAAAGTTGGCTGACAATACCAAACAAGAGCACCGAATAAAAAAGGCGCTTTTTCGGAAAGTATCTGGTCGAGAGAGAGCCTTCCGAGAATACGATGTCTGACGTACGTACGTAAGCGGCACCCTTACCGTTGGCAAGATAAGAAAAAAAAAATAATTCCTGTGCGAGCTCAACGCTTTTTTTTTTTTTTTTGACGGTAGAAAGACGACTACGGCATCGGCCACACGCGGCGACCAACCCGCTTGTGTGGCACGTAAAGAAGCGGGTCACCCACCCCCCCCCGCATCTGAACACCCCTCAATTCGGTAGGGGGGCAGGGCTGCCAGGCCATCATCGCTGTACACCCCCCCCCGACAGAAAAAGAGCACGCATGTAGCAGAATACAGAGTGGTGTCTATTTGCCCCTCGCGAACTGCAACATTTTTGTTTTGGGAAGCACTGCTTGGGATTAGTGTTGGGACGGGGTTTTTTTGTTGTTGTCGGTATCGTGAGGGTCAAGTGGTGACCACCCAGTAGGTAGATACGTACGTGCCGCATGCATGCCTACATATCGTTTGAAACCTGCTAGGATATCCTGGGATGTCCAAGACGCCACACGTCTCTGCTTGGTTTTGCGGGGTGATCTGATGCGTTGTGTGATATGTACGTGGTACTGGAACTACGCTACAAGGAGTTGCACGACATACTCGCAGCATGTTTTGCGAGTCATGCTATGGTTGAGAGGGGTGCTTTGGGGGCCAAAACCTTTGTGGCTGACAGAGCCCCTGAAATGAGAAAACATACCTATTAATAATATCTTTCCCGTTTGTCTTCGACATAATTTCTCGCAAACTACGTCTGTAACGACGTGTATGTATGATATATCAAATTACACGTATCTCACTCTCCTCTCTCACATACCTCCCTCCCCACACGATCCTCCCTCAACCCCCCCCCCTTCCCCCCTCCTTCCCTCCCCCTCTCCCTCCCTCCCTCCCTCGCTCCCTCCTTCCCTCCCCCTCCCCCCCCACCCCTCCTCCTCCTCTACGTCCTCCCCCCCCCCCCCCCCGCATTCCCCCTTCTTTCTCTCTCACTTTTTTCCACCTTTTATTTTTTGTTCTTGTTCGCCTCCGACGTCGATTATTTGCCCGGATTTTTCCTGATTTTCAAAAGCACGTGGTGGCCCTGGTCCGCGAGGTGCTCTCCGACGCCTCCATGAAACCCGGGGATGTTGACGTGATCTGCTACACCAAGGGGCCAGGGATGGGGGGGCCTCTGCGGTCGTGCGCTGTGTGCGCTAGGACGCTGGCTCAGGTAGAACGTAGTCGCGTCAATGCCGTGTTGGTGTTGTTGTTGTTGTGATGGTTTTGTTCGGGGTGCTACTACGGGGGACCATAGTTAATAGGACCAAATATTGTTAGTAAAAATGGTTATATATAGTTTTTATGTATACCACAGGTCCTATTAAATATGGTCCCCCGTAATAGAGGGGTGGGGTTGGGAGAGGGAGGGTACCCACTTGTCCCTTGCCTCAATCATTTGACCATTGAACACGTATCTCTTTCGAGACGGAGCGCCGCTCCTACTCCTAACAGCGACACCACCAACAGAGGGGGGGGGGGGGGGGGGGGGGGGGGGGAGGGGGTGGAGAGGAGGAGCCGGGGAGGGGGGAGAGGTGGAGGTGTTGAGGGTGGTGGTGCGAGTGGGGATGCGGGTGGTGTTGGGTGTTGGTGGTCGCCGTCGTGGTGGTTATAGGGGATGCTGATGGTGGCCGTATTGGTGGTGAGTTGTCATTAGCTGTCATTTTTGCTGCTGCTACTGCTGCTGCTGCTGCTGCTGCTGCTGTTGCTGTCTTTGTAGTTGCGGTGAGTTTTGAAACCGAAAAATCCCCCCATGGCACGTACCCAAATATGAACGAGCACCTTGGTGCGGTGATGATAGGGGGAGTTTGCCAATAATACTGGCAGCTGGCAGCCCCCGCCCCCCTCCCCCCCGTCCCGTTTTGACAATAACGCCATCTTCTCCGCGTCGCTCCTTGGACCAAATTACGGCCACAATACTCCCAGCCCCTACTACTTATCCCTTGTGCTAATGCGAAACAGAACTCCTGCACCAATTCCAAGTAGTTTTTCCCGAAAGAAAGAGCTTGCAGTCGTACAGAAGAGGTTTATTCCCATGCCCGCCTCCCCCTCCTTCCCTCACATGGAAACCCTTCGGCCCACGACCCCCGGGATTGTGACAATATATTCGCGATCCCCCCCCACTCCCCCCCCCTCCCCCCCCCGGCCTAGTAGGAGGATGCGGCTCACCTTTCATGCGACTCGTCCAACACCTCACGGGGTTCGGTCTACCTGGTCGATGAAAATCGTGCTCCGTCCCGGCATTGTAGAGATGCGAGGGTCTTTGGTCATACGACTACGGCCATTGCATGATATCGGGGACCCCCCCCCCCCCCCTCCCGGTCTCCCCTCCCCCCCATATGGAGACCCTTCCCATGAAAACATGGAAACCCCTGATAATTGATTTATCGAATTGTCGAATTGTCGCCCGCTGCCAGATGTGGGGCTGCGATATGGTGGCGGTGAACCACTGCGTGGGACACATCGAGATGGGGAGGGTGGCGACTAACTGCTCGGACCCTGTGGTTTTATACGTCAGCGGCGGGAACACTCAGGTGGGAGGGGCGGGGGCGGAGGGAGTGGGTTGGCGGGGGTGGGAGGAGGGGGTGAGGGGGAGGGGGGTTCAATCGTTTCTTTTTAGAGAGAAAGATCTAGATGCAATCGGTCAGGAGGTCGGTTTGGTTGGTTGGTTGGTTGGTTGGTTGATTATTTGATCGGTTGATTGGTTGGTTGTTGGTTGGGTGGTTGATCGTTTCTTTTTAGAGAGAAAGATCTAGATGCGATTGGTCAGGAGGTCGGTTGGTTGGTTGGTTGGTTGGTAGGTAGGTTGATTATTTGATCGGTTGATTGGTTGGTTGTTGGTTGGGTGGTTGATCGGGTTGGATTGTGTGTCGGTTGATTGGTTGAGATTTGCGAAGATTTTTATTGAAAACCAAGTTTTGGTTGGGGTTTCTCTTGTGATCTATTTCCTTATATAAAAATGACCCCAACCCACGAAACTCTAGGATCTTCCTTGAGGCTGTAGTGAAAAGTGAACCAAAACGCCTCTTTTGCCCTAATTGTTATCAGGTTGCGCTAACTTTTAGAAAGGTTTCAAAGTTAGGGCAGTTTTTTTTATAAGAAACAGACGACAAGAACGCAACCAAATTGGTTTTGACCGATTTCCTCGCAAACACCGTATCAGTTGGTTGGTTGTATGTATGTATGTATGTATGTATGTATGTATGTATGTATGTATGTATGTGTATTTGTATGTATATGTGCGTATAAATGTATGTACGTATGTATGTATGCACGTATGTACGTATGTAGGTATGTGTGTATGTATGTATGTACGCATGTATGTATATACCTAGTATGTATATATGTATACATGGTTTGTTGGTCTCTCGCTCTCGCTACTGCCGCCGATAAGGCGACATCGCTTCCCCCGCCGTTTCAGGTTTCAGTAGGATTTTCGCCGTGGTCCTTGAGAGAACAAGGTGGGCGCGCTGTGTACCCTTACCTGTTGCCGCCTGCCAGTGGGAGTATTATCTGTATGGATATAGGGCTGGAAATCGCAGCCGTTCCGCGTTTCAATCGCGCTCAATCGTACGATTCAGTCGGCGCCGGATTCGCAAAACGGAGGCCATCGTTCTGCCGATTTAGTCATCGCGTCTTTCACGATCCTCTCACAAAGCTTGAAGGGGGGCGAGGCACGTCTTTTCGCGATCCTCTCACCAGCTGGAAGGGGGGCGAGGTGGTCGGTGCTGGTGGTTATCCTCGCGTGTCGCCGAAGCAATCACTCGGTCGATGAAAACCGACTGGTATGATAGTGGCACGAGCTGCGAGCTCCGCAGAGCTGGTTGGAAAATTTACGGTCCCAGTTGTAGATCTGACTGCCAGCGGCCTCTAGGAGGTCTCTAGGAGGAGGCGGTGGGTGGAGGAGGAAGCTCAAGCAGAATAACTTGGAGTGCGCGACGGCGTGAGGGGGCTCAACGAGTAAAAAAATAAAAAAAAACGGAACACAGTGTGGAACGGCGGATCGATGGGCTTCGTACTGGCTGCTGTTGTTATCCGCGTGGCATCGTAGCTATATCCCATAACCGAGGCATTTCAAGGCTTCGCTGTTTTGAATTCAACCGAAAAATAAACGAAAACGATTGCGTAAGAATCGGCCCTCGCCGAAATCGAGTTATATTCGATCAAAGTTCGCTTCGATTCAAAAATACTATTGCGGGGGATCCTAGTTAACAGGACCTATGGTGTACATAAAAACCTATATATTTAACCATTTTTACTAACAATATTTGGTCCTGTTAACTATGGCCCCCCGTAATAACTATGGAGGTATACAGCGGTAATCGGAGGGCTGGAGGCGTCACGAGGAGGGGGGCGGGGTGTACTCATGCCATGCGTGGTCATTATCTTATCATCAGGGTTTGTTTTTTCACTTGCTTCGCACATACTTCCGGGTTGGAATCTCGTATTTGCTGTAGTAGTATGATCTGACCATAGATAGACCCTCGCATCCCAGCAATAATGCCGGGACGGGGCACGTCGGGTTTTCACCGACCAGGCAGACATTGTTTGCACCAAGGGAGTGGGAAGGGAGTGGGGGGGGGGAGGGGGGGGCGTTCGGAGAAACCACCTCTCAAGAAAGCACTGGTAATATGTTTTTACGTGGAACCCATTTGTATCCGCACCTACTAAGTACAACATACATTTTCGCCCCGCGGACAGATAATCTTCAGGAAGATCATCTACAGATCATTCCCACTTGATGATCAAGATCTTTCAAGGCAGATAGATCATATATTCCTGATCTGTATGATCTGTATGATCTAGCTCATGTTGCCGGGGGGGGAGCCGTACAATCTGCATGATCTAGCAGCGTATTTCCTGGGTTGGATCTGTACTGTTCAGATAGATAGATCCTGCACAACCTCTCACAGCGGCAGGTCATGAAATATATCATCTACATGATCGATCTGTAGATCATCACCTATCTGTACAGTTTTTTTCCCGGCACGTGGTTGGAGGGGTAAATATCGAAAGCGAGGTGCAGTAGGTGGCCCCCTACCATAAGAGACCCCACGCGATGGGAAAGCGGTATAACAGGAACAACAATTTACCACTACACACTGACTCGTAAGGGACACCGGTACCAGCCCTAACTCTGATATAGGGACGTCGGTATACAAGGGAGTTCCAATCCCGAAGGCACTACAGTAGGGTCCCTTAGGAGGGGACAAGGTACCTTAAAGTCCCTTAGGAGGGGATAAGGTACCTTAAAATGGGATTTCCTACCAAGAGGAAGGTGTTGTCTGCTAACCTCGGTGTAATACAGCATAGGTAGAGAGGGGGGCGAGGAGGGCGTAAAAGGGTTTCCAGGCATGGTTCGGAAAAGGACACGGTTGCCCCACCAAAACAAAAAATGTGTCGAGAATTCAAGAAAACCCCGAGTGTTAAAAAAAATACTTGGAGATACTGCAGTTGCACAGAAGGGTGGAACGCCCCCCCCCCCCCCCCCCCCCTTTCCCTCAAGCGGTTGATATTACGGGGACCATAGTAAATACCTGGTAGGACCTACGGTAGACACAAAAACCTATATGTTTACTTATTTTTACTAACAATATTTGGTCCTGTTTACTATGGTCCCCCGTTGTAGTAGGATGCAGCTCACCCTTCATGCGACCCGTCCAACGCCCTGCGGCGCTTCGCGCTTCGTGCAGTCGATGTCTGTCCTGGTCGGTGAAAACCCGACGTTCTCCGTCCCGGCATTGTAGGGATGCGAGGGTCTGTGGCCATACGACTACGGCCATGCATGAGATCGAGTACATCTCTCCTATCGAGTACCCCCCCCCCCCCCCCCCCTGGGTCTATGGTCATACGACTACGGCCATGCATGAGATCGAGTACAACTCTCCTATCGAGTACACCCCCCCCCCCCCCTCCCCCCCCCCGGTAAATCCTGGTAGACCTGCAC
Source organism: Nereocystis luetkeana (assembly GCA_031213475.1). Lineage (NCBI taxonomy): Eukaryota > Phaeophyceae > Laminariales > Laminariaceae > Nereocystis > Nereocystis luetkeana. The sequence continues at coordinate 4,701,960 of JARUPZ010000020.1, forward strand.
CCACAATTTTGGGGGGCAAAAAATATTTGGATTTAGTGTGGGATCATTTTTGCGACAGTAAAATGGTTGACCACTTCGGGCCCACCCACATAGCCACCAAAGCAATGGTTGGTAGCTTTTGGTGCTATCAACCATCTACGATGGCAGCTACGTGAGCGACCAGCAGCATGTACGGGTAGGGAGGGTCATGTTGTTGCCCCCCCCCCCCCCCCCCGTTCCGCAAGACTCCTTGCATTCGACCATTGTAACTCGGACATCAACCATTTTAAAATCATCCCCCGCTCACGCAGTGGCCGGTGCTGTCATCATCACCTTATGTCCCCGTCAGGTTTTTCTGTCGGTCATGAGGGTCAAGGGACGACGAAAACATGTCCGGCGGTACCTCATCTAGGGAGAGACCCGGCACGTCAGGACATGTTGGGCCCATAGTTATAGTGCTGGGGCGTCAACACTATCACGGTTACGCATATGATGTTTTGGGCACGATCACATATTTCTATCAATAGTCGTATTCCCCACATCAGCTGGGACGTGATTTTATGATAATATTTTTAACAGTATGGCTTCAACTATGGTAAACATGTATACTAAACGCCGCAACAAAAGAAAATAATCAACTTATCGTGAAAAATCAATGAACCGACACCCCCGCCCCCCCCCAGAAATGATCAATAATCAAACCAACAGCTTTTGTTGTTGTTGTTGATTCCTAACACTACATACGTATACGGGATCGCACGCCTTCTTCTATCTTTGTTGCGTGCCTCTTTCCGCGGATGCTGTATGACGCGTTTTCGATATTTTTTGTGCAGGTGATTTCCTACTCTCGTCATCGATACCGCATTTTCGGGGAGACGATCGACATGGCCATCGGCAACTGCCTCGACAAGTTTGCCAGGTTCATGGGGGGTAGCGTTGGGTTCGGCGTTGGGGTTGGCGTTGGCGTTGTCGTTAGCACTAGTGTTGGGTTTAGTGTTCGTTGGGGTTAGCGTTGGCATCAGCGTTGACGTTAGCGTTAGCGTTGGGGTTAGCGTTAGCGTTAGCGTTAGCGTTAGCGTTAACGTCAGCGTCAGTATTAGCGTTAGCGTTGGCGTTATCGTTAACGTTAGCGCCAACGTTGGCGTTAGTCAGCGTTAGCGTTAGCTCAAGCGTTTGCGCTGACGTAAACTTTTAGTGCTCATAGTCCAGTTGAAGTCAAAGGTGATCTTGAATCTCTTCAGCAACGTTCCTTTCTCTTGACTATGCCCACGCCTATGACCCCCCCCCCCCCTCCCCCTATTTTATGTAGGATGGGTTGGCGTAGGCTGGCAACGACACTGTAAAACATGCTGCTCACTACGTGAGCTAGACAACCAGGGTACCATTTTTTATTTTTTATTTTTTTGGCGGTCACCCACAGCCGGTTGTCGAGTTAGATCGTTTGTGCGAGGTAAAGAACCTTTACTTCGCACAATTGGGAATGATCGCATCACGTAGTGTTCAAGGTAAGGCACCCAAGAGGCAGTTACATAGTACTCCCATTGCTGTCTCTGGAAATGCCTACACCGGAAATTAAATCAACTCATTGAAGCTGTCGTCCATATGCAAGTCCGCCTCAAAAGCGGTTCTTAGTAGGATGCAGCTCACCCTTCATGCGACTCGCCAGACACCTCACGGCGCTTCGCGCTTGGTGCAAACAATGTTTGCCTGGTCGGTGAAAACCCGGCATGCTCCGTCCCGGCATTGTAGGGATGCGAGGGTCTATGGTCATACGACTACGGCCATGCATGAGATCGAGTACATCTCTCCCATCGAGTGCACCCCCCCCCCTCCCCCCCCGCGCGCTTGGTACAAGCGATGTCTACCTAGTCGGTGAAAACCCGACGTTCTCCGTCCCGGCATTGTAGAGATGACATGCTCCGTCCCGGCATTGTGGGGATGCGAGGGTCTATGGTCAAACGACTACGGCCAAGCATGAGATCGAGTGCATCTTTCCTATCGAGTACACCCCCACCTCGCTCGGCGTGTGCACGTGTGTGCTTCGGCCTCTCTCTCCCCCGCGCGCAGAGTTCTTGGGCTATCGAATGACCCTTCTCCCGGCTACAACATAGAGCAGCTGGCCAAGAAAGGCTCCAAATTCGTGGAGCTTCCCTACGGTGTTAAGGTGGGTGATACGGTTTATCGCCACGATTTCGTCGACGAAAAAAACGAAGCAAAAAACAACAATAAGAAACAAAATACAAAAACCAAAAGTGAGATCGAACATAGAACAACTGGCGGAAGAAAGCCTCCATGGTCGTCGAGCTGCCCGGTGGAGGTAAGGCGGGTGGTATATTTTGTATGGTTTATGGTCTCGATTCCGGCGCCGAAAAAAAAAAACAAGATAAGAATCTACTTAAAAATAAATAAATAAGAACCAAGGTACAACACCGCGATACGAGAAAAAAATGTAGGAAATAAAATGCGAAGTAATAGAAATACAGATACGGCGTCCCCGGTGGCTTGGCAGGTGATCCGCGTGCCTGTCAAGATCAATTTCGTAGGTTCAAGCTCCACCGAGTGCATGCTCGTAGGGACTTTTTCTTGCTTGAAAAAATGATTATTCATAGCCGAAAGCGCGAGAGCGTGAGTTAGCTACATTCGATGAAAATCGACGAGCAGTGGGAATGCTGAATGAACCCTATGCGCGACAAAAAAAAGAAAGGCACGTACCGGGAGGGAGAAGGGACGACACCTGTGACCACGGCTTGTCCAGAAGATCGCGGAGGGTAAAACCTCCTTCGAGTTAGGCTGGAAAGTAGAAGTGTTGATTAAACAAAAAGAAAAAGAAAAAAAAAGAAGATACCTGGTACAACATATTTAGAGTAGTCCGCCAAGAAAGGCATAAAACTCGTCGAGCTCCCCCTACAGATTCAAAAATCAGGTGGTGTGGTACGATATGTGGTTGACGATTCGGTGACAAAACGAACAAACTGAGGACCAAAACACGAGCCCAAAATGAACACCGAAAAAAAGAAAAACATGTGCGAAATAAGACGAACAAACGGAATGGGGTTGCCCTCCTTGTGACGTACGGGAACGCCGCGAAGCCACCACCGAGTGAAAATGAGCTGTGCGGCTCGAGGTGGATGCGCGGAAAGAAAGGATCAAGCAGCGAACTCGTACGATTGACGCTTTTGGGGCTGCCGTCCCGTTTTGGGAACAAACCGCTCAAATCCTAAGTACCTTGTCCCCCAAAATGGGACTCCAGTCCCAGAATAATCGAGGACTCCCCTCCCAAGGAATGGTCGGATCAAAACCTAGCTGGTAACACGGTAGGCTGCCACGGGTGTCCTGCCCACGAGCCACAACGGCTATCAACAGCCGCCGCGGCGTTCGAGCTTTGGCCTCTACATGTAGCGTGTGGGAGGAGTGCTATGTTCAAAATGTCCTTCGTCGGCGGGCATGCGACGGTGAAGTCGCTGGTGGCTTGGTGTGTAGTTGGTCTGGTCATGAGATACACCAGGCTTCACTTTTTTTTTCCTTTTGTTTCTTGCCTGAGGTGTACGGTGTGTCAGCGTATGGGCGTTGCTCCTTCTTTCTTCATCACAAGTGACCTTCACAGACACTTCGGTGCCCCCTCTGCCATTTCTCTTCACAGAGACGGAGCCTCGACACATGCATTCTTCCTTCACGGTGTGCTCCAGTCAGTTGTGAGGTGTGGTATTATGTATCACACTGCTTTGTATTTGTATTCTTCTGTTTTTCCTGACCTGGCTCTAGCACTCCAGACTTTTTCGGAGCCTGTCCCGCGACCACGGACTGGATTTTTTTGGCGATGAGTTAGCGCTTTTAGGACTGCAGTCGGTCCCGTTTCGGGGACAAACCACTCAAATTCCAAGCGGTTTGTCCCCAAAATGGGGCTATTCCGGGGAACATAGTAAACAGGACCAAATATTGTCAGGAAAAAGAGCGAATATATGTAGGTTTTTGTGTGTACGGCAGGTCCTATTTACTATGGCCCCCCGTAATACTGCAATCCTGCAGGGGTCTAATGCGAGGACAACAACCGCAGCGACAACAACAATAACAACAACAACAACAGCAACAGCGAGTACATCGTTTCGTCGTAATACCGTTCGGTCTCTTCGATCGAGGCGCCGTTTCGAGAGAACTGCGGCTCCTAGAGAGGCGAGCGGGGAAAAGGGTCAATGAATGATCGGTTGGTGTCACGATGCCACGACATACTTCGCACGTGCACGCACACATTCCTCTCCAGACAGATCATCCGCAGATCATCTGCAGATCATTCCTACTCGATATTCTAGATACGTCGAGCCAGATAGATCACCTGTCGGGACACCGCCTCACTCAGACCGCCTTACGGGGAAGGGCGCTGCTCCGTATCACACGGGTGATAGGAAGATAGCACACCCCCTGGGGTAAAACGTGCGAGCCGATTTGTCTCCAAAATATGGGAAACAGACACAAAGCGAGGCTGGTGGCTTTGGAGAGGTCTGGTGCTGTAATAGGCGTTTTTTTTCGTGTATGTATAGGCGCATCGCTCGGCATTTTTTCATTCTCTTCCTGTTGTCGAGAGAAAAAAAAACGGCTGGAGAAGCCGTTCGAGAGGGGGGGGGTATTATATTATCACCCAGTGTGTTATATACGGTGTGTTATCTTATCACACGGGTTGTAAAGGGTTTGTTATATTATCACCCAGTGTGTTATATACGGTGTGTTATCTTATCACACGTGTTGTAAAGGGTGTGTTGTATTACCACCCACTGTGTTATAGGGGGGGTAATATATTATCACCCAGTGTGTTATATACGGTGTGTTATCTTATCACCCAGTGTGTTATTCGGTGTGTTCTCTGATCACACGTGCTATACGGCGTGTTATCTCATCACCCAGTGTGTTATACAGTGTGTTCTCTTATCACACGTGGCATAGGGGGTGCGTTATATTACCACCCAGTGTGTTATATACGGTGTGTTCTTATATCACCCAGTGTGCTATTGGGTGTGTTATCTGATCACAATCACACGTGCTTCGCAGTACCGCCGTGGGCCGAAATGTAGAGAACGCTTGTGGCCTTCATAGCTACACCCCAAGGCTCCTTAAATTTCCACTTAAATTTCCACCCAGTGCGGGATACACGTATACTGGGTATACCGGGTATACTGGGTATACTGGGTATACTGGGTATACTGGATATACTGGGTATACTGGGTATACTGGGTATGCTGGGTATACTGGATATACTGGGTATATTGGGTATACTAGATATACTGGGTATATTGGGTATACTGGGTAGACTTATTAATAGAAGGACAGGGGTAAAGAAGGGATGAAGTGATCCATGACGTGTTCTGCTTGTTCGGAGGCGACAGGGTGGGTGTTGCCGAGAGAGGGAGGGAGGGAGGGAGGGAGGTGCCAGTAGAAGCCTTCGAAAAGGGGAAGGGGTTGGATATGTGTTGGTTCAGGGTGATAGATAGAGGGGATTACAGCAGATCACTACTGCGGTATTGGAAGATGCTCGATTTCAAGTCGAAGTGGCAACATGTACGATACACTCTCGGGAGGAAAAAATTATAGTGCTACGTAACTACCCTGCCCTTGACGCTTATTTTTGTACTTACCTGGGCACGCATATATACATTATATATAAAAATATGTTGCATGTATATATGCGCCACGTAAAACAGGGAATGGACGTCTCGTTCACCGGCATCCTCTCCTTCGTGGAAGGCGTTGTCAAGGGGGGGATGGATAACGGAACCTGCACGCATGCGGACCTGTGCTTTTCTCTGCAGGTGAGGGGAGAGAGAGGCGTTCTGCGATAGGGGATATAATGCGTAGCACATTTCGGCAAACCTGTTTCCTCACTATTGTACGGGGGACCATAGTAAGTAACACCTGCGGTACACACAAAAACCTACCAGGTATATACTTACCCATTTTCACTTTCAATATTCGGTCCTATTTACTATGCCCCCCCCGGTAATTAAACAACAACTCCAATGACAAAAAAATTGTATGATTGGCTGACGGGGGGGGCTCCTCGGCTGAAGAACTGCCCAATAAGGCTAGGTTGAGCCTCCGCCGGCTTTTCTTTTGCCGTCTTCCGGCCTCAACAGAAAAGAAAAAATGGGGTTTCTCGATTTACGCCAAATTCTAAAAAATAACCGTTTTCGTCTCATTTCGGCTTACAATAACTACAGTAAAACCGGCTCGAAAAAAAGAAACGGCGGATAACCCATACAATACAAAATGTCGGCTTTTACGGCTCCGAAAAACAGATTTTCGGTGTTTTCAGCTCTCGAATACGGAAAAATCGGTGCGAAATCTTGAAAATCGGCTTTCGTACACGGAACTGGGCTTTTGTTGTGGTGGAGGCAGTCTCCATTGGCGTGCATTGTCAGCACAGCGCTGGCATTTAAAAAAAAAAAAAAATCGTTAGAAATATTGCAACAAATATCAGGCACTTTTTTACAGGGAATGAGTGAGAAGTGGGACTTTAGCAGAATTCGGCTCCCGGGACTAAAAATCGGCCCCTCTCCTCCCAAAATCGGCTCAAGGAAAAAAAATGGGCTTTTTTTTACCCCAAAAACCTTTTCGGCCTTTTTCGGCAGGAGCTGGCGGAGGCTCAGCCTAAATAAGGCACGCCTTATCGTTGGGGTAGCGTTCATCTTTTCAACGTTTTGCAGCATTTCGGGGGGGCATAGTTAACAGGACCAAATATTGTTAGTAAAAATTGTTAAACGTATAGGTTTTTATGTATACCATGGGTCCTGTTGACTATGGCCCCCCGTAATAGTATTGTTCGCGAGTAAGTACCGTATCACACGTGCGATTTAAACGGGTTTTTTTCAAGGCTGGATTTTCTCGACGACGGCATTAGTAGTAGTAGTACGGGGTGCCATAGTAAATAGGGCCAAATATTGTTGGTAAAAATAGCGAAATATATACCTGGTAGGTTTCTGTGTGTACCGTAGGTCCTATTTAATGTGGTCCCCCGTAATATATACCCCTGGTAGTATGTACTGCAATCGCTGAGCGACGCGTCTCTGGGAGGAAATATCTCTTTTTCGATACCCTTCCAATGCCACAATTTTCGTCGTGTACGTATGCCCCGCTTAAGGCACGTTTTGGAGAGGTTCGGTTCCGAATTTCGTCCCAGGGGGGTGTGTTATCCTATCACCCGTGTGTTACGGGTATAGTCTATAGAGTAGCTGTTGCGGGGGGGCATAGTATATAGGACCAAATATTGTTATATCGGGGGACCATATTGAATACCTGGTAGAACCTACGGTAAATACAAAAACCTATATATTTCTCTCTTTTCACTAGCAACATTTGGTTCTATTCACTACCAGGTATGGCTTTTTTTACTGACAACATTTGGTTATATTTACTATGGTCCTCCGTAATAGTAAAAATAGGTAAGTATATAGGTTTTTGTGCACCGTGGATCCTATCTACTAAGGTCCCCCGTAAGAATAGGCCACGGGATTTGTTTTCACCAGGTGATTTTTTCGTTTGATCTCAAAATCGGTTCTCGGGTGAAGGTATGCCAAAGGTCCTCAAGTGAGTCAGGAGAGGCCGAGAAAGCATTAGATACAACCCCGATACATATGTAAGGCAAAACGGCCGTCCGTCGAGAGGGAAGGCGGCCCGAGGTTGATGACCCCCAGCAGTCCCTCTGGTTGTTTCTTGACGCGTTTTAGCAACAGTGGGATAGGGGGCGTGACATATATATTATATATATATATTATATATACTGTAGCATCTGCTTCTTCCTGAAGATCCTTACCTGAGCAAATCTACAGATTACCTCGACAATCGACCTGTTGAGGCGTTCTACGATAGAGGTTCACCCTAAATTTTCTGAGGCTCCTCGCTCAAGGAGTTCCATGCCTCACCCGAAAACCGACTTCAGCAAAAATCAAATTGCATCGCGGCGAATAATCCCATGGCCCGAGTCTACTGAACGTTTTTTTTTTTTCGAAATGAAGATTGGCATTCCGACGATTTCGGGTCAAGGAACCCCTACCCCGTCTTTCAGAAACAAAATAGCGGAAATGTGCTACCTCTATCTCAGAACGGGTCTGTTCCTGACAACAAACTTGTTCGGATTTAATCTTGAACTCCTTGGCGACCATTTTTTTTCATTATCCTTCGTGATACCAATCGTGTGCATAGGAGCAGCACGAGGACCCAGAAGTTTGGGCCGGATCATCTTGCGCCCCCGCCCCTTGCCGTCACCACTCCTTGTTCGTCTTCGGTTTTAGGTAGACTCGGAGACCGATTTTTCACACGTTATCTATCCCCCAATCCCGCGCAAAAAGGTGGGCCTCCCTGTATGTAATACGAGACACTTTTTTTTGTTACGTCAATTTTTCGCCCTGTATTCCCACGAGGGGTTAACATATAGACGGTCCTTGTGTTGGCGGACAGAAAATTTGTAAAGTGAACCCCGATTCTCAAGCTAATGGGTTTGCAAATGGGCTTGCAAATGGTAGTATGCAATATTCACTGGTTCAAACCGGCTTGCAAATTGTAAAATATGCGACCCACAGCCAGGTTATTTTGGTTCGTTTTACGGGGAAAACTTAAGGTTCCCGCACGAAACGCCCGCCAGTAACCGTTACGCGGTTTTTTTATTCATCACCTCCCTTACCCTCTCCACCCCCCCCCCCCCCATCCAAACTCCACTCCCGCCACTCACCACCCCCCACTCATCTATACCACCTCCCGCCCCTCCCCCCCCCCCCCGGAAGTGGCCACACCGGAAAATAAATCAACTCGTTGATTGAAGCTGCCATCCATATGCAAGTCCGTCTCATAAGCGGTTCTTAGCAGGATGCAGTCACCCTTCATGCGACTCGCCGTTAACACCTCAGGGCGCTTCGCGCTTGGTGCAAGCAATGTCTGCCTGGTTGGTGGAAACCCGACGTGCTCCGTCCCGGCATTGTAGGGATGCGAGGGTCTATGGTCATACGACTACGGCGATGCACGGTAATGAGGACACCCCCCCTCCCCCCTTCCCGCGCGCGCCCCCCTCCCACCCCCGCGCTTTTCCAGGAAACCCTGTTCGCTATGCTGGTGGAGATCACGGAGAGGGCGATGGCCCATTGCGGGAAAAATACCGTTCTGATCGTGGGAGGCGTTGGATGTAACCGTCGTCTTCAGGTACTGCTTTTGAGTTTCGTGCACTGTTGATTAGTGTTGGATATACCAGGTAGCACGTTTTCCTTTTTATTTTCTCCTTCATTTTTGCGATATATCAAACCGTCGAATTTCGATTCATCGTACATATCGGAATATCGTATCGAATGCTTCGATATATCGTTTTTTTCTTTGTTTTTTCGATGTATCGCAGTATCGATTTTCGATGTATCGAACGTTTCGATATATCGGAATATCGTATCGAACGTTTCGATATATCGATTTTTTCTTTGTTTTTTCGATATATCGCAGTATCGACTTTCTATGTATCGAACGATTCGATATATCGGAATATCGTATCGAACGTTTCGATATATCGGAAAATCGGAAATTGGTACCGGTACCTGGTATATCGTACCGAACGCACACTGCCCGCCACCACACCGTGGTAGCATCCCCGTAATTCGATAGCCGACGCAGGCTATGCTTCGCGAAACGCCTCAAATGTATGACATCTATCGAACGTCGAAGTCGTATCGAATCGTTTTTTTTTTTGTTTATCGGTATGATATTGAACAAGATTTTCGTTCGATTTCCATCACTGTCCTCCGCCTCGAAAGCAAACGCTATCAACAGCGTACAACGTCACTCACGTTTTTTGGTACGTAGACAAAGGAACCGAAAGCAGACTTGGATACTGTTGTGTTTGGGTGAGTGGGTAGGGCGGGTGGATAGGTGGGTGGGTCGGTGGGTGTGTGAGGGGTCGGGGTGGGTGGGTGGGTGGGTGGATGGGCGGGTGGGTGGGGATGATGGGTGAGGCGTGAATGAGGACACAAGACCGCTGGGCTTCATCGCTCCCCGCCCCCCGCTTGCCATCCTCTCGCGTTTGCTTGCCACCGCGTGTATTATTTGAATAGATTCAACATTGGACACTGACATGATCTCAACTGCCTGAAATATTTCAGTCGCTCGTCCCGCATGTATCCGGACGCAGCCTCCCCCCCCCCCCCCTACTCCCCGTTCCCTTCCTCTCCCCACCCCCTTCCCATGCCTTTCATCCTTGTGTCTGCTCTCCAACCCCACCCCCCCCGGGCTGGGTGTGCCTCCATATATTTCCTTCTTCCTGTTTACACCAGGAAATGATGGGGCTCATGGCGGCTGAACGAGGTGGCAGGGTGTGCGCCATGGACCACAGGTACAGGAAGTGCGATGTGACGATGTCAGCAGGTTAACCCTTTTAGGACTGCAGTCCTGTTTTGGGGACAAACCACTTGGAAATTGACTGGTTGGGGTCCAAAACGGGACTGCCGTACTAAAAAAAGCTTTCATCAGTGTATTACGGGGGACCATAGTAAATAGGACCAGATATTGTTAGTATAAGTAGGTAAGTATATAGGTTTTTGTGTATACCATAGGTCTTATTAACTATGGTCCCTGCAATAGTAAGAAGTATGACTCAGAGTAGATTATACTTATTTCCAGGTGTATTATATATGCACCGGTAGGTATTATGCCAGATACGGGTTTTCAGTATATCCCACCACCCTGGGCGTTAATATAGTATCAGTTTGGACTCCCATGCGAACGTCAAACGTACCTTATATTACCGTCCAGAGTAAACCACGTAGGTAAAACAGTAAAGAGTCGTTGAGCTTTTCCGCGATCGCTTTCCCTCTACAGCAACGAACGGCAAGGGAGCTAAAGTCGTACCGGGTACGTTTTACGTTCGGAAGGCTATCTCATTCTCTCTCTCTCTCTCTCTCTCTCTCTCTCGATCGATCGATCGACCAGTTTTTTCCCCGAAAACACCATGGTTGTTCGGTTAATGGAAGCGTTAACCTTCCCCGTTTTTCGGGGAAAAATCGAACGCTAAGAAACGATCGATCCCACCCCTGAACTCAAGCGCTCTTTACGTACGGGTATTTGTATATATACATATATCACATACGTACCAGGAATTTGTATCACTTTAGTCTTATTTGTTGCCAGGTATTTGTTTTTTCTGGCCGCCACCACTCACGACGGACACGCAAGAGACCCAGAACAGGTTAATGTTATTGTTCGTATGGTTATTTCCTATGCGTCGCCGACCGTTTTGAGTGTTTTTTGTTTCCTGCTATAAAATCTTCCGGACAGATTTCCTCTTCTGTGTGTTTGAAAGGCAAAAAGAGTTACAGGGTGTGTTATAGGGATTACCCTGGGCTGGGTAATCGATCGGTATTTTATCCCTTTAGCCCAGTAGGTAACGCCTTCCCAGGTGGGCGTCAGCGTTGATATACAGCAGGGTAGAGGGTTCTTTCTTTCCTTGCGAAATCGCTCTTATTATCAAAATGCTGGAACCACACGCTGACCGTTCGGAGATACCCGATATACCCGCTTCGGTCGGTGTGGAGAAGGGCACACCAAACATGCATTATACCTCGTATACAGAGTAGTGGTCGTTTGATGTTGCCGGTTGCACTCGATGCATAAAACACACCGAACACACACACACTTCGTTTACAGAGTATTAATAGTGGTTCTTTTAAAGCGCCGGTTGCCTTCTATAGTAGTGCCTGTTCATTTTTTATTTTTCATAGTGCCCGCCGAATCGCTTGGCACTTGGCCCAGATGGGACTAAAATCACCAGTGCCGTGGTACTATATTATTAGTGCTGTTCGTCGCCAAGTATTTATGTATATACTGGTATAGTGTAGTGCCGATATTGGCGCATACGGGCACTACTACTGCCTGTGGTGATATATACTTAGTATACCACTAAGGCTCATTCTTATCGGAGAGCTTTTTTTCCATCATTTCCAAAGTTTGGAAATAATTGGAGAGATGTATCAATATACGGAGGTTTTCTGTCACTATTCGTGAAACTCTCCAGAAGCAAAAAAATCAAGTTCGTTAGATTTCACGCATTTGGAAAAAAAAAATCGGGAAAATTTGGAAGATAGAGAAATTGCGCGAAAAAAATGTCGAAATTTTGGAAAAAAAACTCTCCGATAAGAATGACCCTAATGCTGTACACACATGTAGAAACATATGGACTTCAAAGTATACTCTTAATAGCACTTACGTGCGAAAGTATAAGTGGACGTATCGAATACGCGCGTCCGTCCGTGCCACCGCTGTACAAGCTGAACACAAGTCATACGCTTTATGACGCTTGCCACACGACGACAGGTACTGCATCGACAACGGGGCCATGATCGCGCAGGCCGGGGTTTTCCAGTACATGCACGGAGGCGGCACCCCCCTGAAGGAGACCACCTGCACACAGCGATTCCGCACTGACGCCGTCGACGTTGTTTGGCGACCGCCGTAACAGCTACTTCTATACTCAACTCTGCATTACGTTAGTGTTGGGACCCCCTGTCGGGACTGCCTGTTGGGATCCCCTTTCTTAAAACCCCCTTGAGGGACCCCCTTCTGGGACCCCCTACCCCTTTTGGGGGCCCCACCTTGGGGGTCCCGTTGGGGGCCTAGGGACAACGACCACAATGAAAACGGGAGACAAGCGTTGTAAAATCAACCGTTTTGGCTGAGCGAGATGCATTATTACTATGTTGCAAGTGTGTGAAGACCCGTTGACCCCACTAAATAATACCAGTACCAGGTAGCCTTTTGGGACCCCCCTTTTGGGACCCCTTTTTGGATCCCTCTTTTGGGACCCCCTTTTTGGATCTCCCTTTTGGGACCCCCTTGTGGGACCCAAGAGTGCAACCGCCAAAAACATGATCATGATGATGATGATGATATAGCGGTCTACCGATGCTGTAATAATCGTCCTTTTTTATCGATACAAAATGACGAACAGACGGACTGCTGACCCTATTGTGCGTGATAAAACTGAAGGCAAGCAAGTAAGTGTCTGGGGGGGGGGGGGGGCATTGCCTGTCTTTTTATCACGACCATGTGATCGACAATCGTCCAGCAGTACGCGGCGCTTCCAACCGGGAGGCTCATTTTTTCATCATGCGAGGCGGCAGAGTATGTATGTCCAGTGGAAATAGAAACGATTCCTTCTCTTGTTCACGTTGTGGTTAGTGTATGAGTGCGAACGTCTCTACGTACCGAAAAAGGAGGCGTTATTTTACGTACTGGCAAATGATTTTAGGACTGCACTCACTTCCGCCGTGGGGACAAAACACTTGGAATTATAATGAGCTTTTATATTAGGTCTCTGTACGGTGCAGTCAAGGGTGCTCGACAAAAGAGAGGAAACGACCTACTGCACTCCTTTCGAGTGTCGGAACGAAAATCAAACCACCAGGGGGTTGGGATTTCTGGAAGGATACGTATAAATTATAAATTACGAAAAGCGAGTTTTTTTTTCATACGATTATCTGTATTTTACTTGGTTTTAGAATACCCCCTCCCCTGTCCGGGTCTCGAGATAATAAGGACGCGTCGGGTGTCGGGGATTATTTTTCGTGGACCCCTAGCGCAGTCCAACTAATATCAGAAGGGTTGTACCTCGAGCGCCATTGTGGACTTCGCGTATATATATACCAACCAGGTACATACGTACCTGCGCGATGACGAGTAGAAAAGACAAAAAAAACGTGGAGCACCATCATCTGCCCGCCGATAGGCACCATCTATCTATCTGCTCCCCCATCTTTCCGGAGTTTGCCATCGAACATGATGACGTACCTCGTTGTTTTCTTCTTCTTCCGCGTCACGCTTTATACGACTGGATACAGCCTGGACGCACGAACAACGCGCCAGGCCCCTAGACTCCGCCACCTTTCTTTCAAGATACCTCCAGTAAATCGTCCTCCTGTGTCATGCTCTCTTGTTTTACGGGGGACTTACAGTTAGTAGGACCTATCTATGGTATAGATAACCTACATATATCACCATTTTTACTATTACGGGGGACCATAGCTAACAGGACCTATGGCATACATAAAAACCTATATATTTAACCATTTTTACCAGAAATATTTGGTCCTGTTAACTATGCCCCCCCGTAATAACAATATTTGGTCCTGTTAACTACCAGGGTACCTGGTATGGTGCCCCGTAAAAGCAGAACTCGAGTAGTACCAGGTATCATTCATTGTGGTAAGGGAATGGACAGCAGGAACTATCTGAACTGGATATTGGTGGGACGGCAGCTTCGCTTGCTCGAGAGACTTCTCTTCTTCGTGTCACCGTATCGATCCTCTTCATGATCAGAGAAGGGAGCTGTTGAGAGTGATCCGATTGGGGCTCGATTCGAGTTATCAAGCCCACTGCTGCTTGCTGTGCTCACCTCCATTAATTAATCCGCCAGACGGGTAAAGGCACTTGTCCGAGAATTTTTGCTCGTGTGCTTGTCTACTCTTCTCCTATCGTCTATCCTATTAATAACCATTGTACTGCAAGGGAAGCTCCAGAGCCCCGGGAATACTAATACTCTTAGGTTATTCAGGGATTTGATACTATTACGGGGGACCATAGTTAATAGGACCTGTGGTATACATAAAAACCTATATATTTAACAATTTCTACTAACAATATTTGGTCCTATTAACTATGGTCCCCCGTAATAGGGATTTGATACTACTGGCAATCTCATCTAACCATTTCTTGAAGCCCGATGCTATTTACGGGGGACCTTAGTTATTAGGACCTACTATGGTGTACTTGAAAAACTGTATATTTAACCATTTTTACTAACAATATTTGGTCCCATTAACTATGGTCCTCCGTAATAATAACATTTCCCTCGGCGGCACCACTACTTTTTGAAGAAACTAAATAAAAACTGCACGTTACGCCAGCTGTGAGTTCAACCGATCAAAAACTGCACGATACGCCAGCTGTGTGCGTTCAACCGTTCACTCGTTGTCAACTTCGCAACTCGCGTGAAAACCGTTCGCGCGTCTTTCCTATTGTTTCCCCCGCGATTGACTACTGGCCGGTGACTCCCCTGGATGCTACCAAGGGTCGGCCAAACGAGACAGCTACATAATCGGCACTGCTTGTGCTGGGTGTCAACGCGTAGAAATAACGGATTTACCAAGAACGCACATACGTGCGTGTCGACGGGTAGAAAAGAACGGATTACAGTCAAGAACACACGCCACACACATGCTCCAGTTGATTTCGGACAGTACCATCTCGTGCACTGAAACAGCGGTTCGGGACATCGGGGTACATAAGACAATCCAAAGTTTGTTTTTCGTCTAGTTTTGTCGGCGACAAACTACGTACCAGCACGCAAGTACACCCATTAATAGTGGGATGTTTTTTTAAGGGTGTAAATCGAGTCCATCGAGACCACGTGAAGGGAGAGGATATCTGTCACACGCGTCGTACTTGGCGAATGTCACTCTTCCAACGTACGAACTCGTTAAAGGGCCAGCAAATACCAAGAAAAAAATAAGAGACTGGTTACGTACGCACTGGAACATTCATTCTCATTTTCACGAAATGAGCAACTGGTCACGAACTGGCACGTTGTTTTTACTCCAGGAGGGGACATCTGTCCGTTTTCAAGATTTTTCGCAAGAGTATTAGCAAAACTGCGCTAGAGAAAAAGGTAGGAGGATCCACCCGTTTGACTGGCGGCCAGCAAGTGCCAGCATTGCAAAATGAGGGGTCGGGTCACACACGGGCAAAACAAAGGAGACGACACAGTTTCATGAAAAAAAAAAAAAAAACTCGACGGGGCTAATTTCTTTTTTCCTCCACCGAGCAAAAAAAAACATCATGATCATGATGGGTGTGGTGGGGGGCGAAAAATACACCGCCACGTCTTGTTGCCCGCATAACTATTAATATACGTACATAATGTAGTGAAAGGGAGCAGCGTCACGTCAAATCGAAAAAAAAAAAAAAACGACGCGCTCTTCCTCAAAAAGACAAAAAAAAACTCATGGAACGAGCATGCGAAGCGGGTGAAACAAACGGACGCCCGCCAGCATGTGGTTGTGTTGCTGCCCGAAGACACGAAAAGAGCGAAACAAGTGAGGAGCCAAAACCCCAACCAACTGTGTCACGGAGCACACACCAAAAACAAGGAAAAAAAAAAATGAGAAATAAAGAGTGAAATTGTCTCCACGCATCTCTGACCCCCGGGTCTTGTCACCCGGCGTGTCAAAAACAGCCTCCCTCCACCCTGATGAGACCCTAAAACCCTAAATTTCGAAATTTCGTTACCGACCTAGTAAAAATGACGCCATGATTAGTTGAGCAATTTTACGTCCCGCAAGCCCACCCCCTCCCCTCCCCTCCCCTCTCCCAGGCATGTGCTTCCTCCCCGTGCAACGCCCCCCAACGCGTGTGCTTTTGACAAAAAAAAAATAAGCACGGGAATTTCCCCGATATAATTACACACACGTTGGGTGCCGGATCTTATGAAAGGAGAAAATGTACGCAGGAAAAAGAAGCGGGGGGGGGGGCCCGGTTCGGATCGAAAAATAAATTTCTTCGATGGCCGAGTTTTTTTTTTGTTCACACCGAAAAAACTACCCTAGGGCTAACAGGGGCTTCAGTTGAAGGTGTACGAGGCGCCGACGAGGTCGTTGATGACGTAGGGCTGGTTGTTGAGCTCCTCGTGCACCATGAGTGCGAGGATGCCCATCTGCGCGGCGCGGCCGTTGTTGAGCTCGATCGCGCGCTTGGAGGCCTGGGTCTCCTCCGACATGGCGTCCCACGACGAGCCGAAGGGGTTGCCGCCGTTGGTGAAGTCTCCGGGGAAGGAGCCCTCAACGTTCTTCATCACCGCCAGCTCCAGGAAGCCCACGAACGCGAAGATCTGGGCGAGGCCAGCCGGGGGGATCTTGGACAGAGCCGCCACACCGTTGGGCATGTCAGCGAACGAGAGGTTGGCCGAGTTGGAGAGCATGCCGGGCAGGCGGGTGTTCTGCTGGGTGAGGTGGCCGGCGATGGCGAGCATCGCAATGCGGCCGTGCTTCACCTCCACGTAGCGGAGGCGCTCGAACCGCTCCTGGTCAGCGTCGGCCAAGAGGCCGAGCGGGTCCCAGAAGCCGAGGGGGGCCTGGGCGCCGATCTCGGACTCGAACGACATCTTCATGGCGGAAGAAGACTTGGCCGAGGTGGTCAGGGCGGCACCGTTGAAGGCGCTGCAACACATAAATTAGCGCAAGAGCAGAGCAGAGAGGCAAGGGGACGTGGTGTGTCAATACAATGCATCCGCTCCATGCAAGTAGACCAGTGTAATCCTTGGAACATACTTGGTACCTGGTAACATATGCGTGTTCCACATGGCACATCAGTGCTGACCCCACAATTCAAGTGATGGAAACGTGTTTTTTTTTTTAACCGCACTTTTGCTCTGGGGAAAAACTACTTGGATTGGGAGTCGGCAGGCATTCGACATATTGAGATACTTGATGACGGCTGTGAAGAAAAATACAAGCGTGCTGCATTATTGGAATCTGGAATCCTCCATCAATGTAAAGGTATAAAGGTGGCGCGGGACTATCCAGGAGTAGTCAAGGCAGAGAACGTTACATGTGTTTCAACAGGTACTCATAATGTAAAAGGTAACCCAAAATGCATGCATACTATTCATACCTGGTACTTAAATCCACAGCGCCGGACGGACCAAGCGCAGCTATTAATAGTGGCCAACCTGAGGCCGAAAATCTAAACGTTACCCTGTACATGATGCAGCAAATATCACGCCCACCACCTTGGGACTGCAGTCTCGTTTTGGGGACGGGAGACAGGACTGCTTTGGTACTGAAAGGGTTAAGATTAGGATAGAACAAACAGATAGATTACCACGGCGCATTTTATCCCGTCTCGTACCAGGTACCAGGTACGAATTAATAACGGAAATATATTTGGATCGTAACGCTGCAACGCAAAACAATCAAATAAATGACGGTACCATCAACTTGCTTAATTAAATTCGTACTGAGACCTGTGCCAATGGAAACGCGAAGTGAAAAAGTTTTTTTCCAAATATCTTGCTTTAAAAAAAACAGCCGAAAAAAATCACGTACCGCCGCTGTGGGGAAAAAAGAGAAAAATGTTTGATTTTTTCTTTTGTTCCCCCCAACGGCTGCAGGCGGCGCAATTTGTGTTTTTCTGGTTGCAAATTGTCAACACGGTGAAAGAAACCAGCTCGACGCTCGATCTCGACATAGACTCAGCCCACGGCCAACCCGCTCGTTATCTGGCAAGCCCAACAAATATAGATGACGGCCTCGAAGATATCAGGTGGATCCATGGTCTAGGGCGCGAGAGCTTGCCGGCGGCGCCCTACGGTATCCTCCCAAACCTGAAAAAAAGTCTATTTTTTTTGCCATTCGAGACGGATGGAGAAGTTTTGTCTTCTATTTTGTGCAAACCAGCGGCTAAATGTTTTTTCTATCATGCGCCTGGTCAGCTCCCGCCACATGACACCGGCCATGGCGTGAAGACGGTGACCCTAAGGTGGGTCGGAGCCCCTAAAGAGCGCACTCCGTTCAGAATTCATGACGCAATCGTTGGTTTTGTTGATCGATGTCTGTCGAGGACTCGGAATCTCGCCGCTTCGAACCAAAGATCGGCCTGAGTTTTTCTCAAGCCGATGTTGGCCCAACATCGGACCCAGATTTGCTTATTTCGGGCTTTTCCAAAAGTTAGGAACTTTTTTTTTTTTTACGTGGCCCATAGGAAGCGTGTTCTGAATTTTTGTGGCGGGTATCTTTTTGAAATTCAAACTGTTTATTGATACTTCGCTTTCCCATTGGCATAGGTCTGAACAGAAAGTAAATTATTAAATTCTTTATTCTTGGAATTCGGGGAGACGAAATGGGCACATGACCGTACTTTGCGCGGAACATGATTATTTCAGAATAACATATCCTGGGTAGCACTTCACACACATCCATTCAGCACTTCCCTGTAATACATGGGAATGCAGTCCCGTTTAGGGGACAAACCATTCAAATTCCAAGTGGTTTGTCCCCGAACGGGACTGCAGTTCTAAAAGGGTTAAATGAAAGATGAGAGGCCCAGAATCACCGGCGGGTCACAGAACTCAAACGCAAGGCTAGCGCAATCGACACGAGCACTACTGCTTTATCTTGCCCTGAAAGAGCAACGGAGAGGACGTACGGAGGAGCCGCCACGAAGACTTTTACCCACACGGACGGCGCTATAGAGTCTAGGGAGTGATTGGAATACGACTACACGGGGGTTGCCACCCGAAGAGGACAAGGCATTGCTTTGAGCAGCTTCAACAGAGTACCCACCACACATGTAAAAAGTCTATATGCTACATCTGCAGTAAATTGATCATCCGAGTATGAGGAACGATTGACTGCCTCTTCTGCCTTCCCCTCTGGGTTCCAACCGAAGACGAAACAGCTTAGCGAGCGGTCCACGGGCCGCCCCATCCAGCAGCCCTGGTTCTCATGGCACCGACTATACGTACGTATAGATAATCTATACCAGGTAATATTCTTGGTGCCGTGCTTTGCTTACTTACGCCTCTCACCCAACACAGCACACATTTTTTTTTTCTTTTAATCTTTTACTTTCCAGCCTCATTTACCCTCAACAAACTTCTGGACAAGCCGTGGTCACAGGTGTCTACCCTTCTCCCCCCCGATACGTGCCTTTATTTTTTGCCGCGCAGAGGCTTCAGCATTCCCACTGCTCGTCGATTTTCATCGAATGTACCTGGTAGCTATTAATAGTGTTAGCAGTAACCCACACTCTGGCGCTTTCCGCAAATCATTTTTTTATGCAAGAAACAAACCCTCACGGGCAAGCCGAGCATGCACTCGGTGAGACTTGGGAATCCACGAAATTGATCTTGATAGGCACGCGGACCACACCTACCAAGCCACCGGGGACGCACTGCTGCACTATTAAAACTAGCAGAACGAACGAAGACGAAGCGCAGCAGAAAGCCCATCGCGGAAGCTCATCATACGTGGGCAGCAGCAAGAACATCAGTTATCAACACGAGGTTTGGTATTTATTACAGCCAGTAGTTGATAATTAGTACCAGGTACCTGGTATTACTGTATTAACCCTTTTAGGACCCCAGTCCCGTTTTGGGGACAAACTACTTACAATTAGAGCGTTTTGTCCCCACATATAGGAGTGCGGTTCTAAAAGGGTTAACAATGTTAATATTAATAGTGGCAGCTGCTGCTATTAACCCTTTTAGAACCGTAGTCCTCTTTAGGGGACAAACCACCCTAATTCTTAAGTATTTTTGTCCCCGACACGAGACTGCGGTCCTAAAAGGGGTATCGAATGTTTGGAAGGGTCCTCATGTTTTCATTGAAGGGATCATAAGCTTCAACTGATGAGAAGTCGGCAGCACCTTCGATTTTTTTCTCAGCGCCGCCTTGTGTTAACTCTGTGCTGTACGTACGTGAAGTTTGTATCCGACGCTTCTTTCTTTCTTTTATTACGAATGCCGGTTTGTGTATCAAGATTTTGATTTTGAGTTTTCAGACGTCTCATTTTTCTGCATTTTTCGTACGATCTTCTTTCGATGTCTCTTGCAACTCTCGACATGCGCAAGCAAGCCAGGCACGTGAATGCACACGCGGAGGCCAGCAGAGACGGTGGTGCTATGGGTGTGCCAGGCAAACGACACAAGAAGATACCACCAACAATAGAAGGGCATCGGTACGATCAGAGGCAGGATAGAGATAGATCTATCCGACAACCAATGTTGTTGGACTGCTCTGGACCTAAACAATATGTGAGGTTCAGATCTTACAGCAATCGTGCGGGCACAAACTCGCACAACACCGCGCACCCTCCCTCGCCCGCGCAACCAAAACTCACAAGCGCACCACTCCATGCCGGCCAGGGCACGTGATGTACCTCGCTAGCAACACACCACGCACAGGAACGCAGCTCCTACCTACCCACGCTCAACAGGAGAGCAACCACAGCCGCTCTAGAAGGGATCAAGCCAAGCACAGAAGGCACTTGCGAGTTCAGACTGCAACCGAAAAATCTACATGATTACAAACATGTCACGTTTCGAACATGCACGCGATCTGGTGGAACCAAGCGTCCACACCAACTACCCCGTGCACTGACCTGGGGGCCACGAAAGCCTGGGCGCCGGCGGCGCATGCCACAGCCATCACAGCGGACTTCATCCTTGGTATTTAAGTTGGGTGAGAAAGGGAAGAAAGTTGATCAGGGCTGTGGGAGAACGGAATGAAAGGATGGGGTGAAGGTGAAATGCTACCAGAGGTTGAACACCTGATTGGCGTTATTTGTAGGGGAGCGGGGAGTTACCGACGGGAAACCCTCGAAGATACCGATGCAAGCCGCCAGGAGGTGATAGCGGTCTTTCAGTGTCTGTTGTAATAAGGGCAATCAAGGCAACACCTACCTTCTCGATCAAACACCACCAAGAGCTATAACTATGAAGTCCGCTATGATGGCTGTCGCTTGCGCCGCTGGTGCCCAGGCCTTCGTGGCTCCCAGGTCAGTTCTCGTCTATGCTTTCTTGTCTTCGCATCGAGCGACAACCCACCAAATGCATGTTCTTTTTGGTTGCCCCTGTAGAGGGCGTCAGGTCGCTCGGGACGCTTTGTCATGATAAAGAGCTAGGGCCTTCCGTCAGGGCGTTGATCAGGTCACACCGAGTGATCGATATGGAGGTGGTAGCCGGAGCGTGTGATCCCCCGCCTCGTGCTGTTGAGTCGTAGTCTCATCTATTTACACATATTGTTTACGAGTATCGGACACATGTTGAATGCGTCAGCGCGTCGCAACCGCAACGCAGTGATGAGCTACCATGGTGTGTACGCACGCCGTCCGCTCCACAGCCCGGTCTTGGGGTGAGATGATTTTGCTCGCGCTTCGGAGGCACGGACAGGGCTCGTCACTAGCACAGCAGTAGTAGACCCATCCTATTCCAGAACTGGACATAAGTTTGTCGAAAGCGTAGACCCGGTACTGTTTGCTTTCCCTGAATCGGTGTGTGAAAGAGCGTGCAAACGTGATTCTCTGGGCCCTAGATACTTCGAGCACTATGTACAGCAGCAGTATACGAGTACCAGGTACAAAGTGCCACGGCGGTACCTGGTACATCGCGGTACCTGGTACATCGCTACTTGGTGTGCCCGCTCTTCCACCATGTGCTGGCTGTGTTGACTCACGTGTAGCGCCTCCACCAGCGTAGGGGTGTTTCTATTGCTCCCGGATCTCTCGCGCGATTCGGTTTTTGCTACCAGGTACCACGGTACATACGATCAATATTAACACCACTCGTACTCCTTCTGTAGACGGCCACCGCATTTGCCTCATTCGGTCGACGGCTCGTACAACGTGTTATCTACATTTGCAGGTTTGACTTGGGTTTCTCGTGATACGCGTATCTGCACGGCGGTGCTGATGGCACCCACCGGTACCTTCTGTAGATGCGTGCTTTGTCAGTCTGCTGTACCTGGTATGTCAGCATGAACCAGGCTAACGTCGGCCGTCGGCACTACAGGCACCTGACACGTGCTGGCGTACCGAATACGAGCACCGACAATGAAATCGTACCCTGAACAGCGGAACCAAACTGATACCTGGTACAATAGTACCGGTCTGTACATGTGCAATGTGTACGTAACGCGTACTACTGCTGTACGTGTACAACTGACCTCAAGTCAACTGACTACAAGTTGATTCGAGGTATCTGATTGATACTGCTGTTTGTAGACGAACGGCGTCAACCTAGGCTTGCGCCGATAACTCCGGTGTCTCCTTGGGGTACCACATGTACCCATGCGCGCACGCAGTCCTTGGCTCGGATCATGACGTACAGCCATACAAATGTACCATTCTATTTGTTTTGTCTTGTTCTGGCTGTACCGGTACGAAACACGGCGTGAAAGCCTTGTTCCAAGTGTACAGAGGTGAATGAAGTATCCGGTGGTGAGCTTCCCGCTTTCCCCGGTGTATCATGTACTATTAATAGTAACATAAATGCCTCCTTCCCACAGCAGCAGCTGCTGTCGTCTGTACTCTTGTCGATACTACTGCTGTGCACGCGACAAAACCCCAAGAGTGGATGGTCAGAGGATGACCGCCGCATGAGCGCCGCTCATGACCGCGCCCTTGGACGTACTCGTACTGGGAATCGATTTTGTCGCGTAAAAAGTAATTTCTAGGGGTCTGATGACGGACAGGGCAGAGGACGACCGCATGATCGCCGCATATGACCAATTATGTCCTGGAGACATGTCAAGCAAGGCGCAACGGTGCGCTGTCGAGGTTGCAGGGCCGAGTGTTGCACACTAAAAAACCTAGTAGTGTGGTGTCAGTCGAGGCATGCCAAGGCAAAGTCTCTTTCTGCCGGGGGATGAAAGTGCTGTCCCCTGACTCCTGACATCTGTGCTCATTCATGACGGCGACCTTGAACGTACTGAGAATCGATTTTGTCGCGCAAAAAGTATTTTTCAGCTGTCTGAGACCACTTCTTATGCAGTCGGAAACTAGGATTGAAAAAAAACGGTTTCCGATCGGAGACATTTATTGGCATTCTGCAGTTGGAAAAGCGCCTTTTCAATCCAAGAGTTTTCGATTATGATTTCCAACTGGACCAGACAGACAGTCGGAAAAACTGAGATTTTCGATCCAACTCGTCAGTCGGATTCATGAATCGGAAGGCTTGGAAAGTCCCACCGCGTACTCGTACGAGTATCAAACACCCACACAACAACACGACATACGACACGACCCCACATCACAACACCGGCGACGCTGGCTTGGCTGCTGTCACTTCTGCTGCCGCTCGGCGCCAATCCGCATGATACATCCTTATCTACGCCCGTCAGCAGCGCGCGACAGCACCCGATGGTCGCAGTGCGCGGAATCGATGACCCTTTTGCTAACTGCTGCGCTGGCTGTAGCTTTGGCGACTCTCGAAGATAACCCAGCGCCGCGATGGCCTCGAGGACGAGGTGGAGGAGAACGCCCCGCGTGTGAAGCTCACACCCCGCTGCTTGAGGAAGAAGCTACAGTCACGATAGCATGTATGTGTGGGTGGGCGCAGGTGCTGGAAGGTGAAGATCTCTATGGCCCCACGAGCGTTACGGCGAAGCTGTTTCGAACCGAGTTCCGCCTGCCCTACGTACCCTTTTTTCTTGGAGTTATTATCTACGAGTATTGAGAGTCACACTCCCTGATGAACAAACGTCTCCAGAAAAAGCTAAAAAAACTGCTGTATGTTCGATCCCACGGACGAGGAGAAGGGTAACTATTCACAACCCAGTCGGAAAAACAACCGATCGGAAACCGGCTTTTTCTATCCCAGTTTCCGACTGCATAAGAAATGGCAGTTTTTCCAAAGCAATGCCGTGACGTGGTTTTCCACAACGAGTGCCCCGGTTCAAGAGCGCCCCTTGATCATTAATATTAAGAGTCTATACATAACTACCAGGCGCCTTGGAATATTTTAGTACCAGAAAGTGGCAATCTGTAGCTTTTGAGTATATAGGGACATACCAATTTGACAGTTCTTGTGGCCACGGTGGATCTCAACCGCCCCCCCTAATACATGGCAACTACTACCATTAGTGTACGTAATTATCGCCGAAGTGTTCGGAGGTGTCTCTTATTAGGAGTACCAACGGTGCTCCGTCTCGAAGGCATGCGTGGTCAGTGGCAAAACGTGTATAATAAATAAGGAAGGCAACAAATAAGGACTGCGTTCCCCGTTCCTCTACCTGGGGAAAACTTTTAAAGGCATTAAATTATCGGGATGTTTTCCTCAGGTGCCTACATCCTCGGAGTAAACCACACTTTAATAACGGCCACAGGCAGGCCCGACCAAGGTGGAAGAAACGAACCGGGTTCGAACCAGTACACGAAAACTTGAGAAATAAGTGTGGACAGGGGTTTCCTCTCGATCTCCGGGGCAGGAAAAAAAATTGTTTTCCTCAGGGAGAGTTCGTTTAACTCCTTTAGAACCGCAGTCCCGTTTGGGGACAAAACTACTTGAAATTTGACTGGATTGTCCCCAGAACGGGACTGCGGTTCTAAAGGGGTTAACGTGGTTTTATAACAGGTATTGAGTTTTTCGCGTGAACGATACCACTATGTCCGATAGTGTAAGGAATCTTCGGTTGTTAAAATCAGCACCGACAGTTTGTTGCATTTCCGGACAAAGTGGTGCTGGTCCTACCGATATGTCCGGAAATATAACGATTGCTTGGTGATTAATACGAGTATCAAAACTCTCTCACATTTTACGGACAGGGTGGTAAGATTGTTGCTGTACTGCTCTGTTTGATATTTGACGGGAAACGCGTCCCAGCCAATGCAAGCACGGGATTTGTACGCTGCCGCAGGCGAAGGGCCAGAGCTCGGATTGTCGGAGACGAACCTACTGCTGCTGGTATTGTAGTCTGGTGCTGGTGTTTGCTGTGGCCCGGCTACGCGCACGCACTCAAAACTTGCGCCTGTGGCCTCTGTGCGGATGGGGGTACGTGAAGGGACAGCAGGCTGCGCAGGCCCCGACTTTCCACTCGCCCAGAGACAGCGTAGACTCCGAAGACACACAACTAGGCACAAACTGAAGAGGGAAGACACCGCCACACCAGCATGGTGTTGGTGTCGCCCCCTGCTTCGTCGGTTGTCTGAGCTTACGAGCTGCGACAGAGGTCTCTCTCTTCCTCACGCGCACCACCTCTCGTCTCGTCTGACAAAAGGCGGCGCGATGGTGGTGCCAATCACAGACGTTTATCCCAACAAAAATCCCTGCAAACCTCGTTTGTGATTAGGGCTACTTGGCGCAGTTTCCAGAAATTTCAAGATAAATCCCAACATTTTTTCCCTCGGATATAGGCGTTGTGCCCAAATAAGCACGCCCCCACCCCCACCCCCACCCCCATCGTCCCCGGGTTTCGGATTAAATGAAACCTCTACGAGTAAATTGTTTTTCCTGTGCAACAGTTACGTAGCTACGCTGCTTTTTGACTTTGGATCTCCACTTGGTTTGTGCCGTGGCAGAGAGCGGATGGATATATTACAGCCGTTCCGTCTGCACCAGTAGCTTGTGCTTGTCATGAGATTAGCTGTCCGCTGTCCGAATTCTATTATGGAGGTGTGTCTGGCTTTCAGGTGATGGAATGGTCGAAACTGGTCAAGACATTTCACTTGATTTGCGGACAGTCACTTTGAGCTCCTCATAAAAGCCACTAGGAGGCCTACTTTTGTTGAGTCGGGTTCCCTATGGAGTGGATATGTGAGGGCGTCGGGTGCTCCAGACAACAGCCAGTCATAGGCTGCCAGAAAAAACTCACGGGGTGTCCCGTGTGCTCGGAAGTCGTCAGTCAGCAGCACCGAAAAGTCGCAAAATCGGAGAAGTGGTATTTTCGCGCTGACGCCGGCTGACGCCGATCGGCAGCACAAATGAAAACAAGGAAATCACCAAAATTTGGTAGCACAGTAGTACAGCTGCTTTTAACCCCTTTAGAACCGCAGTCCCGTTTTGGAGACAAACTACTTTGAATTTGAGAGCCTTGTCCCAAAAACCGGGCCAGGGCTCTCAAATTTAAAGTAGTTTGTCTCAAAAACGGGACTGCGGTCCTAAAAGGGTTTCAACTGTAATACGTAGTGCTGTACACAAAAGGACGAGCGCGACTTTCATGAGGGGACTATTATATTATTCGGGGCTGTTAATAGGGCGGGTCAAAACTCGCGGGTTGGGTCGGATGAGGTCACCTATCCCGACCCGACCCGTGAGTTTCTTATGACCTCCTGATCCGACCCGCGGGACTGGTCTTGATCCGTAAACAGCCCTGCTGTCGGTAGGAAAAACGTTAAAAAAGCTGCGCAAGTACCAACCATGCTGCCTACGCGGGTCTGGTACAGCTTTTAGTGCCGCCGTCCCGTTTTGGGGGGAAACAACTCGAATCCTAGGTGCTCTTGTCCCCAAAACGGGGCTGCGGTCCTCAAACTGACTAATTTTAGCCCTTCACAGAGTTCTTCCTGCACGGCTACTACTGCTGCTGTAGATGGAACATATCATGAACCGACGTGTCTACTTTTGAGATCAAGTTATCAAGAAATTTGTCCCAACAACAAGAGTGGCGTCTTCTGTACTATGGACGGGGGCTGAACTCTTGCAGTTGGGCGACCCCATTCCGCCTACCCCGGCAGCTGGGGCTGCTTCATGCCGGTACTGTACAGTGGATGCGGCTGATGTGCCGTGAAGAATGTCCGGGTGAGAACAGGGCTGTGGTCGTTTTCAGCGACAACGGTAAAAGGGGTGCTATTTTTCGTAAAAGTCAACCGCCACCGGTAGGTTTTTAGTTTTAGGGAGGCTCTCCCCGACCAACAAAAGGCTCATGCTTATCGGAGTACTTTTTTTTCCAGAATTCCCATAGTTTGGAAGTGGTCGGGAGATATGTATCAAACTATAGAGGCGTTCTGTCACTATGCGTTAAATTTTCCAGAAGCAGAAAAATCAAGAGAGTTCAATTTCACAATATTTCGGGAAAAATACAAAAAAAATCTGGTTACCAAAACAATTGCGCGAAAAAGATGTGGAAATTATGGGAAGAACAAACTCTCCGATAAGAACGACCCCTAACTCTTTCCGAGAACATTCTTGTTGTGTCGGTATTAGCATCCTTGTCGTTCTGAAAAAAATCGAGCGCTGAAAATGCCCTGTGCACACTCAACGCTCTTGACAACATACATGGGTGTATCGCTGGTGTATCGCTGAAGCTCTTTCCGTGAGCTGCTCTTGGGTGATGAACGAGAGGGCCGATGGCTTGGCACTTGCCTTGTGTGACGACGGAAGAACCACAGAAGGTTCGTTCTGAAGAAGAACGCAGTCCGAGCCTTCGAGGGGAACTTCTCGGAGTTGAGACCACCGGACCCTCGTTCGCGAGTCGTTAAAAGTCGACCAATATTTCCGGCACCGTTTTTTCCCTTACTTCGTGACTCCAAAAAGGTTACAATGTTACAGAGATTATTCAAAGCGGATAACGAAAGGTTTGCCTTTCGGCGATGGCGTTCTTGCAGAGTGTGATAAGGTGGATTAAACCCTTTTTTTGTTACTTCGTTGACAAAAGTATTCGTATCGAAACCCGAAAATAGCCACACCCGCTGATTCGACTGCGAATGCATCCAGAGATTTTGTTTGGTCGCCGGTTGAAGGTTAGATGTAGCGCCGTGGAACCGTCAGGGATTGAACGGCTGTCGAGTGCGTTTCTGAGAGTTTAGTGCGGTTGGATTTGTGAGGGGACGAGGTCACGACTTTCAACAGCAGTAGTGCGATGCACAAACCGTTCGAGAATTACCACGAGCGGTTTGCTGACGAATTCACACAAGACTGTTTATTTTTCCACTTGCCACTTTCAAGAGCATATTTTGTACGCGCTGTGAGATTCGCCGTGTTGTGTGGAGCACGCTCGAGCAACCCTCCTTCCAGGGGTGCTTCACGACACGGCAGGCCGGTCGAACTCACAGCTTGCAGGTCACGAGTTTGGGAGTACAGTGGTTGTATCTGAATGCATCACAACTCGGACAGACAACCGATTTATTTACACTTGATCTGCAGCAGGTCTTCCGGGGCAGATACGTAGATCCCTGGTTTTTGTATGAGATGGCGTTGCCGGGTGGGAACCATTCAATATGCATGATCTAACTGTAGGGCATGCTTCATGGGTTGGACCTGTACCCAACAGATCCTGTTCAGCTCCTCAGAACGGCAGGGTAGATGATCTGTAGAGGATCTATAGATGGCTTTTTGTGCGAGATGCGAAAAGTTCGTGCTGGTTACGATTACACAAGCGTTGTTAGCATCGGAGGCTGCACTGGTAGTACCGCTCCCGGTGCACAGCCAGGGCGACTCGAGCGCTTTGAAATCGTCGCTTGAACTCCCGAAAGCGTTTTCTCCTCCTCGGTACTCCGGGACAGGAGTTTTTGTTTTTTTCTCGTTTTGTATGTCGTGGCTCCAGCATTGTTTTTTCCGCTTCGTACTTCACGAGTTTTATTCTACTCGACCCTTCAATCTCGCTGCACCAGTGGTCTATACACCTAGTACTGCACATTGAAAGCACAGCTGGAGCTCCCGGGATGTTTTTTTCCCCTTGGTACACTGTGACGGGCGTTTTTCTTCCCTCGCGCTTTGAAGCTCGTGGCGCCAGCGTTGTTTCTTCCCTTAGTACGCTGGAACGGGTGTTTTTGTTACCTCGCGTGTTTTATCTCTTGGCACGAGCAGCCTAAATTTCCGCACGCAGGAATGCGTAGTAGTGCAGGCGCTGTCGATGGTGCGGATTGACACAACCGATTCTTTTTTTCCTTGCAACACAACCAACCTGTTCTTGCGTTCCCGCACATATCATATTCGTCGAAACTGCACCGGTGGCAAACGAACGATTGCGATTACTTGAGTCTCGTTAACTAACCCTTTTAGGACTGCAGTCCCGTTTTGTGAACAAACGAGTTGAATTCTAAATACTTTGTCCCCAGAACGGGACTGCACTCATAAAAGGGTTCTTACACGGGTTATTTAGTAACACTATGGTGGGCGTAAATATACGGACCGACTTGGTGTTGGTATTAATGTGTAAATGATCCTTATATTTCCGCCCATAGTAGTGTACCGTATAGTACCTTTTTTCGGACAATGTCGCCCTTCTTAAGAACAGAAGAGGCCATCAACGGAGATTTGATATTATGGGGTCTAGGTTGGGTTTGAAGATGAGCTGCCATGTATTTATACATGTACTATTAATAATGACTCACACGGCAATATGTTTCTTTTTTTTAGACCCGTTTAGGGGCAATCAGCTTTGGTTCGATATGAGGTTTGAGATTCGGATCTAGGTTGAGCTGTAAATGCGCACCTAAACCTGGTTGCGTCAAGAGCTGCACTGATGCCACCACACACAAGGTTTTTTTCGACCGTCGGCACCATCACGGGTTGTTCACGTGTTCACCCCCGGTGCCCGACCATCTCCACGCACGCCTCTTTGTAGACGAGCAAAGCCCCGAACTCCATTTCAACGGTCTGAATCCCTCTCTTCAGGCCAGAAACGTCACGCGCAATTCCAGCTTTGAACCGTGTTTTAATCATGCACTGCACATGGCACAATTTTTTAGTATATTTCCAAGTAATTTGTCCTCAAAACTGGAGTGCAGTCCTAAATGGTGCTCGTCTGCAGTTGTTGACGGCGCTGGCTTGCTCCTGCTTTAGTTGCGCGCCCGCCGTGACCATGCGGGCGGGCTGCTTGTGATCGTTGAATGACCTGTTTGAACGAGTAGGGGAGGCGTATGGGATCATGTACGTATGGTATGGCCCATAGACTCGTGCAGCTTACGTTGACGTGCAGGTTGTGTGACTCATGGTTGTTTTTTTTAGATTCTCTGATGATGACTACCAGGTATACGACATGCTAGTGCTGGTGCTGATGGAAACGGCCTACTAATTTTAACCCATTCGTAAGATCAGACAAGACCATTCTGTTAGAGATTGACGCAATTGTTACACGGAGTTGAAGTGCGCACCGCGTCGCTTTCGCTACAGCGGTATATATTCCCCCGCTGGGAACGACCCATGAACTGGCCCTCCCCGTCGCCGTAGTCACATACATATCTTCCAACTTCTTAACACTCGGACATACCTGGTACGATCTACAGATAGATCATCTACAGCTCCTCACCTGCCATTAGTGTGAGAGGTTGTGCAGGATCTATAATATCTGTATAGTGCAGATCGGACCCAAGATACATGTGCTATTATAGATAGAGCATGCCGACTAAAAAGGTTTCACCGACCCGGCAACATCAGCCTGCTGTAGATCATACACAGCGATAAGGCGTTTGCCTTGGCAGGTCGAGGTCATCAAGTGGGGTTCGATGATCTGTCCGAGGTGTGAAACGTTGTTTTTTTTTTCCGGCTGAACTCAGAAGCATTCTGCTCTTTTCTGCCACAATGTGCGCAAACTAGCGAACGGCCTGCTGGAAACGTCGTCGCGGTAGTAAAAATTGGTAAATCGATAATGTAGCGGATGTCGAATTGAAGGTTTCAGACCGCCGATGATTTGCCGTAGATCTTCGAGGACAGATAGATGTTTTTGAAGAGATAACTCTCCTGATCTGTGCCATCTACAGCTCAGGTTGCCGGGCGGGAGCTGTATAACCTTGTCTACAGGAGTGCGACATGTTTTCTCGAGTTGCAAGTGTGAGTTTTTCAGACGCTGCACAACATGTCCTAGTCCCGTCGTTGTACTGCGGTCCCGTTTAGGAGACAGACCATCAAATTCTAAGTGGTTTGTCCCCTAAACGGGACTGCAGTACTAAAAGGGTTATATAAGGGCAGGCTGTTGTCGAGATGATGCCGCATGGGTGTGACCCTGACTGGCGTGTGCAAATCGGCGTAGTTCTCGTACTCCCCACGTTTTCGAGCGTTTTTCGGCGATCGTGCTTTCGACGAGGGTATGTACGGGTGCAGAAAGTCGGACAGTTTGCATTTTCCCGAAAGGCTCTCTCCCCCGACCAGATTTTTCCCGAGAAAGTAGCTTGTTCGGTTTTGGCAACCTTTCTCCGTTCCAAAAAAAAAAAAAAGCGATGAAAAACGATGCGCGCACTCCTGTGCGAACCCAACGCTCGTGTTTTAGAGCTGCAGTCCTGTTTCGGGACCAAACCACTGAAATTCCGAGTTGGTTGTTCCCAAAACGGAAATGTAGGCAGGCGGGCTTTAAGGGTTGAGGTACTTGGAGAAGCTCGTCGCGGGAAGCTGACGTCGGCGCCTAGTTGTCAGTCATGGCTACATGTGTACGAGACAATCGAAGGTGCTGTGTGTCGTCCAACTATTGTGGCTGAAGACTGCGAAATTGACAGCCGCAGTTTGATTCCGTTGCGTGACCGATCGATTTGCCTTTTTTATTGTTGTCGGAGTAACACGTTTTTTTTCTCTTTTTTTTTTGTGATGGTTGACACGATATCCAAGTAGTACTCCGACCGTGCGACTCGCCGAACACCTCACTTTGCTTGGCGTATGGTGCGAGCAATGCCTGTCCCCGCGTTTTGTAGGGAGGCGAGGTGTCCGTGGTGACGCGACTGCAGCCTCCAGTACACCCCTCTACGCACGCACCTATAAAATACTGACAGTAGATACGTACCTATGTACCGGTGACCTCCCCTCCCCTCCCCTCCCCGTGTCAATTTGTTCAATCTCCCCACTCATTCCCCACGCATGCCTTGTCCACAGATCGTTGACCCACCCCTCCCCACCCCGTAATCGTTCGTCTTGGTTACATCGTGAATTTTACAGCGCCTTCAACGGTGCCGCCCTGACCACCTCGGCCAAGTCGTCTTCCGCCATGAAGATGTCCTTCGAGTCCGAGCTCGGCGCTCAGCCCCCCCTCGGCTTCTACGACCCGCTCGGCCTCATGATCGACCAGGACCAGGAGCGGTTCGACCGCCTCCGCTACGTGGAGGTGAAGCACGGCCGCGTTGCGATGCTTGCCGTCCTGGGCCACCTCACCGCCCAGAACTACCGATTCCCCGGCTACCTGTCCGTTGACGCGCAGCTGACGTTCGCGGACATGCCCAACGGTGTGGCCGCGATCTCGAAGATCCCCCCCCTGGGCCTTGCCCAGATCGTCGGGTTCATCGGATTCCTCGAGCTGAACGTGATGAAGAACGTGGAGGGCTCTTTCCCCGGGGACATGACCATCGGTGGCAACCCCTTCGCCGCCCAGTGGGACGCCATGTCGGAGGAGACGAAGCTCTCGAAGCGCGCGATCGAGCTCAACAACGGCCGCGCCGCGCAGATGGGCATCCTGGCCATGATGATCCACGAAGAGATCTCCAACCAGCCCTACATCATCAACGACCTCCTCAACGCGCCCTACACCTTCAACTGATTTTTTAGCTTTCAATTTTTTCTTTCCCCCGTCCGTCCGTCCGTTTTTTTTTGTTGGGTGTTGTTTCTTTTGCTGGGTTCTTTGGTTCGCGGAGAAAGCTTACGAGACGCATCAAGGGACACGTCATTCTGTCAGTCGACCCATGGTTGATTCGCTGCGATGGGGGTGTTTCTTGTTTGCGCCGCTGCTGTGTAGGTCGATTCTGTGAGGGTTTCCCCTCTTGTAAGGGATTGGCGCGTTTTGTTTTGTTTTTTCGGGGGTTTTGGGGCGCGGGGGCTCTTTTTATTCTCGAGAAAGACTGAATCTGGCAGTGGGTTTTACTTCTAGTCTTTTGGGCTTCTATTGGCCCACAAGAAGTGAATGTCACGTAGGCGGCTGACTGACTTGGGTCTGTAGGTTTTTCCGTTCACAAAGAATCGCGGGGCTATCACTGCGAGCGATCGAGTTTAGGGTTTCGTACGTTTTTGGTAGGGGTTCCTGTTTTTTTTTGCCGCATGCGCGGTGAAATGAAACGGCCATTGCAAGCGAGTGCCTGTGGACTTGCTCTTCCCCCCCCCCCCTCCCGGATGAAAACGAAACGATGTTAAGTGGCGGCGCAATTGGCTTTGTTGTTTGCCGCCACGGGTTTCCACAACTGAAAGTTTAGCGTTCTTATGGTCTACTACGACCTTGGGCTTCTGCGTTACGTGTGTCGTGTGGTCCAACCGTGCGCACTTGTTCTGTGGCATCCGCCGTGGCTGTTGGGAGTCTTCCGCGGCTATTCCCACGAGGCTTTTGGTTGAATGGAAGTAAACTACTCGCCAACATCCGAAAGAGCACCACTATCTTCCGTCAACAATCTAAAAAAAAACACGCGCAGGACTTTTTGTGACTCGTGGTCCCAACGTCTTGCACCATTTAGCCGCGTTGGTTGATGAGAGCGCCTGATGCGCGCGCCAGCCAGCAGCAACTCCGACAGTCTTCAATTTGTCTGTTGTCCCGTAGCATTCGTCTCCCGATGTCGCCCCTCGCTCGCAATGATTCCTCAAGAATCAGCCGTCGTCTTGTTTTGAGCAAAAAATAATGCCCTTTACATCTGTGTAGATGCACAGGACAATTGTGTGAAGACATTATTGTTCTTGGGCGCACGTTACGGACGGTGATGTTGCCCTACCATTGTTTATGCTGATCTCCCCAAATATTCTGCGTACGTTTAACGTAAGGTTTCTTT
This sequence comes from Nereocystis luetkeana, assembly GCA_031213475.1. Taxonomy (NCBI): domain Eukaryota; class Phaeophyceae; order Laminariales; family Laminariaceae; genus Nereocystis; species Nereocystis luetkeana. Next base: position 4,736,100 of record JARUPZ010000020.1, read on the forward strand.
ACAGGAGTTCTCACATTTCTAGCTCGTACCGCTGTTTTTTTTTTTTTCCCAAATGAATCCTCTGGCGGATTGGTAAAAGTTCAGGAAGCCCGTGGCCATAATACAGATTAAACCAAAAAAGATCTTGACGGAAGAATAAATCCAGATTACTTTTTCACGGCAAGATATATACGGCAAACTCCTCTTGACCGATCACACCCTTGCTTGCCGGAGTTGCTGAAGAATGAAACGCGTGATAAATCGGGCAGGTCAAATCCCCTTTTCGCGATCTGGATACTGGGTCAGTGAGTGGCAGATAGATACCCGATTTGTATTGTCTGCACGATCTACTGCTGCTGCTGCTGTATTTTACTGGTGCGTACATATCATAACGAGAAATATATACCAGGTACGATATATATCTTCTCTATGTTTTGTTTTGTTTTTTTTTAACGTCACTTTTACTTTCCAGCCTTACTCGTGGGGGGTTTTACCCTCTACGAGCTTCTGGACAAACCGTGGTCACAGGTGCCCACCCTTCTGCCCCTCGGTATACGTGCCTTTATTTTTTGTCGCGCATAGGGTTCAGCATTCCCACTGCTCGTCGATTTTCATCGAATGTAGCTAACTCACGCTCTCGCGCTTTCCGCTAATCAATATTTTTTTTGCAAGAAAAAGCCACGAGCATGCACTCGATGAGACTTGAACCCACGAAATTGATCTTTATAGGCTCGCGGACCACCTACCAAGCCACCGGGGACTGTTGTTGTATTATTTTGGTGCAGCGTGCTGTTATTTTATCGTGACCTATCCTACATAGCACACATGCGTGTTGCAAACAAGCCATGCGTGCGTGCGGTGGATGGAATGCGATACGTTCGTTCGTGCCCAACGTGTGGACGTCTTTGCAATAGAAGTGTATTCCCCAGTTCGCCCGGGTGCAAATAAATGTGTCCGTCAGGACCATGCATGGGCATGGACCATGCGTGCGGGTGACCGTGAATACAGAAAAAAAAGGAGTCCCGGCGCCGATTTTTCGCGCCATTGGCGGTACAGCAGTGTGTGTCGTAAAGAAAATACATCCGCGACAGAAAACTCCGCTTATCGGCAGCTCATGGCAAAAACTACGGTAGGCACCGCATACCGACTCCTACTTCCTCGTACTCAGGTCGGTTTTCACCGTTCGTCGTATAGCGCCGTCTTTTGTCCTTTAGTGCTGCCGATGTAATTTACTTTCTGCGGTGGATTCTCCCTGTACTACTCAGCAGAGTACCTTCTTAGATATTTAGAGGTTCATACCTGGTTCTGTCTCGTTTGTTTTTCATTGTGCACAAAACAGCTAAAAGCCACCGCCACCACTGTAGTGAAATCCCCGCCACCGCTGCCACCGTCTCCGAATTTCAAGCGGAAACCGTGTATAATATGTCCACAGGCATGTAGCCATCGTACCCGTAATTCCGATCGATCGAGACGTTACTCGCCGCCGTTACCGGGCACATGAGACCCAGCCACGTTGTTTGACGATCCCAGCACCGTCTCTCATCCCGTCTCTCTTGGCGGTGTGGGGCGAGATAAGAGGGAGCTACCCGCGTCAAAGCGATCGACGAAGAACTGCGATCACCACGGCATGTGTTTCGTCCACCCTTCCCTTCCCCTCTTCCTTAGGACTGTTTTTCAGGTTTATTTCAGTATTTTCACGAAATTTCGGTATTTGAAAATACTGAAAAAAAACTGAAAAACACTCCTCGTTAAGATTGACCCTTACGATTTGTTTGCATGGTGGTGCGTTTAGCGCACATGATCCACCTAAACGCTGGTGGTCGTGATTCATATGCGCGTATGAATCAGGAGACACGGCACTTTCACGTCCACGGCAATTTCCCATTTTTGTTTCCTTGGCTCACGCCAAACTACTGCGAGTACGAGCATCTGGTATAGGCTTTGTGTGGAACACTCGGAACCACACCGATGCACGTTTTCCCTTGACTGATCGCCTCCGGACATAAATATGATATTTGATCATACGTATGACATGATGTCATGATACATACAGCTCTAAGACTTCTTTTAACACCTACGTACGTGGTAAGTCTCGGAGCACGAAGAACGTGGGGCTTCAGGGAGAAATTGACGATGGATAATCAAAAGTGACGACTACAGCACCGGCCACTGCTGTGTGATTCGGGAAAAGGGAAAAGGGGAAATGGGAAATGCAAATTGTTGGTGTCCGAGTTAGAAGAAATAGTTTCGAGTACAAGGAGTGCTGCGGCACGGGCGCGACATGATCTTGATATATATCCGTTCTGCTCGGCATTCACAGTGTGCTCGAGGCCGGTTGATAACTAAAGTATCATTGTTTTGGGTCGCTTATGTGTGAGCGGACGCCAAAGGCAGGGGCTCCGCCACCTCCACTTGACGGCCACAGCAGTTAGCGGGTTCATCAGGTTTAGCTTTTTGAGCAGCAAGCGGCAGCTCGTACGAGTACAACTTCAGTGGCGGCGGCAGCAACAGCGCAACAGCGGCAGCAGCAACAGCGCAACAGCAGCAGCATGGCCGCAGGATTCGAAGATTCAGAAGTCTCGATCTGTTGCTTCCGAAGACACTTATACCACACAGCACAACGACCGTTGACTTAAGTCGCCACATGCTGGACAGCGGAAAGCCCTTCTGCCATGTCGGGTGCTCGTAAGGTGCTGGCGAAATCGCAGACAAGACAACAAGCCGGAGATTTCGAGGATATGAACCTCGAATAATCCCCTGTTACAACAGCCTCCCAATGTGTGTGGAAAACCTTCAACAATAATCTCCAACGGCCGCTTTTCGATGGTACCAGAGAGAAAAGGAAGCAGGGCTTCATCACTACACAACAGTCAGCTGCTTGTTGCAAGTCTCAAGAAAGTCAGCCGAAGTTAGGAGAAGGGAGAGAAGCACCACCGGCAGCAGCAGCGGCGGCGGCTACGAAGCACGGGGGCATGTCGAATTCGAGCCAGATGCGAGAGCTGGGTGGCCTTGTGGACAACCTCTACCTGAGCTCAAAGAACCGGCACCACCAGGATGTCACTGCTTCGGCACCCACTACGCAATCACGCAAGAATACCAAGGTGGGTTCGTGCAGCTGCTCGGCGCAAGCGTGTCCGCACGAGGGGGGTGTAGCTTCTCGCTGGCGTTGCGTTGGGGAACACGGGACGGCACGGTGTGCGTTTACAGGCTGTGTGTGCCACTGTGCAGCCGAACGGGACGAGGGAATCGGCCGCTCTCTCCCTCTCTTGTCTGTCTCGGGTGCTGGTTGTGTGCTTTTTCCTCTTGGCCTGCTGCTCTTTGTGAATCTTCACGTTGTGCTTGCTGGCTGCTGTTGCTGCTGTCTGTTGTGTCTTGTTTTCGTCCTGGTGTGCTCCTGCTCTGTCTGCCTTGTCATGGCGATAGCAGCATCGCTCGAAACGGGATTCGAGGTTGTCACACCGGTGACAGCAGGAGTAGGCTTGTAGCCAGTCCTGTTCGGGTGGATTAGGATTTCCGCTTTTCTTGCTCGTCGCTACAGCAGCAGTACGCACCTTTTCTCTTCTCGTCGGCCATGCCGCACATGGCAATGCCAGCCAGCAGCAGGCTGTTACAGCAAGGGCCCCTATCTAGCAAAGAGCCGAAAACCGGTGTAAAAAGACGCATCGATCCGGCGGACAGGGGTCCCCGCGCCCCTGCTCCTGATTTGATGGTGTAGCGTATACTCGTTGACACCTGGTACAGCAGTATGCACGCCCAGCGTACCTGTCTACTTTTCTGGCACCCTTGTCACGTACAGCAGTAGGTATACCGGGACCTTGATTACGTACCTGGTACCACATCTCATGTGCTGATAATACACGAAAACTCGTCCTGCTGTCGTTCTCGTCTTGAATAGTACCAGACAGTGCTGCTGTAGCTTTGCATTTGCAGCAAACCGATACGGATATCCACAGCAGCAGCAGCCGGAGCAGCAGCAAAGGGGAACACCAAACAAGCAAACTGGGTTGCCTATATACGGATACATACATTGCGTATACTTCCCAACACATTATCCGTACTGCTGTCGTAAGAAATCGTTCTGGAAGAGGCTTGTGGCGCGGTTCAACCCATGCATGCCCATCAACCATCAACCCTTCCCCCCCTCCCTCCCCGACCAACCACCACCAGCACCATCAGCAGCACCAGCAGCAGTACAAGGCTTCTGCCCGGAGCACTGCTGCTGCTGCTGCTGCTGCTGCTGCTGCTGCTGCTGCTACTGCTACTACTGCTCCTGTAGCCGGTGGACCCCTAGGAGCTAACGTTGAGAACGTGCCGGTGCACCCCGTAGCTCCGCCGGCGGCTGTAGCAGCGGCAGCGGCGGCGACGGCGGCGACGGCGGCAGCGACTTCGGCCGGTGCAGCCGGGGCCGGGGCGAAGCAATCTCCCACTAAGGCCAAGCAATCTCCCACTAAAGCTACTCGCACCAAGGTGGGTCGGTGGTGGTGGTGGTAGTGGTGGTGGTGGTTGCAATGTTCTCGTTGCTTTTTCTACTAATCGTGTTGTATGTTTTCTCTGTTGTTGCTGTAGTATATACCAGGTACCAGGTACTTTGATTTTTTTGTACACGGGAGTACGGCTATCTATCGTAAATTGTAATATTAGTATTAACAGTAAATCTGCTACCCAAGATATGAGACACGGAATGGGTCGGAGACTGGAGACGAAGATTGGCGGGTGCTTCGATGCCTGACGGTTTGGTGGATGGTTCCTTTAATCTCTTTTATACCGGTACCTGGTACGGAGTATGTGTGTGTTTTTGCGGGAAATCCGGCTTCGAGGAAGGACAAGGAAGGCTGGTGATGGAATATTGTTCCGGTTCCGACATAAAAAAATACTGCTGTAGGTACGAACCTGCTACTGCTGCTGCACGAATACCGGGGTATCTCCTTTTCAAAGGACCCCACTATTTGCAGGGCTCTTGACCCCTTTAGAACCGCAGTCCCGTTTTGGGGACATACGACACAAATTTCAAGTAGTTTGTCTCCAAAACGGGACTGCGGTTCTAAAGGGGTTAACGGGTCATGACCCGACCCGCGGGTCGGATTCAGGAGGTCTTCCAAATCCCACGGGCTGGGTATGGTCGGGTCGGGCCAGGTCGCCCTGACCCGACCCGACCCAACCCGGCCCAACCGGCGAGGTTCGACCTGACCCGTGTGTGTGTGTGTGTGTGTGTGTTCTTCACATTAAACCGTTCTTTCTACCCGTCGACATCCAGCACAACCAGTGTCCGTGCCGATTCTTCAATCCTAGAAGAGATACAAGTTCTGTGGTCACAAAGCTACGCCACAGAGATACTACGTTGCCACGTGTGCAGTGTGAACTGCAGTGGGCAATGCAAAGCCATGTCATCATACTAGATACGACAGGCACGACATACGCAATCTATGAAATAGTGAAACAAAAAGAAACAATCAAAGAGAAAACAAAAACAAGGTAGACAAATCGAAAAAGAAAAAGAAGAAAAATGAAAGCAAAATCTAAGAGAAACAATCTGTCGTGACCCGTGAACCACCCTGACTAATTATTTGGCTAATCATACGTTGATCTGTACATAAAGAGCTCTTTTTACGTACCACACACTAGGTACGTTGGGGATTATATGAGTCCGGTACTTTCGACTGCTGCTTGCTGCTGCAACTGCTACTGCTGCTGCTGCTGCCGTGTACCTCTTCGCCTCCTTGTGATTTTCTTTTTATTTTTGTAATCTTCCCATTTTTTTTTGTTATTTTCCCGCTTTTTTTCTCTCCCTCTTATTTATGTAATCATCATAGCCTGAAACCCTAAAATGCTCGAAATTAGCGCAGGATGTGCCTTGGCGGGCTCATCAGGGTTTCGGGCGCGTGAAAGGCATTTTCGGGCTCGAGGGTTTCAGGCACGCTTTGGCCTTTCAGGCGTTTGCCTTTCATACGAGTGCCTTCATGTACGAAAAAAGAATCGCCGAGGTGCTCATGTGCGCCTGCGGCGTGCCTCACAGGCATGGATCTACGCTATAGAGCCTATGAAATCGCGTGGCACAGATGGGATTCGCCAGTGTGCGGAATAGTGCCGGTCGACGCCATAAAACTGGCAGCATATCTAGTTACACCCTTATTTGCACGTCGACGCCATATACAGTGCCAGTATTGTTGGCTGGCGCGTATATACCGGCACTATAGAGGGACGGACCACTACGGGATTTACAGACGCACTTTCTTGGCCTTGCTTTTCCAACCCAGGGAGGACGTACGTTAGATAGATCATGTAGGTTATACGGCTTCCGCCCGGCCACCTGAGATGCTGTAGATCATACAGATCATACAGATGGATGATCCATCTATCTGCCTTGAAATGTGTATATATCCAGATCATTCCGTGGGGAATCAGGGATCTGTCCCATGTGGGAAACCTTGCGTGCAGTGCTTGATCTGGTGCCGATTCCGATGCCGGTGCTGGTTTACTGACATCGTGCGGATCCGCCGGCGATCGATTCGTACAAAGGTACCACTCTGATGGGCGGAAATATAGGGACCGCTTGGTCTTAATTTTAATCTCTAAGCGGCACTAATGGAAACGCCCGGAGTGGTATACGACTACCTGGTAGTGTTTCACCGTTCTGGCCGATAATAGGTCGCCCCGGTGGTTCAAGTGGTTAACCTCGAATTCTACTTGTTTGAGTCCTGGGTTCGAGCCCTAGGAGGGTCGGACATTGACTTTATTTGCAAAAATAAAAAAAGGGATTCAATTGTTGAGAGCGCCTTGCAGCGTGGGTAGGCACAATTCGATGCGAGTCGACGAGGGAAGAAAAGGCTGAAATCTTCTCGCGATAAAAATGAAGGCACGTACCGTAGCGGGAAGGGGGGAGAAGAGCCTGCTATGTGACCCCGGATCTGAGTTACGAGTTGGAAGGAGAGAGAGAAGAAGATGTGCGAAGATAATGAATGGGATAAAAAAAAAAAAAAAAAAAAAAAAAAAAAAAATAATAATAATATAGAGACCTTTCGGTTTTACGTCACATATTCGCAACCAGGATTATATTCCCTACCTGAGTGGTATTAAAGTAATGATGGTGTACGACTTGGCTTGACCAAAATGGTTGATGGTTCGTACCAACATGACTGTATAATATTAATCTCAGTAGAATTTTCCGCATCTCCGACAGATGATTTATCTATCTACTGTTGCAGATCATCTGATAGTTTGCGAGAGATTGTGCAGGATCTGCACGACCTGTTGTAATCTACAGGCCCGTCTAAACGAGAAACCTTTGTCATGATAATCTAATAGGAAAAAATGATTTTTGAATAGAATTTCGGTAAAAAATTGCCCATGGGTCCTATCGAGGAATAGCGCGTATTAAAAAAAAATCAAACTACGCACAAGGGTCAACGAACACCAGAGGGCAACCAACGAGGCGAGCGACGGCCCGCGTCCTCCCCTGGGTGCCGCGGTCAGCGGCCGATTGATTCTGCCGGCATCGCCGAAGAGGCTATCGCTCTTGGGGCGTCTTGGGTGGCTGGCGCAGCCCCGAAGCCCAACGCAGGCAGCAGCGATGGGGATACAACGATCGAACTTCTGAGCGAAGTCGTGACCTGGTCGGTGCTCGTGTGGTTTGCGAGGCAAAGAGGGATGAAAACTGGGTTTACGACGGCCCTCGTAAAATTTCTGAGGCGCCATCTACCTTGTCCTATTAGTAGGGGCCGTCGAACCTCGCGCTGCGGCTGCTCCAGTGTCCCTGTCTCTCGGGAATGGTGGATCTCACTTGTGAAGAAGTCGACGACACGGCTCAAGTTCAGGAACATGCCACGAGTTGGACTAACCCCCCTAATTGAATACCACGGAAGAGCGAAAGAGATCCCAAAATACTCCTTGTTGAATTCGTTTTTTTTCGTTTTTTTTTCGAATCCAAAGTCAAACTGCCTGCTTGGTGATTGATTCACTTTTCGACCCATCAGATGCAAATCGAATCGAACAAAAACAATATTGGCGGAGCATCATAAAAAAAAGTTATCGTTAACCCTTTTAGGACCGCAGTCCCGTGTTGGGGTGCAGACTACTTAGAATTTGACTGGTTTGTCCCCAAAAGGGAACTGCGGTTTTAAAAGGGTTAGGATAGGCCGTAAACGGGTACTGTATTCCCCTTAGTTTCAATGTTTTTTTAGTGTCCTGCTTGGCTCGACAAAATGGTTGATGGTCGATGCCAGGTACTAACCATTGACAATGTTTTTCCACACCGCTGGCAGATAGATCATGATCTAGATCATCATTTAGATCGTCTAGTTCTTCAACTGTCTGAGTGAGAGGCTGTGCAGGGTCTGGATAGCACAGATCCAAGGAACCGTATGTTATTAATCCAAATTGGGGTTGTATTCCCGGCGGCCAGGGTGGTGCCTCGACAAAATGGTCCGCAAGTCCATACCAACTGCCAAGGAAATTTTCCACACCTCTGACGGGGAGATCGTGATCTATCTATCTGCAGATAGATGATCTAGTTCCTCGCCTTCCGTTGTGAGAGGTTGTGCAAAATCTATCTATCTGTGGAATACAGATCTAACCCAGGAAACACGCTTCTATATTGTGCGCATTAACCGGGTCCCACCCGGTAACGTGAGCTAGATCATACAGATAATACATTTTACTTGAAATATCTAACTCATCAGGTGGGAATGATATGTAGATGATCTATCTGTGGATCAGTTGTCCGAGGTGGGACGTATTCGTTACGGGGCGTCTTAATTTCCTAAAAAAATCGCAGGCCGTCGGGGTCAGGCGAGGTACCGCCATCTGTACAGTATACCAGGTAGGCTTTACGGTATCCAGAAAAAGGTGTACCTTGTACCGGGTAACGGAAGTGTTGTGCGCCACTTGCCAGTAATAAAAGGAAATCGCGCCATAGAATGTACCAGGTACCTTTTGTCGGCAGCACTCACCATTGACGATAGAAAGTACCCTATATTACAGCAAAATCTACGGTACACCGATTTCTTGTCACTCGGGATGATTTCCACCTTTCCACTATCTAGGGTTACCGTTTTATGGCCCACGTCTCGGTGTTCTTTGTTTTGTTAGCGTGCCGGTGCGTCCGACAGTCACATCGTTAGTTGTCCCGTGGGCACAAGGATAGGGCTGCGTCCACCAGAACTACGGTAAAAATGTGAGTCAAAACGGTACACCGTATTCTGGCCATTTTTTTTGTCCCTCGCATGGTTGTTTCTAGTGTTTCAGGTGTGTCATGAATGTTCCGTATATACTCGTACCGTGCCAGGGTATGATATACTACTATTACGGGGGACTATAGTCAATAGGACCTACGGTACATACAAAAACCTACAGATTTACCTATTTTTACGAACAATATCTGGTCCTATTTACTATGGTCCCCCGTAATATGCACCTGGTATGAATAAGGCTTGTGCCAATGGAAACGCGAAGGTCCCATAAAAAGTTTGAATTCCAAAGATACCCGCCAATGGGCACGTTTCTTAAAACGGAAAGTTCTGCACTTCTGGAAACGCCCGAAAAAAGCAAATCTGGGGCTGATGTTGGGCCAAAATCGGCTCGAGAAAAACTCAGGCGGATCTTTACTTCGAAGCGGCGAGATTCCGAGTGCTCGACAGGCATCGATCGATGAAACCAACTACTGCGTCATGAATTCTGAACGGAGTGCGTTCGTCAGGGGCTCCGACCCACCCTAGGGTCACCATGTTCACACAATGGCCGGTGTCATGTGGCGGGAGCTAGCCAGGCGTGTGATAAAAACACAATTGGCCGCTGGTGTGCACAAAACAGAAGAAATCAATTCTCCACCCGTCCCGAATGGCATTTTTTTTTTTTTTTTCATGTTTGAAGGATACCGTAGGACGCCGCCGGCAAGCTCTCGCCCCCTAGACCATGGATCCACCTGATATCTTCGAGGCCATCATCTATACTCATTGGCCTTGCCGGACACCGAGCGGGTTGGCCGTGGGCTGAGTCTATGTTGAGATCGAGCGTCGATCGTCGCACGAGCTGGTTTTTATCAGCGTGTTGACAATTTGCAACAAGAAAAAACAAATTGCGCTGCCTGCAGCCGTGAGAAAAAAAATAATAATCAATAAGTTTTATCTTTCTTCCCACAGCAGCGGCGCGAGGATATTCGGCTGTTTTTTCAAAGCAATATATTTGAAAGAAAACTTTTTGACTTCACGTTTCCATCGGCATAGGTCTAAGATACTACTCCGGTACGTGATCGATGTGGGTCGTAGACTCGGGTCTACCTACTACGCGGAACGGAGTGACAGACCCTGGGTGTGACTTTGTGTATCGTGAGACGGTACTATCTATAGGGGAATGGGAGGTGGTGCCCAGATTTCTCATCTGGCATATTCAGATATGCCTCTGAGGTATACGTCACTTATTGCCGTGTCATAATTATGTGCCTGGTATATAGCAATTGGCAATGCTTGTGATGGATCAAAGTCGTATTTCGGCCTGAAATTGCGCGTTCGCTGCTCCCACCTCGCCGCCCGATTGGTTGTTGATTCCGCCGCATAATGCAGAGACCGTCGAGTCGGCAATCTTTGGAGAAGAAACGGTTCAACACCACGCTGTCCAAGCCTACTGGGGGTTCGAGCCTTACGGGAAAGCGGTGGAACCTATCGTGTTTCACCATGGGGAAGCCGATTGGGAAGGGGAGGTTCGGTGAGTGTCCCCTTTTTACCCGTGCGATTGACCACTATGTCGCGATTTAATAGGGACACTTGGATTTAATATTACGGGGGACCATAGTAAATAGGACCAAATATTGTTAGTATAAATAGGGAAATATATAGGTTTTTGTGTGTACCGTAGGTCCTACCTGGTATTCAATATGGTCCACCGAAATAGTGCTATACAAAAGTTCTTTATATCTCAGTCCAGGGTGGTATGGTATTACAGGTATCGGTGAGTGTCCCCTCTCCCCGCTATTTACCATTATCCCGAACTCTACTGTAAGAAACGGTTGGATTGAATATTGATGGAAAAGTTCCAAAGCGGTATGGTTTTAAAATTGTTATCGGTGAAGTGTCCCGTATCCCCTCCTATTTTCCACTATGCCGGGTACATTACCAGGGTATATATATTACCTGGTATAATATAATTTGTATATATATACCAGCGTTTGGATCAAATAGTGATGGGGAAAACAGCAGTCGTTTTGTTTCGAGCCATAGCAGCTGCGTGGTTTTACGGTAATTGTCCCTCTATCATGCCGGTATGGTATGCGCCAGCCATCAATACCGGCACTATAATAATAGCGGCAACCGAACCGGCATTATATACTCCGCACACTATTTCCTCACTGGTTGACAATCCCATACCTGGCATGTGCCAAGCGATCCCACTGGCACTGTAGCGGGCAGCCGGCACTATAGATGGGACCAACACTGGTTGGCGCTATATTACAGCAGTAGGGCTACCCGGAATTGGAACGTGGAAGTGTGGTGAGCTTGAGCTTTGTTTTTACTAATCCGCCGGAGAATTAAAAAAAAAAGGATGATAAAAAAAAATTACCCGACAAGATGGGATTAGTTTCTTGTTCCCAAATTATGCGCCAGGTAATATTTTCGAGGCACTCGCGGCTACTACAGGACATGGGTCTTGCTTGAGATCGTTTCCATTTTTGTTGTCGGATTTCTTTTAGGACTGGAGGTTTCCCTTTCTGTCGCCATGCAGTTGTCGGTTGGCTAGACGAAACACTTGACTGATGCGTGATTTTTTCCGTGCTTTCTCTTCTTCTTACGATCTGCGGCTTTTTGTGATTCGAACATAATGGCTTCCCAACGCACACAAGTTGACGACAGTTTCATATGTCGTGCTGCGCGAAAATCCTATTAATAGATGGCGATTGCCGCTACTAATACCATCTTTAAAGTAGTTACAAATAATACGCACGTTGGACAGATGATCTACAGATAGATCATCTACAGATCACCTAGATTTTTTTACCTGCCACTATGAGATGATGTGCAGGATCTGTATAGTATATATATGTCAAACCCAGGGAACATTTTCAAGTAAACATCTGCTACAGTAGATCAGGCAAATTATACGCCCCCCCCTCGACAATATGAGCTGGATCATACAGATAATACAGATCATCTGTCCTTAAATACCATCTAGATCCATGATTTGGGCATCGATGATCTGCAGTACTGTATGTAGATCATGATCAGGACGAGTTGATAAATAATCCGTTAGGTGTGAGTAGGGCTGATTTAATATGTCGCACGCACTATCGTCTCAACTCGTTAGCTCGTTTGCGGATGAGTGTTTGTATCGCACTCGCGGGCTGGTTCGAGCTCAACAAAAAAAACCGTCAACCATGAATGCTGCATGCAATGTATAGCCACTCGAATGGCACATTTTCGGTACTGTATCGCGCTAAACAGCGGAAGCGGATGGCATGGCCGGCGAAGTGTGTCCCGACCAACCACAGGGCTTCCGAAAGGTTAAAACAACAGCCCGGCGTTTCCGTTGGAAGGAAATCTTTTTTTTATTATTATTTAAGAAACGGTTCTACTACAGTGCCGCAGGCACACCGAAAGCTTGTGTTCAAAAAAAGTTTTTCGCGAATATTCAAAGAATTGACTGCGTGCATGTACAGGATCAACTTTTAAGCACATCTTACCGCTATTACCGGGTACGGGGGGCCATAGCAAATAGGACCTCCGGTTCACACAAAAACCTATATATTTCCCTATTTTTACTCACAATATTTTGTCCTATTTACTATATCCCCCGTAATAGAACTCGATTCTGTACTGAAACCAAGTAATTTAGAAAAAAACGGTGACATCGCCGTTTTTCTCGCGAAGCGCAGAAAAACACACATGTTTTTTTTTAGTTAGTCACCTGAAACTTGGCGCTCACCTTCCGTTCGATGTTACCGAGGGGTGTGTGGATGGGGTGCAAGTTTTTTTTTCGTTCTCCTGTCTCTGCTCGCAGAAATCCGGAGGCCCGGAAAGCCCAGTACGCAGAAAACCTGAAGACCTCAAGTAATTGTCGGAAAAATAAAACTGAAAACTTGCCCCCCCCCCCCCCCCCCCCCATATATCCCTTGGCATATGAAGGGTACGGAAAGTGTGTGGGAGGTTCAAGGGTCTGACGGAAGAAAAAGCCATGAACTTCCGATGCCAACAAAATATTTATGATGGACACAATCCTCGAACCAGCTCGTGGTGAGACGTGATTGTCCGAAATCTTTACAGCACCGGTTGTCCCATATCCCTGGACATTCAGATCTTTCGGGCGCGGTCAACGGTTTTTTTTCGGAGTCCTGATATATATATATTTTCTGGCCTAACGATGTTGTGTACTGCTGTAAATACGTACCTGGTATGTATTTCGTACGAATGCCAAAACCTTTCATTCTTGCCGCGCCCGCTGTTGCTGCTGTTGGTTGTGCCCAATTGATCAACGCTGACTGCTGTTGTTGTCGTTGTTGTCCGTTGCCACTGTTTGCGCTCGCGTCTGTCGGTCTTGCTCGAACCAAATGGTTTATTGGGGCTGCGTTCACTTTGTGCGTTGTGCGTTGCTTTTTTTTTTGTGGCGCGTCGCTACAGGAAACGTGTATCTTGCGAGGGAGAAGGCATCGATGAAGGTCTTAGCCCTGAAGATCATGCTTAAGAAGGACCTAGAGGCGAGTCAGATTTTGTTGTGACTGTACTGGTTGGATATATCATCTACATATAGATCATCTACAGATATATCATCTACAGATAGATCATCTACAGATAGAGCATCTACAGATAGATAATCTACATATAGATCATCTGCAGTAGATTCTCTCCTGCCGTTGTGAGATGCTGTGCAGGGTCTATCTGTTTGTTGTACAGATCTCATCCAGGAAATCTGTCCTCGATCATGCCGATTTTTTACCCAGATAGGTCATTTACAGATAGATCATCTACAGTAGATTCTCTCCTGCCGTCGTGAGATGCTGTGCAGGATCTATCTGTTTGTAGCCCATATCTCATCCAGGAAATGTGTCCTCGATCAAGCCGATTTTTCACCCCCGGCATTGTGGGGATTGGGTCTATGTTCATACGAGTACGGTACGGTTACGGCTACGGTCATGCATGATATCGAGGAACCCCCTTCCCCCCTTACCCCTTCATGCGACTCGCCGGACACCTCACGGCGCTTCGCGCCTTAGGCAAACAACGTCTGCCTGGTTGGTGAAAACCCGACGTGCTCCGTCCCGGCATTGTAGGGATGCGAGGGTCTATGGTCATACGACTACGGCCATGCATGAAGTCGAGTACATCTCTCCCCTCCCCCTGGTGGCTTATATTATATATCAGGTTTATAGTAGCGAGACAACGATGACTACCATAGAATAGGAGGAAGTAGATGCACAGCAGTGTGAAATGTACAAGGAGGAACGGGATGTGTTCGAAGAGAGGATGGGAGAAATAGACGAATGTGGCATGGAGGAGTTTGGTACACTAGGTAGGAGCGAGTAAACGATCGCTGTCCTAGGAGATAGATGGTGGCAGCCACAGGCGGCCAAACAAGAAGGGGATAAGATCAGCAAAAAGTTTCTATTAATATGTAATACATGGAAACGACGTACTGAGCGCCCAACTGTTGGAGGTGTCTCTTATTTGGAGTAGGGACCTCGGTGCTGCGTCTCGAAAGGGGTGCGTGATCGATCGTCTGATGCCTAAGGTAGGCGACAAATGAGTGCCCCCCCCCCCCCCCCCGCACTCCGTCTCGAAAAGGATGCGTTGTCAATGGTCGAATGACTAAGGCAAGGAACGAATGAGTGCCCCCACCCCCCCCCTGCAGGTACCGCCATGCATGATATATATATTAATAGTACATCTCTCCTAGTACCTCCCGCCGCCCTCAATGGCTATACGACTACGGCCACGCATGAAAATGAGTACACCCCCCTCCCTTCCCCCGCAAGGCAACATGAGCCAGATCAGGGAGTCTGTATGTCTTGAAATATGCACATGATGAAGTACCGGTAAGTAGGAAACGATTATCTGCTCGATTGTGTGCAACTCTGTGGACGGTCAGACACGATGCTCTGCTATTCATACGCCTAGGTATTAGTATTATTGCGGGGGGCCATAGTTAACAGGACCAAATATTGTTAGTAAAAATTGTTAAACATATAGGTTTTTATGTATACCGTAGGTCCTGTTAACTATGGTCCCCCGTAATATGAGCGTCACATCAGTTTTTATTTGTCGTAGGATACTGCCGCGCTTTTGTTCTTCTGGAAAGTTCTTCGCTTTCTGTTATTATAGTCGTTTATTAGAACAACACTACACATTGTCGGATGGCAAGCGTAATAA
Organism: Nereocystis luetkeana; assembly: GCA_031213475.1. NCBI lineage: Eukaryota > Phaeophyceae > Laminariales > Laminariaceae > Nereocystis > Nereocystis luetkeana. Next base: position 4,751,423 of record JARUPZ010000020.1, read on the forward strand.
TAATAATGTAATAGGAGATCGCGAGCTGATCGGCCTCCCCTTCACTCAAGCCAGTACAGCAGTAGGGGCTGGTTCCTCTGTAATGCCGGTGAAATGGTTTGGCACTGATGGGATCAACCGGTGTGGCAGTGTGCGGAGGGAATAGTGCCGGTTGGCGCCGTATATAGTGCCGGTGTATTGACCTGGCACATACCGGCATTATAAAGCGACCTCTACCGGCATTAAAGAGGCCTTGATGCGCCCAACAAAACCGGTCTGCCACGGAGGGAACCTTGCTATTGATTCGACACGGTTACCGAGGGGACACTGCTACTGATACTACTGTGTGCGATACGAGGAAACCCGAATCCTAACTCTCTATGTAACCCACTGGACTGATGTGTGGGCTATTACGGGGGACCATACCAGTAGTAAATAGGACCTACGATACACACAAGAACCTGTATATATTGTTATTATTTCTCTTGCCTTCCGACAATGTGCAGCATGATCTTCAACATGGATCACTCATAACTTTCCCGAAAGAAGAAAACCTCGGAAACAAAAGGAAACCCATGCAGCAAGTCTACCTCCCTTCCGTGCCAACTTTCAGCTTGTCTACTCTATTTGCTGTATATATTGTTTTTTTTTGCCAACAATATTTGGTCCTATTTACTATGGTCCCCCGTAATAGTTGGAGCAGTATCATTAATAGTAGTGATTGTCTTGTTTATAAAATACACAGTCCACCGTACGTGGTGTCGAGAAAGTTGGTGAACCCTTTCAACGTTGCACGGACTCAAGCTCAGTGCGTACCAGGTAGTGATTAGTGAGTAGGGCTGCTTGTGTACGGCACGGATGTGCCTAAAAACTAAAAATCTAACCCTAGCCCAAGCAGACCTGATCATTTTCTAGAGCTAACGATCTTAGTGTCGCTTCGGTGATTAATTTATACTGCCCCTAGATATTACACATACGAACATCTAGCTTTGTTGGCGATGGACTCGACGGCCCCTGCCCTCCGACTTTAACCGTTATTTTTTTGCTTTCGCTTGCGGTTGGTGTATGTCCGCTGTCCGACCACCCATCGGTTTCGTGCGTCGGGTTTTGTGGCCAGGCCGCAGGCGTGTACCACCAGGTCAAGTCGGAGATCGACATCCACGTCAACTACGGGTCCGGATGTCCCAACATCGTGCGCTGTTACGGTTACTTTTACGACGAAAAGAGGTGAGAAGCTACTCGAAGGAGGCGTCGCTGCCCCCGCTACCCCTCCCACCCCCACCCATAAAACGCGAGGGTTTCCCCCCACCGGCATTGTAGGGATGCGAGGGTCTATGGTCATACGGCTACGGTCATGCATGAGATCGAGTACATATCTCCTAACGAGTGCAACCCCCCCCCCTCTCCCTGCCCGCAGAGGCATAGGGTTTCCCACTTCGGCCCACAATAAACGAGGGGTTTCCCCTCCACGCCCACAGGGATTGCCCCTTCCCCCAGCCGAAAAACGCCGGGGGTTTGCAATTTCCCGGCCGCAAAAAACGTGGGGATTTTACCCGCGCCCGCCCGAAAAAAACGAGCCCGCCCCCCCCCCTCGCCCACTAAAAAAGAGGGGTCTCCTCCCCCCGGCCCACAAATGCGAGGGGTTTCCCCAGCCCCGGTCCGAAAATCCCCCGGAGTTTCCACACCTGGTTTGTACGAATCGGTGATTTCAGCTGTTAGGCACAGCTGTTGGTGGTGGTGGTGCTTGCTGTTGGTTACGCCCTGACGTAAGTGATCCTTCTGGTTTTTTAGTTTTAGGACTTGAGAGAAAACACACAATTTTCAGGAACATAGCATTTTTGTTCGTTTTTTTGCTTTTCTAAGATGTGCTTTAATTGTCATTTTTTGTTTTCTCCATGATGATAGGCCGAATTTTATAAATGTTCATCGTGATAGGGGTGGGTAGGTGGGTGGGTGGGTGGATACGCATCGACTTTTGACAATACCAGTAAAAAAGTAGTTTTTTTCTGTCCGTCTATCTGGCTTTTCTCATCCCCTTTTTCGGTCGTTTTTCGTTTGTTTGCTTTGCTTGGTTTCCCTTTTGCTTGTTTGTTTGTTCCTTCCGCTTTTTTTTTCGTTTTGCTTGTTTTTGTTCTCGTTACTTACTTGCGTGCCAGAATTTTCATCGTGATGGAATACGCTCGCAAGGGAGAGCTGTATCGGACGATGAAGAACCAACCGGGGGGGCGGTTCTCGGAGCCGGTCTCCGCGAAGTACATCCTGCAACTGGTGCGGGCCCTGCAGTACCTGCACGCTCTCAACGTGATCCACCGCGACATCAAGCCGGAGAATTTGCTGTTGGACAAAGCAGGTGCGTCTATTACGGGGGACCATAGTTAATAGGACCTAGGGTCCACATAAAAACCTATATATTTAACCATTTTACTAACAATATTTGGTCCTGTTAGCTATGGTCCCCCGTAATAGTCTCTTAATTGTGGTGGCGTGATGCGTATCGTGTGTGTGTTGTGTGTGTATGCGTGCGTTCTTCGGATGTTCCCCCTTTTAGACCCCAAAAAAGAACGACCAAAAAGACAATGGTTGGTAAACGTTGGTGTTGTCAACCATCTGCGAGCAGCGCGAGGGCCCAGCAGTACGTGTACGGGTATATAGGGTCGCGTCGCTTACGGCCGTCCCGTCCGACCCCCCGCATTGTTATAACTTGGACACTATTCGTATTTAATAGTATGTTATCGTTCTCTAATTACGTAGTGGTTGTTGTGTCGCTGTAATCCTCATTTTGTTTTTTTGTTTTTTTCGTATTTTTTCTCCCGAAGTGGGGTTGGACCGTTTTTTTTTTTACCCGTCGACATCCAGCACACCCGGACAGTGTGTCCGCGCTGATTCTCCGTCCTAGTATCAATAGAGAGAGAGATGTCAAGCTTGGTGGTCTCGGAATTACTTTACGACATATTGCGCGCTTTGTCCGTTTTATGTGGCGTGTGTTTTTTCACCCGGCATGTTGTTGACCGTGATATATACCTCGAGGTAAACACGTGATGTATGAGTAATATGCGTTTCAACTGCTACAACGTGTCATGTTTGTTTCCTTCTTTCAATCGACCGTAATTAGCACGCGCAAGATAACACTCCCCCCCCCCTGTGGTCATACGACTACGGCCATACATGATATCGAGTACCCCCCCCCCCCCTCCCCCCCTTGGGATTGGTCATACGACTACGGCCATGCATAATATCGAATACATCTCTCCTGTCAAGGAGTACCCCCCCCCCCCCACCCCTACCCCCGCCCCCTTCGGATTGGTCATACGACTTCGGCCATGCATGAGATCGAGTACATCTCTCTCCTATCGAAGAGTACCCCCCCCCCCCCCACCCCCTTGGGATTGATTTTGGCGTAGATTTTCTCCATAACAAGGGAAGGCACACGCAACGAAGATGTTCCCATAGACGCTTCGCTCGGCATTTTTTCACTCTCCTCCCCGTCGCGAAGAACAACAGCTTCGAAAAAGCGTGGGAGGGGGGGTGGGGGGGGGTGTGTACTCGATAGGAGAGATGTACTCGATCTCATGCATGGCCGTATGACCATAGACCCTCGCATCCCTAAAATGCCGGGACGGAGCATGTCGGGTTTTCACCGACCAGGCAGACATTGCTTGCAACCAAGCGCGAAGCGCCGAGAGGTGTCTGGCGAGTCGCATGAAGGGTGAGCTGCATCCTATTAATACTAAGAACCGCTTTTGAGGCGGACTTGTATATGGACGACAGCTTCAACGAGTTGATTTAATTTCCGGTGTAGGCATTTCCAGAGACAGCAATGGGAGTACTATGTAACTAACTGCCTTGGGGGGGGGGTGGTATCTTATCACTCAGTGTGTTATAGGGGGTGTCTTACCTTCGCACCCAGTGTGTTAAACGGTGTGTTATCTATAACCCAGTGTGTTTTGCGATGTGTTATCTATCACCCAGTGTGTTATACGGTTATCTCATCACACGTGTTATACGGTGTGATATATTGTCACCCAGTGTGTTTTAGGGAGTGTGTCACCTCATCACCCAGTGTGTTACACGGTAGTAATAGTGAGTTATCTTATCACGCTGTGTTATACGGCTTTGAGACAGATCCGGGGTCACATAGTAGCCCCCCCGTCCCCTCCCCTCCCCAATACGGTGCATGCATGCGTTCGGTCTGATCGCGAGAACAAGTTTCAGGATTTTTCCCAGGGATATGTAATATCGGTTCACCAGATATATATATATATATATATATATATAATATATATATTATACATACATACTCTAAATCACATGCACTTCACAGAACATTTGCGGTTGCGGGATATTCTGTGCTGGCCCCCGGTGGGATACGCGTCCTATGAAACTGCTGCTGGGGGGATTTTAGACAGGGGATGATGGCGATCCATCCCCTGATTCACCGCCTTGCTTTTTTTTTGGCTGCTACAGTAGTATTGCGAGCGGTTTCGGCTCACAGCCAGTTTATCCGCGGTATCTCTCGATCATGTGTGTACATCCGCTATGAAATCGGCGGTTGTATGTGTACATCCTCGGTTTTTGGGCAAATGCCAAAATCAGGTATACCTGATCCGTTTGTGCCAAAATCAGGTATACCTGATCCGTTTTGTTTTCTTCCTTTTCGAGTCGCGTCGAAGTGTGCACTGCGGTGCGTACACACGCTATAGTATACCAGGTATATACGTACCATATTTGTTTAGAGTGTAACTTATCACCCTTTTCTTTTAACCCTTTTAGGACCGCAGTCCCATTTGAGGACAAACTACTTCGAATTTGCGTGGTGTGTCCCCAACACGGGACTGCGGTTCTAGAAGGATTGAGATACAATCCCAGCACCGGAAGCCACCTCCCGGTAATTAAAAAGATGCGAGTAAATATCGAAATAAAAGGGCAGATTTACTTGTAGCGTATTGTGTAAGTAAATCTGCTGACCTGCGTACTGCTGAACGTAGGACACTCGGGGAATATGCCGTAGATATGTAGCCTCCCCTGAGTTCCACAGCTGTCCGGTTTTGTTCCCCCCGTAGCCCGTAGTTCGCACGATCGAAGTGGGAGTGCTATGAAGTACGTACCGCCTCCTCGTCGTTCGTCATGAAGCAAGCTCTGCCTGGAAGCGGCAGAGGGTGCCAATCTTATTGTTATTATTATTATTATTATTATTATTATTATTATTATCATTATTATCATTATTATCATCATTATTATTATTATTAATATTAATATTATCATTATTATCATTATTATTATTATTATTAATATTATTATTTATTATTATAGTATGCCGTTCTTGGCGTGTGCTTGGGCGCGTTAGCCCCCTTTTGTACGGATGTAAGAAGGAAAACATGCATTTCGTTGCTTGGTTTGGTTTGGTTCGGTTTGCTTGTTGTATTATTTCTCTTGCCATCCGACAATGTGCAGCATGATGTTCAACATTGATCACTCATATTATTTGTATCTGTTGTTGCTGTGCTTGACGTGTGCTTGCTTGCTTGCGGCGTGCTTTGCCCCCCCTTGCGGGTGTCGGCCCTGCCCTTCCCGTGTACGCAGGCAACCTGCGGCTCTGCGACTTCGGTTGGTCCATCGAGGTGGCGGATTACGACACGCGCCAGACTATATGCGGCACTCAGGTTGGTCTTGGTTTCGCGTCGGATTGGATTGGTTCGTTCGGTTCGAGTGTTTTTTTTCGGTGCTTCAGACAATTTTCCGATTCCTGCTTGATGACGTACTATATAGATGTTTCACAGCAGGTATATCTATTCCTGGTCCTGTACGATACGTATGATCTGTATGATCTAGGTCGTGTTGACGGGTGGGAGTCGTATAACTTGGATGATCTACGGCATATTTCCTGGGTTAGATATGTGCTGTACATATAGATAGATCATGCACACCCTCTCACAACGGCAGGTGATGAACTAGATCATCTACTGTGGACAGATCAGATAGATCATGATCTGTCGGACGTGTGCTTCGTTTGGTGTGGGTCCGGTTTAGTTTTTTAGGTTGGTGCGTTCGTTGGGGATGCGGTGCGAACCTGTTCGGGTTGGATGGTCTATTTTCACGAAAGGAGCATGAAAACATCAGCCGTCGACGTCTTAGTTAACACAGACACCATAACGTAGTGGTATGGGAAGCGGTGCTCCGGGGCACAACCCAATGTCGGGAGAAGAATAATACAGGATAATATCCGATTTTTTTTTTTGTTTGATGTGCTGCTGCGGTTTGGCTGGGTTAGGTACGAATGGTGTTTCGCTTTCTTGTTGTGGTACGGGGGACTATAGTAGTCAGGACCCATCATCTCCTCAAAAACCTATGTATTACAGTACCTTTACGAGGCATCTTTGGTCCTGATTACTGTTGTTGAACTGTGGAGGATTAAAACAGTCACTTGGTGCTACCGCTGCGTCTTTTCTCTGGGAGACTAAGAGTCTCGACACGGCATCGATTCAATCGCCCCCCCCCCAGCTGTTTTGTTGTTGCTCTCCAACTTTGTTCTTGCTTCTCTGGTCAGGCGGCGCTGTTGACATTTTTTTTCTTCTTTTTTCTTGTGTTTGTGCTGTGCTGCGCTGTCTTTCTGCGGTGCGGTGCTGTCCAGTGCCGACCTGTTTTGACCTGTCCTGTTCTGTCCTTGACCTGACTTGTCCCTCCTTGACTCATTTTGTCCTGTTCTGTCCTGTCCTGTCCTGTCCTGTCTGAAAAGGATTATCTCGCTCCGGAAATGCTGATGGAGCGACCTTACACGACCTCGGTGGACCTGTGGGCGGCGGGAGTAGTGACCTACGAGTTCTTGCTGGGACACTCCCCCTTCCGCAGGCAAGGGTTGCTGCTGGTGCTGGTGCCGGTGCCGACGGTAGTGGTGGTTGCTTTGGGTCTGGCGGTGTAGAGGAGAGGACGTGGTGGTGGTGGTGGTAGTGATGTTGCTGGCGTTGGTGATGGTGGTGTAGTTGGTGGTGGCGATGGTGGTGACGGCGGTGTACCTGGTAGTCTCGTTCGTGTCCTTTTTATAGCCTTACCTTAGACACTTGCGTCAGCAGTGGTACAGCAGTAGTTCGTACGTTTTCTTGAAGAAATTTAGGTGAGCTAAGGTCGATAGACTATCCCCATGGCCTACGGGCCTCCAAAAGTTCTCCTTTTTTTCCATTGTTTTCCGTCCCGTTCACTGCCTCCCCCGTCCTTATTTGCTCTCTCCCTCCTGCTGTAGTCGTGACTCAGATCCGGGACCACATGTTTTTTTACCTCTTTCGGGTCATGCCCTGCATTTTTTGTCGTGCGAAGACCTCAGCCGCTTTCTCCCCTCGTTGATTCGCGTCGGGTTATTTCTTACGAGTAATGTTGAGCAAGGGCAGCAAAAGGAAGTGTACGTAGGCGCTGAGGGGAGTCAGATTTTCTTCGCATATATATGTAGGGCTTATTTTTTTTCTGTGTTTTTTTTTGTTTTGGAGTTCTTTCGAGTGGTCAACGTTGAAGCGCACGCTACATGCACATTCTTGGGGATGGCAAACTTAAAAAGAATCAGATACTCATACCTCGGACAGATGATCTGCAGATAAATCATCTACAGATAGATCTACAGATCATTCCCACTTGATAATATCGGATGATCTGTATGATCTAGCTCATGTTGCCGGGTAGGAAGTAGGAGCGCCCTATAACCTGCATGGTCTAGGACATGTTTCCTGGGTTGGATCGGTACAATACAGATAATTAGATCCTGTGCAACCTCTCGCTGCGGCAGGTAAATAAGTAGACGATCTATCTGTAGATGACCTATCTGTAGATGATTTATATGCAGATGGCCTACCTGTAGATGACCTATCTGTAAATGATCTCTCTGTGGATGATCTATCTGTAGACATATCAGATAGATCATGACCTGTCGGTCCGAGCTGTGCAAGATTCTTGAAAACACAAATGGTTCGTAGT